>MU181918.1:563902-629479 GCA_016904865.1 Pissodes strobi
AATTATATTTTACATAATAGATTCGATTTTTAATAGCACACGTGGAGCCTTGGAACTTTGAACACATGTCCTTAATTATTTTAGTTATGTAATTAAAATTATAGAAACAGAAAAAGATTTTAAATTAATTAACACATTTATTCTTCTCTAAATAGTAGAGTACCTAATTCTGTAAAAAGTCTCGTTATAGAAATTGTAAAATGAATTGAAATGAGAAGGAAAAACTGTTTGGATATCTTCTAAACGTTTTGTTGTACATTATTTTAACAAAATTAACGATTTGGTGAAGTTTAAATGCACATATGTTTCCCAAGCACCTAATAGTTTACATAATCATCACAATAATGCTTATGCTGTCATTAACATACGTTTTCCGTCTACCATTTACAATAGTTTTGTGTTATAGTTATAGATTTGAAATTTCAATTCTTAGCTAATTGATTTTGGGTCGAATTTGCTGTCCTATGATATTTATAATTTATAATTTTTTAGAATATGGATTCCACTGAATAACTTGTCGTTTTAAGAGTGGTCTTGGAGGCGTACATCTAAACGAACTTTTGTATCTGGGTCCGTTTTCTTAGGAGAAATTGCGTGTAATCTCAGACAAGGACATGGTAATATAAAAAGAGAATAGACAATTACACAAATCACAGTTTGAAAATTCTGACTGGATCCCTCAAAATATTTTGCCAAACTTTCTCATATTCGCAGGAATTAACTTCAAATATTCAAGTTATATTGTTTTACTCATTCGCTTTAATCTATTTTAGAAATCCTTGGGATCGGTGCGCGGTTTGTTCTACTAGAACTTGTTAGAAATGAATTCTACAAACTGTTTTGCAATTTATGTTATTAGTACCGTTTGTAGATCAAACAAGTAGTAATAACTTCCATCTGACATTACGTAATTCCTTTCCAATGATCAAGTCTTTATTTAAATTTCTATAAATAGATGCACTGCATAATAAATCAGTGCCAGTTTTTTTCTTTTAATCTACTTTTACCGATAATACCATGTATTATAAATAACGCGATATATCCTCGAACAGCTAATTGGACCCAAAATTTGAAGGTGATGGTAAAACCACGCTAAAATCTCTTAGAATATAGAATGAACACGTTTTTAGCAATAATTATAAATAAATGTAAAAAATTGTTAAAACAAATTTGCTTATGAGAAAATCACTAAGTCTTCTTTCTAACGTGTTTGTTGCACATAGATAAGAATCTCCTCCAAATTGACGCAACCTGAGCTCGGACTTGTGTATGACCTAGATGTAGAGTACAGTAATGGATCTCTTACGTTTGCTTTTTTATACTTAGTCAGTTATTTAATTATGTTGACAACAGTTAATTAACCTTTTGACAATGAGGGTTGATCAGTCATTAAAACGTTATCACTTTTACCTAAATTGAGTTAGTTAATATATTTATAATCAAATAAAACAATATAAAGGTTTTGAATTGAAGAAACACCCAATATCATCCAAAACATAATGCGTTCACACAAATGAAATATAGACATTTCATGTACAAATAAATCTATTAGTTTTACTCTGATTGCGTCGCTTTCGGGGCTTTTCCTAAAGGTTCCATTTGGAATTTTCCCTAATAAACAATATTTAAAAACAGAACAACGTTCTACTACTTAATAGATAATTGGTTTACTTTAATTGGAATATCTCTTGTTGCGACCTAGCGGCTCATTCGCCAAATACATTTTGATTTACATTAATATCTGCATTTTTCGGAAGCAATTCTTTCACGTGAGAAGCCTTATATTTTATTAAGGGATTCAACATATGAGGATTGTTTACGTACTACGCAGCTCTAACTGTAGTTAACTCCCTTGTCAATTACACATAATTGATATCCAGACGGAATAAATTATTATAATTTTGATTTTGTAAGCTTACACATGTCCGATGAGGCTACCTAGATATCGTTCATTTTCGCCCCATATTATTCGGCCAACAATCAGTCCGCACCACCTATGGAAGTCTGGAGTAAACCGATAAAGATCAATTGGTTGCTGATAATCGCACGTGCTCATCTGGTTATTTTTTTATTTAACACATATTTATATGTGACACATAAAAGTTACTTAAAATACGTCGGTAACAATTTTAAACAAATTTTATATAGTTAAAGATTTTAAAGATATTTGGCGAGATTTGACGATGATTTAGTTAACAATTTTAGTTTAGTCTATTGTCTATCTGTTCACTAAAATGGAAATGGATGTTTGGTGATATAGTTCTCAGATCAAATTTATTCAATATTTTTGACAGCATCTATGATGTTTTTGAATTATTATCGCAGGCAACTAACCGGTAACGTGGTAAATCTTAATTGAAAGAAATTGAATCTATTCTTTCAATATGCATTTTTGCCTTAAGTCATCTTCAGAGTAAGCTTGAACGTATTTACCAGCGCATATTTTGATTAAGGTTTCTTGAAATTCCAATATTACCAATTATAAATTTTTAAAGTTGAAAACAACTGAAGGAAGATGACACACGCTGTGTTTGTTTGGGAATATTCAAACTAAATTAGAATAAATGTTGTGTTCTTTAAACGACAAGTAGGAGTTTTAAAAGCAAGAAAACTATAGCAGATCAACAAAACAGCACATTAAAGACAAAACATTAAAAGTTCAAGAATAAGTGATATGACAATTGAAGATATGCAGACAAAATAATGTTAAATATTAAAAGCATTAAGTGGGTATAGTTATTCACAAACGCAATAAAATGTATTCATTTGCAGAAAGAAATTAACCGAAAAAGGTTTATAACTGATTTAAATTTCATGTTGTTAATTAATTTCTCAAATTGGCAGAAGGATGAACTCGAATTAAAGCTGCGACTCTTTTTTGTGCGGTTCTAATAGCTGATAAAAAATAGGGGAGAACTATGTAGATGAAGTAAGACCTACAATGATCTTACAACAAAATATTAATACTGTTTAATCACGCTACATATTTTGTTTCAATAAGTCGCCTATACTGCTTTAAGACATGTGCTCTCTGACAATAATCCTTAAAGCATTTCAATGATGGATTGGTGAAGCTATTCAAGAAATCTTTATATATTTAGGAGTGGGTCTAGAGGCCCGAGATCTTGCAGTTAAAATGGCCTTTTGAGAATATGAATTTACAGCTTTGAGTGGTCTGGAAAACGAATGGTGAGGAAAAAAATGGAAGCGAGTGTACGCATACTATATAAGAGCAGGCGGGGTCTTTAATCTGGTTGGGCTGGCTAACTGCAAATCAGACAGTATCAGATATCGTAAGCCTACAAAATCGCGCTAAGTTAGAAAATTGGTTATTCCTAGGTTGACACTGGCATGGCACCGAGTTAAGACTTATTTACCGTTACCCAAAATATGCCTTTTGGTACTAAGTTTCTCGCACAATAATTTAAAATGTGGCTACCATAAACCTGTTGTGGGGCTATTTTTCCTTTGAAAATTTAAATTTAAATTTTTACAATAATCATATGATTTTCCAGATTTTTCATGGGGTCCCAGAATTTTCTTTTTTCTACATTTCTGTTAACTACCAAAAATCTTTTAAAATCAGGTTTCATTTAGAATAACATAAGAGGAAAAATGTTGATGGTTTATGGCACCCATAAAATCGACCGATTGTGCCGTTGGGAACGTTAAGAAGTTATTGAATAGCAGCACAGTATGACATTGAATTATTGTTGGTGCCATTATGTACCTAAACGGACCCTGGACATACCAATTTTCTAACTTATATTTTACCTTCCCTTTTGTGTTTCACTAAAAACTAAGGCTTTCACATGACAAAGCTTCCATCTATACCATGTACACAGTACACATATTATAAAATATTTGGCAACGCACACCGCGCCTGTTCAAAATGGATTAAACTAGTTAAATATGTAGAGTCGTCGGAGCTGCAATATTCCGCGCATTAGTCTTTACACACTGATCCACGTTTAAAAAGTGTCCTCCTCTATCCCTGATATAAATATTTTTTATCATATGCTAAACGTCCGTCACATCCATCTTCTTCTGCATATATAAACTACAGCAATTGAATTAAGGAATTGCCAAAAGATACCTCGATCTCAAAATCTTAAGGCCCATGGCGCGTGGTTCAATTGGCATGTTTTTAGATTCGCCAAATCGCGCGCCGTGAACTTTCGGATTTTGACATTTGTAACTAATTGGTTAAGGCATTAGCGATCGAAAAAGTAATTTCCATCGTTTTTGTTCTAAAGCACAGGAGCAGCAGTACTGTTTAAAGAAATATTACACAACTTTTGATGAAAAGTCCTGGTCAGTCACTACGTTATAGCAGATCTAACAACCAGCTACACATGATTGAAATCAATCATGGTACCAAAGGTTGTCACAGATTGTAAAACCGTAAACCGTGCCTTGAGATAAAATACCAATATATAAAGAGTGTTCAAAATGATATGTATATATTGCAACAACTTTTCGAACACTCTCTATAGATATTTGGCACTCTCAAAGGCAAATTACAGTGTGGGAACAAGAACTGCGGAATGTACTTTCTGTCACTATTACGCGATATCAGATTAATTGGATATTTAGTTACATTTTGAAAATATCTTAATTTAATTGGAGCAGTCTACATCTAGTTACATGTGTGTTTTTTATTGATGGCTGCCCGAACTGTGTTATTCTTTTTGACACTTCGCTTGATATTTAAAGACTGTTCCTTTAGTTTGGCATCTGGGCCGAATATGCGGTCAGTGGCCTGACATTACATAATTTGTTTATGATTTGACAACTGCCGTGACACACGTGGCAAAAAAACGTGGTTATCAGATGGTCACATTTTCTTTCTACCGCATTTGTCAATGTACCAGGGTCAGGGGATAGATAAAGAAATAAACTAAACATATGGCCGTAGGCTAAGTAACGATAGAAAATGCAGGTAAATTTATTTATCGTTAAGCGTTGTAAATACATGATGCACATGACCAAAAATTATCTAATCGCAAGTCTAATGGAGGAATGTCATTAGATAAAGTAATTTTCCTAAGTGGATGTTTAGTAATAATTGTTTTTGAATGA
The DNA here is from genome assembly GCA_016904865.1 of Pissodes strobi. Lineage (NCBI taxonomy): Eukaryota > Metazoa > Arthropoda > Insecta > Coleoptera > Curculionidae > Pissodes > Pissodes strobi. The sequence continues at coordinate 568,985 of MU181918.1, forward strand.
AAGCTGCATAGAGTCTGAATACAAATTATTTAATAATAATTTTTTTTTCAAACATCAGAAAAGCATATTTTTTTACACTCAGTATACGAAGAAAAGGTCTCACTATTGATGGAATAGCTCAGCGCCAGGAAAAATGTTCGGGCCAGCAAATCTCTTTAGCAGTTGGGAGATAAAACGAACCAAGTATTTTTAAGTTTAATATTTTATCACTGAAAGAAAAAATAGCATGTATTATTCAGAGTAAAAGTGACTTTTTATATTAATTTTACTCTTGACAATACAATTATATGAATATGAAATAAATAGCATATTAATTTACACTTTATCCCGAGCTTTATTCTATTCAAAATGAAAAAAGAAGTATATTTCATCCCCTATAATCCGACGCAGAATACATTTTACTGGAATATGATTTCGATATTCCATTTTACGTTTTAAATTGCTTAAGAAATATGAACTAGATATAAAAGAAAACTGATAATTTATATGAAAAATAAAAATTGGAAAACATATATTTTTTTAATTTAAAATCTAAATTCTATTATTAAGAATCGCTTTTCATTCTACCATTCGAATTCTTGAATTAGTTTTTATATTCGAATCATGGGATTCATTTTATATTCGAATCTCAATTCGTTTTAATTATTTAGAATAACTTTTTTTATATTAAATCTGAATAATTTATTCAATACTGTTCGAGTATTATATTTGCAGAACTGCGTTAATGCAGAAGAAATGTATCGACATTGACATTGACTAAATAATGTATGCCAAAAGAAAAATATTCATATACGCGCAAAAAGAAAGTAATTTGAATAATAATGCATGCTCTCCAGCCCTTGAATACTGAGATCTGAGAAGTAACTGATAACAAAGATTATAAATCTATTATTTAACTCGTTTCAAAAACGGCGCCTTCTTAGGTACAACCTTATGGCCTTTGTTGTTGAACATCCTTGACGACCTTTTAATGCCATTTTGCGGAAAGGTAATGTAGAAAAAATAGAACTAAAAATAAATTAATTGTGCCTTTTGATTTTTTGTAGAACGTTTTTTCATATTTGATATCCGATATTTCATATCTGTTATCAGCTAGAGCCAATATGTTTAGAAACAAACTCTAGGTGCCTACTCAATGCTTGTCAACTATAAATCAGTCTTTAAAACAGTTTCTCATCGTAAAAATTAATACCATTTCGCATGTCAGTTCGGGCGCGCCGTTTACAATGGAAAAATGGAATAAACTAAATCTCCACCAAAATTGTCATCTAAGCTTGGGGCGGTTGTCAGACGGGCGGCCGATGGCCCGGTCCTGCTTCCCGTCTCGGCTGGTGCCGACTCTGCGTCGTTGCAGTCGGTACAATTACACAAGGCGCAGGCGCTGGCGCCATCTGTTGGCTGCTCGTCGGCGTAGGCGTTTTTTTGCCGGTGAATATTTTAACAGTTCTTTGTAAAAAATCAGTCTTTTGGCCGCCTTGCGACGAGGCGTTGTGGTGATGGGATGATCCGGTCGCTCCGGATTTGGTGGTCACCGTCGATGACGTGGACGACATCGAGTGACATCGGACGACCAGGGGGGCGCTACCCGAGGACGACGACCAATCGCTGCTCGCACCTGAGGATGAGGAACACGAGGCCAAAACACCCGCCGAGCTCGATCGGTACGGGGGCGGGGACTCGCTCTCCATTACGGTTCGGTTGGGTGGGGGGCGGACGCACTTTTGGTAAATTTCCGATTCCTAAAAAATAAAATCGTATTAGGATACTGTATTTTAAAAAATATTTTTATTTCGAAACGTTATTAAGACTACTTCTTGTGCATCGCATTTCAGATTCCATGCACAAGTACATGTGTTTTTGTGAAAATTTAGACGAAAAATAAATTATTTCATAAACGTGAATATCTAAATGGTTTATTTAGATGAAAACGTATACGCTATATGTGGAATATTGTTGAAATATTGCAAATAAACATTTTAAAGGTGGACTTAAAAATCCGTTATATATTAGAAAACTAGAGATCACTCAATTCAAGAAAATACATCTGGTGATATCTCGGGCCTAAGGTTTGAGCAGTAGATCTAATATTTTGTACTCCTGTTTTAAGGTCAATATTCACCTTTTCTGAAACGGCAGAGTCATCACTTATGGCCAGTACCATACTTACGGCCAACCGTCCAATTTGCAAATATTAAGCAAAATGTTTGAAATCGATTAAAATTTCTCACGGATATTTGTTAAAAATGAAGCTTTAGATGTGAGGTAAATCTTATATCGCAGTTGGAGTAGCAATATCTGATTCATTATAATTTTGGAAGTCACATGTTGTAGTTAGTGGTGGCAATCCTTAACATTTACCTTAAAGAACATCTGAAGACATACAACTTGGGAGTCGAGTTTTTTACTTTTGAAAAAGTATTGTGTTGGAGTAGATTGACTTTTCGTATATATTTTTAGCCTATTACAACCATTCAAACATTATTTTTTTTTGTTAAGATGTGCTGGCCATTAGTAGAAACCTATTATTTACATTTCCCTACTTTCGGCCATGCACCTGGCCAAAAGTAGAATAGTCAAATCCAATTTTGGCCATTCTGTTTTATTGGCACTTTTTCATTATGTTTTTTTTTTCATATAATAAGTTTAGTCAATTCTGAAAATCTGGAAAATCAAGACATTGAAAATGAACAATCAAATACCAGCGAGAATAACATGTTGTATCCAAACAATGAAAAGCATAATGTAGATAATAAGCAACCAAGTAGCAGTGCCTGTTCATTAATGATATATAATTTTCAAGCAATAGCTCTGATATTTCAGATATGTTGAAATGTGAAGAAATCGAAAACATCAGGAACACGGAAGGCGCAAAGCGCTGCTTGTAGTGTTTTGCGTCAGATGTATGGTTCCAGTTTGAAGAAGAAAAAGAGAGAACATAGGCACAAAAACACTTGAGAAAGGAGAGAGAAAGCGAGTAAAGGCAAGTTCTTACTTGTCAGTTTCGCTTAATCATTTTCATTAATTCAGTAATACCGAACAAGTGATGAACGTGAGAACTTGTTTTCAGTAAAACTGATCAGTAAATTCATGCTTTCAGTTGAAGTGAAAACCAGGTCTACTTTTGTTCATTTTGGCTGATCATTATTAAAGACTGAAGGAAAGCTGAAGTGTGAGAACTGCACGTTCAGTAACTTTTCCAGAGTATTGCTAGTTTGAGGGCATTTATGAAGACTAATTGCTCAATATCGAAGGTTTATTTGTAATTTTACTCGAACTGAAAAAACCTTCCTTATAAAACTATCTCTTTTTTGAATCTTTGAAGATTTTTTGTTCAAAAGTATTTCAAATTATTCGTTCATTCTTCTAGTGTTTCTGTATCTTCCCAAGCCAGCTCTTTTAATATTTTTTCACTTGCATTTTTCTTATTTCGGCTCAGTATTCACTGTTTCCAATCATGTACGACGTTTCTCTTGTTTCTGGATTAATGAAAATATCGTGCAATACATTTTAAATAATTTGACTTCAATTTTTTTTCAGTAAGCCCTAGAAATCCTTTTTGAGGTCACTACATCACTCATTGGAAATAATTATTTGTACTAAATGTATTTAGTCAGCATGAAACGTGTGAACAATAGTCGTTAATTTGTATTTTTAGTATTACTGAATCAGTTAATAAAGATTCAGCGAAAACTGACAAGTGAGAACTCGCCTTTAGGCAATTGAAACACAGAAATGCAGGGAAAATTAAGAACTAAAAATTACATCAAAAATGTGAAAAGGAACACTGATATGCTTCAAAAAGACACGAGCTATAAAGAAGAATGAGTCAGGAAGTAGTGATGAGGATATTGATTATTTAGGAACTGACGTACCAGACATTGGCATACATAAAGCAGATAGTTTATAACCCGGTGATTTTAGTTTGGTGAGATTTGTTGGCACTGGCAAAGGAATGTCTACGACTTACTGATACGTTGCAACTATCTTTAAAATTGTTTCAAATGAAGAATTCCAGGTACAATGTCTAAAAAGTATTGACAAACCAAAAATCAAATGCGATTACATAGAAAATGATGTTTCACTTGTTATCAAATCAGATTTTCTGGGTTTGCTTCCTGAACGGACTTTGGAGCAAGATGGATGAAAGAAAAGAAGTTCTAAAAGTACTACATTGTCAACCAGTTATGGAAATGAGATTTAATTCACAACTTTGTTCATGATCCTTCAGGTCATAAATAGCTACCTCAAGTGGCCAAAAATAGGAACTAATCGCCATAGGTGGTAAATTTCTGCACCTGACCAAAAAATAGTCTGTAATTTCGAAAAATATGTGTTTAGATCATTTATGTGATTCATATAGCTAGAAAATACTTTTACCTATATGAGAATGTCAACAGATAATTTCCCAAAATTCAAGTAAAACAATCGGATCTTGAGGCAATTAATAATTCTCTTTAAATGGCCATAATATGTGGTACCTCTGCCCTATATGTCTTTCATAAATATAAACAATTTTACAGGGAATTCACATTAAAAACATCAGAATGCCAAATACATCATATATGTCAATCTTCTCTGCCTCTTTCTTCTCCTCATTCTTAAATTGAGAAGAAAGTTTATGAAGAAACCGCAGTTGAAAACCCTTTTCTGATTTGATCATTGCAACAGATCTTTGAACGATGAAGTAGATGACTACATTCATGAATTCAACACAAATTAACTTTGATTCCTATTATTTCTTCCCGAATCTCAATGTAGTTCGTCAGTATTTCCAGTATTTTTTTTAAGATTTGGCAACCGCGTCTCGGGGTCAAAGCTTTCAAGTGGCTACGATACTCTCGGTCCAATGTTCGCAGACAAATTAAAATAATGTGAGCGTCATTACCAATCTAACTATCGCCAAATGAAAAAAATCTCTACCCAAGTCCTGGGTAGGGACGTTCTTCACGGGTTCACAGAGCCAGTGATAGTAAATGTCGGAAAGACATATACTAGAACCATCATGTCCGCTTAAATATAAATCTCATCTGTTTAAAACATTGTTATTGTGAAGAAGACGTATCAGGGATATGTAGGGTACACACATATTTCTGAAAATAAATATAGAATAGGAGAATGCAGATACTAATTATATCAGACGAGGAACTACTTACTCCGTATTGACAAAATAATTGTCCTTCAAACTATGCTGTTGAAATCAGTTAAGTAATACAATTTGATAAGTACTAAAGTACTGAATTCGATAGTTATGTTTACACTGTGCATATCTGATATCACTAAAATTTCCGTTGTCAACATTTCAATATGTGAATATGTTTGTTGAATTTGAGGAATGTTATAGCATATCGAATGATTAGAATTCCTTCCAAATCTGGTGTTGGCCTAGTTTCATCAAATATTTCCAAAAGAAAATTACATCGAAATATGTGCGTAATAGTCAAGTTATGTTAGTTACTTATTAAAACAATTAGTATCGAAAGTGCTTCGAAATGTAGCGACGAGAATGGGACACTCTACACGCCCCAAGAGAAGACAATAATGTTACGTTTTTCCCGTGGGTTCTTAACAGAATTACAACTTTGCTATTTTCAACTAATACTCTCTTTATTCACTACAACTGTATACAATTTAACTCACTAAACTAGTCTTATAACTTTACCACTAATATCGATTCAACACTCAATGATTAACTGAACTAACTCCGACTTAGGTCTGCTTATATATAATCTCAAATCTATCACGAATATTCGGGAAGTATTCCGAGGCCACTCTATATGATCTCGACGAGACCATCGAGATAATTCCAGCTATCCCGAAACTTCGCGGCGGGCCGGTCGATGATTCATACAGACAGAGAAGCGAGGGGCACGGCGGGGCGGCTAGTTCTATAGGGTAGCACAAAAACGTTCGGATGGTTGTTAGTCGTGACAATAATTATGATCAGACGAGGTTGGTCCCTCTATGTCTTTTTGACTTTGACCTACACCATTGCGTACGGTCGCTTCGTCGCTCTCTTTTGAAATAGCTTCATAAACTCAAGATACGTAGTGTCGTGGTCGTGAGCGACATCTGTGAGAATTTTATTTCCCAGCTCTTCTACTCTTAAGTTATTAGCCATTAATGAATTAATTCAATTACCACAGACATTTGTAACTATATTATTTCTATTTTAAAAATTGAAATAAACTTAAAGCTCAATGATCAAAACAACGAAACGTAAATAAACAATTATCCGAAAAAAATCAACTGTCGCCGCTGCGGAAAGCTCTTAAGGTGTCTGATTAAAAAAAAATAGTTCAAGTACGTATTTTTAGTTACCTACTTCCATTTTGATAAGTATTGATAAAATCAAAGAACACTATTATTTTCTTTGATAGATTCCAGCAATTCATTGTAGGACCGGCGGCGCCGCGGCGCCGGCGGTGCACAGGTTTGTTACGTAGCATCATATTGAGAACATAAATTATTTAATGCACGATTAATAATAACTTCTTAACACAGTTATACCCTCGGTTATATCTTATCTCTACAATTGAATATTTTCAGTAGGTACTAGAAGTAAGTAGGTAACATAAATAACTATGTAATAATTATGTAGGTACACTTTAAGTGTAAATATGACTTGATATATGCACTAACCGTTTCAAGTAGCAAACTATGTCATCAATTTGCCAATTATAAAATTTGAGAAATTGGATAAAACAAAGATATCCCTCACTTAAGCATTTCATGGATAAAGCGAGAAACATGTTGGTCCCTAGGGAGAGTGGCTGGATCACTGTGAAGCACCCATGAGTATCTACTTGTTTAAAGAATAGTACAAAAATGGCGACTGCAATATATTTAGAGAGAACTTGAACAAGTTTTAATAGAAAGTGGAATCCAGACAATGAACGGACGGATGAACTCTCACGTTATGGAGATAAGAATGCCATTGAGGGAACAATGATCCTAGATGACCGCGACATGGCCGCTGCATGGATAAGGGAAAACATGCACTCAGTGGAATCATCCAGGGAATCACTGGCATTCTTACAGAGCGCTGCAGGCTCAAGAGGTACATTTCCCGCATGACAGTAGAATAAGATCCCACTTGTAAGGAAGGTGGTGGGAATGAAGGAGAGTCCTTCCAGATAAAAAGCCACAGCTCAGGAAGATTTTAATACTGCCAACAGTGGGATAGAGGTAGATGGACGGTGTTAAAGTAGATAACCATAGGAGGTCTACTACTAACTAGTTGCTTGAATAAAATAATATGTTTGCCTTCTTTCTCGAGAAGTCCTGATTTAAATCTAAAAAAAAGGTATGGTAATTCATGGTAAAAGAATGTACAGGGTGGCTCGAATACGTATGGTGGTATGTATGGTGGTCTCGAAAACCACGCATTTAGGTGCCTAACAATATGCCGTTTAGAAAGTTTTAAAATTCTGAGTATTTTCGGAGATATCCGAAAAAAAAATTAAAAATCGTGTATAATTTTCCTGGGCTTATTTAAAAACTTATTTCAAAGTGAATTGCACTTTTGCTTTGCCACTTTTTCTGCTCTATCCAATGGTGGTCATCAACGGGTCATCGTCAACTTTCTTTTTTTAAGTACGAACTTCTATTTTTTATATAATTTTTCAGATGATATTGCCGTTATTAATATGAATATGTGTTATTTTTTTTTATTCTTTTTGTCAAATTTTTATTTTTCTAAATTACTTATTTTGCTTTGGCGTAATTTTAAATAGTTTGTTACTTTTGAAAATTTTTTATTCTATAAAAATATTTTATTTTGTCTTTTGTTAAGTGGAAAATTGGAGTCGTTATTTTTAATAAAAATAAAAATAGTTGTATTAAATAAATAGATTCGTTTACTATTTACCCCAAAGCAAAATAAATAATTTAAGAAAATAAAAATTAAAATTAAATTAAAAAAATATTAAAAACACATATTATAACCATCGGAGGTCTACTACTAGTTGCTTGAATAAAATAATGTGTTCGCCTTGCTTCTCGAGAAGTTCTGATTTAAATCCAAAAAAACGTATGGAAATTCATGGTAAAACAATGTATGTACAGGGTGTCCCAAATTCGAGCCTCATCATTGGGATCTCGGAAACTAGAAGAGATACGAGGTCGGTTAAATAGAGGCAAAGTTGCGCAATTTGATGCTGATTAAAATGCCACCTTAAAAGTTAAAAAATTCCGAATACTTCCGAAGATATTTAGAAAAAACCGAATAATCGCGATTTAATTTTTATTTTTTTATGACTCTATTTGAATAGATATATCAAAATATATTTCACATTCTCATTGCTACTTTTTCTGTTCTACAAGATGGTGTTGTCAGATTTTCAAACCGACGTTTCGTCTTTGAGCTGCCATAATCAACTTTGTTTTTTTAAATACGGCCCTGGATTTTTTATTACGGACTTTAAGAGCATCTAATGTCCCAAAACCAATGATGTATCGCACTTATTCGAAAAAATAATTTTAATGATTTCCTGGTAAAATCTTACCAAAAAATATGTTTTCTGTCTCTCTCTAACACACGAGGTCATATGGAAAATGCCATTAATATGAATTTTTCGAATAAGTGCGATACATCATTGGCTTTGGGACTTTAGATGCTCTTAAAATCCGTAATAAAAAATCCAGGGTCGTATTTAAAAAAACAAAGTTAATGATGGCAGCTCAAAGACGAAACGTCGGTCTGAAAATCTGATAACACCATCTTGTAGAACAGAAAAAGTAGCAATGTGAATGTGAAATTTATTTTGTTATATCTATTCAAATGGAGTCATAAAAAAATTAAAATGAAATCGCGAATATTCGGTTTTTTCCAAAAATCTTCGTAAGTGTTCCGAATTTTTAAAATTTTAAGATGGCATTTTGATCAGCATCAAATTGCACAACTTTGCCTCTATTTAACCGACCTCGTATCTCTTCTAGTTTCCGAGATCCCAATGATGAGGCTCGAATTTGGGACACCCTGTTTAGGATGGCTCGAATTCGAGTCTGTATGGTGCTTTCAATGCCGTTTAGAAAGTTTTAAAATTCTGAGTAATTTCGGAGATATCCGAAGAAAAAAAAAACAAAATTTTTAAAAATCGTATATAATTTTCCTGGGCTTATTTAAAAAAGGATTTAAAATTGAATTGCACTTTTGCCTTGCCACTTTTTCTGCTCTATCCAATGGTGGTCATCAAGGGGTCATCGTTAACTTTCCTTTTCAAAATCTGAACTTCTATTTTTTATATCATTTTTCAGATGATATTGCCGTTATTGATATGAATATGTGTTTCCATTTTTTTTCATTCTTTTTGTCAAATTTTAATTTTTTTAAATTACCTACTTATTTTGCTTTGGCGTAATTTTAAATAGTTTAAGTTACGTGGAAAATTGGACTCGTTATTTTCAATAAAAATAAAAAATAGTAAAATTAAATAAACAGGTTCGTTTAGTATTTACCCCAAAGCAAAGTAAATAATTTAAAAAAATAAAAATATAAATTGAAATTAAAAAAAGAAAAAAATATTAAAAACATATTATCATAATATCATCTGAAAAGCGATAAAAAAATTAGAGTTTGTATTTAAAAAAGGAAAGTTGATGATGACCCCTTGAAGACGAAACGTCGGATTCCATGCTGGATATCACCATTGGATAGAGCGGAAAAAGTAGCAATGCAAAAGTGCAATTCGATTTGAAATCCGTTTTTAAATAAGCACAGGAAAAAATAAAACGATTTTTCGGGTGTTGGTCAATTGCGCGCCGCGGTCAGAAAAATAAGAAGGTAGTCTTAATTTCACAGGACAGTTGCGCGCCATAGGGCAACTGTAATATAAATTGTTTGTGTGAATCGTTGTTGGAAAAGATCTAAGATTGGATTGTCGTACAGCATTATTTATTTTTTTTTCCTGATTTTGGGTATACCTTGGGTTAGTTTTGGTTAGTTCCTGTTGTTTGAGCCTCTGAGGCGATTTTTTATTTTGTTTTCCTGATTTTGGGTATGCCTTGGGTTAGTTTTGGGTAGTTCCTGTTCGTTGAGGCCCCGTAGCGAGCGAAGCGAGCGGAGGGCTAGGCATGAAGTGTTCAATATTTGAGGACGAAACGAAACGGGGGGTATTATATCTAACATTTATATTACAGTCGGTACCATTCCGTAATCCCTCTTTTGCGCGCAACTGTCCTATTGCCAATCGGGGCAATAAATCCCTAGCAATAGCTAAAAGTGACCGCAGCGCGCAATGGCCCATGCTTGATTTTTCAATATTCTTTTTTTTTTCGGATATATCCTGAAATATTGGGAATTTTAAAACTTTCTAAACGGCATATTGTTGGGCACCTAAAGGCGCAATTTTGCCCTAATTTGGCCAACACTGTATCTCTTACGGTTTTCGAGTTACGGAGCCATTATTTTTGAAGATAGAAAAAAAAAGTTTTGCAAGAAAATTGTAAAAGTTGAAGTTGCCTATATTTTTCCATTTTTTGATGGGATATTTTTTTCTGATAATTTCAAAAGATAATATGGAAAAAATCCTAAAATTTTTGTGTAAAAATTGTATTTCTATCTCCAAAGATAGGGGTTCCAGGAGTCACGCAAATATAATCAAAGACCCGGTACGTTTCAATAACAACCAAATAAAGTAAACTGTGCGGAAAAATTAGAAATTTAATAAAAGTTAATTACAAATTAATGAAAACATATTATTTGTTTACTCCATGTGAAATACGTTTCAATGTAAAATTCTAACGGATCAACTATATATTACGTAGTAATCTTATCGTGGTTGTTATTGATTTAAATTGTACATATATCATAATCCATTAGCAAGTATTATATATTAAACAATATTATTATTAACGCTGTTCTTACTAAACTACGAATAATGCTGTATATATTCCTTTAAAATATTCAATTTGAATCATTATTGATATTATTTTGTTTTGACTTATTCTACATTCTTCTAAACGAAGGATTCTCCAAAAGTTTAGACACATATTGGTAACTCAAAACTAAAGCAATTTTAACAAATGAATTCTCATGATGCATGAAATTTAAGACGAGAACAGGCCCAATTTTAATAAAAATCTCACCCCTTAGCTTTATTATGTTATTATTAAGTTGCATTACATTATTACTTCACATGGATCCTGTTTAGAATAACAAAAAATCCCATTATAACGTCATAAACACTGTCTGGACTGTGTAAGTATGTACGTTAACGACATTGTCGTCTCAGGTGCAGAAAATAAGTCCATAAAAATATGCAGAGCAGAATTTTAGAATAGCAGGATCGTATGGATATTTTGGTTTTAACGACTGGGAATTTAAAGATCATAAAACTTCTTGAGACTTTTTAGCTATTTCAAATAGACATTAAATGTATGTGCCCATTTTTATGGGACGTTATATAATAGCGATTTCAACTAAGGACTAGTAGAAAGACTGTTGGATATTTACTCTTCAGGCCATATTAATGTTACTAGCCGCAATACAATGTTAATGGTATCTTATATCTAGCAGTAGTTACTTTCTTATCTATAGATGATACTTATACTATAGTATTTTCCGAGGGGCGACTCACTCGCCAAAATTTGTACATCGATTTAGGAAATCGCAGAGATTTCGACAATTTTTAAAAAATTTCGACGTCTATACCTCGATCATTTTTATTTTTTTTCAAAAGTTCTTCTCACATGGTATTTTATTGTATTAAAAAATGTATTTGGTCTAGTTATATTTATGCATGCTCAATGATTAAAAACCAACTAACCACACAATTAAATTCGATATACCTACAATAAAAAGTAATTTTATACCCACCAAAGTTGAATATAACAAAAAGGTAATTATTGGTATTAGCGTCTGGATCGTTTTTTCGGATTTTTTTATTCCTCCTATTTTGGGTCGCAGAACATGAATCCAACGTTTTACTTTGTTCGTTTTTCCGCAATTTTCCAGTTACTGAAACTATCGCCCATATTAAAGAAATTTGGCATCAAGGTAAATTTTGGGATGCTCATCACGAATCTGTAGTCATTTCGTTCTCGTGATGTTCATTCTCAAAGTTCGAAACCTTTTTGCCACGATTTTTCTTTCCTTTGATTGAAACCAACACATTTGAATCACTTTATACGTTTAAATGATCGATACAGTGCTTAAAATGTGTGGTATTACTTAAAAGAAGGGAAGTGCCCGATCGAATTGACTTCAAATTCGTGATGAGCCTTCCAAAATCTACTATGATATCAAACTTCGTCAAGATATATAGTTTCAGTGACAGGAAAATTGAAAACCTATTATTCCGGAAAGACCGACAAAAAACTTTGGATTCGTGTTCTTCGACCCAAAGTATGCAAAAAATCCAAAAAAAAACAGTCCACAGGCTAATACCAATAATTACCAACAAAAATTTAAGAATTTATTTTTATATTATCAAAAGAAAAAAAGGAAAAACCGGCAATAGTGTCCATGTTGTTCAAGAATTTCGACGGACTACCACTAAGGATTTTTGAACTTCGAATAGGATTTCGGGACTTCGAATGGATTTCGGATGTGATTTCGGGATTTCGAATTAATTTCCGATGGATTTCGCAATGATTTCGGAAGATAATGTACATGGATTTCGAGAGTGTGACGCCCCTCGGATTTATTACTTGTTTCAGACTTCTTTGTTTAGTTATTTTTGAGCATCTTTGAGTGAGACAATTAACTAATCAGTTTTTTTCACCAGTATACAAAATTTTGAAACAAGCAGGCCACGGATAAATAGATAGGACATACAATTCAAATTGTTAAAGAAACTATTATCCTACTTCAATGTCATGATAAATGGGAGGATTTGAAAATTTAGTTCCCAAACTCTCAGAATTCAATGTATAAAAGGTACAAGCGCAACTTGACTGTAATATTGAAATTGTCATAATGGCACTACCATTTTGAATGAAACAGTGCCAAGCGCGAAGCGCAGATTTATGACGAGATGGGAAGAATAATTACGCTCCACCCCATAAATTCCTAGAAGTTCTTAAGAAAATTACGCGAGTAGAAAAAGTAATTTTATTTAGATGATGTAAGGAGGGAGAGCTTTAACACTTCCTTGAGCCTAGTATCAATGGTTGACGATATAAATTCAAGTACAAAAAAAAGGGATAAAAAGAAAATTTCCTCACCTGTTCGGCATCTCTAAGTTGCAACCTGGAGGCAGCCGCTGACGAAAAGGCGGTTCGATGTTCTCCGTCAGGCAGCGCTATACTAGGCGGCAAATTCAAAGTTAGATCGGTTCTCACGGCGTGCAATCGCACCTGCCGGTCGTGGGAGGCAGCTAGCTCTCTCGCCGCCGCCCTTCCACCGCCTCGCAACCGGTCCATGCCGCCCATACCAGCCGCGGCACCGGCGCTCACCACCGACAGCATCTGAAAAAAGAACATAATCGGTTAATGTCACTGCCTTTCGTCACTAAGAATCTAAACTAACATTACTTTAGGGACGTTATTAGGCTAAACAAGATGCAAGCTTATGATGCGCCGTAACGGATGGTCGAAGACATATAGGACTTTGAAGCACAGAAAAATTCGTTTTGTTTGTAGAGGCAATGTCTACTAATAGTTAAGTTCCCACACTGATTTTATTTTTATAAATTAATGAAAATTCAACGCCATTGCTGTTGGGCAAAACCCCGCCCTGCTGCTGGATCTAAAGTACATACACTAATTTGTAAAAACCAAAACCGGACCTGACAATTTTGCATTTTTATGGATCCGTGTACTTATATGGCTTCAGCTTGATAGAGAGCAATCTGACAATCGAGAAGTTCTGGTGATGACGTAAAGTGCGGCAAAGCATTTGAAAGATAAATAAAATGGATTGTAATAGTAGTCGATACGACATATAACTAACTATGGTCGTGTCCCATTTCTCAATAACAGCACCTATGGTTGGCAAATTGACCAAGATTTCCGAGCTGCATAAATAAATATTAATATTAAGGCTAAGGGCTCTCAATTAGTGGAACCGGTCATCCTGAAGTCGCTGATTCGAATCTAATTTTCTCATTCTTAATACACATAATTTTACAATGTTCTGCTCCTTGCGAATCTAAAATATACAGCACGAGCATCTCCTGCTTATATGAATAAGGCTACGAGCTTTTGGAGAGCAGTAATGAAGTTGAAGTTTTACACCTTGAGAGCATATGAACAGATGGTCCTTTATCCAGCACAAAATAAAATAATGATTTTTTGGGATAGTTAGCTTATTCAAGAAATCCGAAGAAATTCCTTCTCTCTATCATATTTTTGACTTATAGTCAGGCGGTTAGTAATAATAGATAATAGTTAGGTCCAGTGAGTGTATCAGAAATAAGCAGCAATCAAAGCAGTATCGCATATAATTATGATTGAAGTAATAATTTTATGCTGTCGTCAGCCGGAGCCACGATAAAAGATTGCTATAAATAATTCATAATAGAGCACCTAAATGAACCGAAAATAATATGTGTGAAATGTTCATTTTAATTCACATCTAGGAATATATTTTTCTCCAGCCTCGGTTTGTAATCTAAAACATTTATTTGCTTATATACCATGTTAGACATCATAATATGGAATTAGTTAATGCGCCAATAAAAATATGGCCTTTTAAATGATGCCGATCAGACTAGAACATCTGACCTTAAATCGTCAGCTGCATCCATTGTTACGATATACGAGTATCAGCCAGAACCGCAAAAATTTTAAATGTTATGCGGTGGTGCCACATTGTGAAAAAAGTATCTCTATAGTTCACCTACTCACAAACTGATGTGGTGAATAATAAACACATATAAAACCTTATTTTAAAATAAATCTGGTTGGTGTTATAATTAACTACTTTATGAATGCAAATAAAAAGGGTTTCTATAAAGAGGTAGTAGGTGTTAAACATTGGAGCTCGATAAAATAAAATGTTACTGTTTTAATGTAATAGTTTGGGTTAGTTTGGGTTAGTAATAGTTTGAATAACAGTTCATTTATTCAGAATTGGTTTGCGACCCATAACTGTTTATTACTCACACATATCGATGAAGTCTGTTTGACAGTCATGTCGGAAAATCTTTGACCGTGGCTTTTATTTGGAAAAATACCGATTGATGCATCTTCCACCGTGGTACTGAGGAATGTTTCAAGGTAATCCTCAACATCAGAAATATATAAAGACTGACCGATAATAAATGAACTTCATATGCACTCAACACGAGCTTAAGGAGCTCTTGTCTGTATTTGACTAGGCATCACTTCCTTATTGTGCACGACTTGAATCCCTATGCACCCAGTATACGGGTTTAAGAAGTTCATTTGGATAGCGCTATTCCCACAATCCTCAAAAGTTGTACAAAATATATCTTCGAGCGCAAGCAAAATTTATTTATTCAGTTGCTTTATAATATCTAATAATTAAAATGTCTTGTTGTATTTTCTATTTTTGCTAAAACGTCTTAAAATATTATTTTAAAAATGAAACCTGACTTTGGGTTTCAGGGCCAGGGCTAGGCTAACGCTCAGAAGCCTAAATGTTGGCGTCAGTATTTCGAGTTTCAATGTGTTCAGTGAAAGGCATCGACATTTTCTTTTTATTTAGTATGCAGTTTGTACCATCACTTGTACGGGGGAAGTGCGACTTATTATAGGTTATAACTGTGACTCTGTTGCATTTAAATGACTGGAAATTACGAAAAGGAGCAAATTAGACTTGCAGCAAATTTTTGGAACGAAATATTATCAAAAGATGAAGAGCCCGATGCATACGCGGATACTTCGTCTGATGACTACCGTCCTAGTGCGTCACTAGCTTGCTTTGGCACAAAAACTTCAAAATCGGAAAACGCATTTGGTAGGAACTCTCAGAAAAAATAGGAAAAACAACCCTAAAGATAAAGAAAGACAGAAACTCAAAAAAAAAGAGATATTTACGCGAAATAAGAGTAATACAGGACTGGTAGTTTTGAAATGGCACGATAAACGTGAAATTTAAAAGAAAGAAGGCATAGAATCCGCAATATTAACACAGACCAAAACGCGTACATTACAAACACATACAAACATACAAACGCGTACATTTTATATAAAAATGTAACAAAGGAGAAATTGTCAATTATCGGATTTAGAGAAAAACTTGATTGTTCAAATGGACGAAATACGTCCAATGAATGCTATCTTAAAACACGTTCTTACAGAAGGTTTATCAAAGGACCCTCGAAAGTGTGTATCTTGTTATGAAAGAATAAGCACCAACGAAGGTAGAAAAATAACCCAAACAAAGGGACCGAAAACCAGATTTTTCTGTAAAGGATGTAATAAACATAACTGTTTGTCTTGATTTTTTTTGACACTCACTTTTATTACAAGTGAAGTAATAATGTTTTAGTTTCATTTATCTATGTGTCAATAAATAAATAAATTTTTATGTGAGATTGAGATACTTACTTTTCTTACTCCTGATAAAATTTATTTCTAGAAATACGAAACAAAAAAGTTCTGGGCTCAAACCACAGTCGGATCTCCCAGACCACTCTAAATAATAACCCAGCTCCCGGGGTACAGGCTTTAATGCAGGTTAATGGGTCGAGGTCTGACATACGGATTTCAGAACGTAGTACTGAAACCCAAATGAAGGGTGTCATGACGATTAACGTGTTGATCTCAACCACGAATTTTAAGCTGCGCTCTCTGTTTGTTGTTTTTATTTGCTATTTTCTTCCTTCTTTTTAAATCTCTGTGGCGTCATATACCATATAAACATAAAATAAAATTATGATGACACGTCTATCTGAATGTATACCTTTTTAATAACCATATCGTATTCCTTCCAACTGTCTAGACATAATTCGTCAGCTTCCAAATTCTGTCGACAGAGGAAAATTGGCAACATTGCCCGGCTAAATATTGCCTTGTTTTGTGCCGGTACTACTAATATCTCCTCCTAAATTATATTGTCAGACCTGCTATGCGGAAAGAGTTGCGGAGATCTGTGGGTAGAGTATATTTCTGAGAAGTGTCGCCGATTGTAATGTGCACACAGCTGACCCAGGTAAAGGTCAGCTCCTAGGTCTTGTAATATACTGAAATTAATAGTACGAATTATTGGTTTGTAGAACTTTATAAAAATTGGTTAATTTTGCACAGTTTTTATGATTGCACTGAAATGAAATTCTCTGTACTCGTGTGTCCTCCCTCCCCTCCCAGTGTTGAAGCTTTTGAGAAAATCGAATGTCGCCAAAACTTAATTAAAATAACAAATTTATCACTATACAGCATTTTTATGACAGTACCTCAGTTTTCATCACACGAATGTCCAGTTTGTATAATACCGCCTTTCTTTAGTGCGCGGTATAGATAATAGGCCAGTCTGCTTCAATTGCTTTTTTTCTTATTTGCTTCCGCGTCAATGTTAATATAATAAACAATGCAATAAACCAGATCATCACGAATAGTCAATTATTGGTGTGTAGGATTATAGAAAAACTGGTAGATTCTCCATAGTCGTGGGTGCCCCCTCCGCTCCCAGCGTTGAAATTTTTGAGAAAATCGAACGTTCGCAAAACTTAATTAAAATAACAAATTTATTACTAAATAGCCTTTTTATGAAAGTACCACTTTTTATCACAAAAATGTTCAGTTTTTATAATTTCTCGAGTCACGAGTTCCTTTGCTAGGGATATTTTGCTTATGTTAATAGTCAGAAGCTAAGTCTTCCAATGTTCTACTTCTTTCTTTGTATACTTCGTCTTTTAAATAGCCCCATAAGAAAGCATCTAGAGGCGTTAAATCGGGGCTGTTTTCTGGCTATTCAATACCTCCATTCTTTCCAAACTATAGAGGAGAGCGGTTGTTTAAAAAATTACGGACATGAACTACATTATGCCCCATCTTCTGGCCATATTAGCTCATTATATTGTAGAACAGATACATTTTCCATAAGATTTCCGATATCACTCTCAAGGAAATGCAAATATCTTTCACCGCCTAAAGAAAGAACCATGATAAAAAAAAATTGGGCCGATTACTTTACCATTAAGAACGCCGCATCAAACGCTAAGAGACCTACGGCCCTGAAATTGGATTTCCCCAAAGATTTCCCTATGTCTATATGACTATTTATTTTCTACTAGAAAAAGATGCTTCATCGCACCATAAAATCTTTCTGAAAAATCGTTGTCATTCATTTTTAATTGAAACATCTGGCGATGAAAGCCTTCTCTACGAACTTTTTGGTTTTCACTTAATTCAATAAGCTTTAAATAGCAGGTTAATTATCTATTTTCTGTAATATTTGTACTTATTTAAACAATGATTTGATGACAGCTTTATATCCAGTTCTAGTTACACAAAAAATTATTACGTATTTGATGACCGTCAGTCAGACGTATTTTAATTTGTTTAATAATAATAAAAATTAAAAAATAAATAAAGAAAGGCTATGATCAGAACCTGAAAATGCTACCAGGTCACCCATCAGCTAAGGAAATGCAGAAGATCGCACTATTGGGAACCGCACACATACTGCGAAAGGTTTTAGGGCAAAACGCTGTGAACTCTTGTTGAGATCTGGATTTACCAAAATACTGTCACTGAATGGCAAGCAGAAGAAAATTTTTGAAAAAAAAAATAATAATAAGAAGTACAACAGGGATTGAAAGATCTGTGGAAACTAAAAAAACATAAACCGAACACATGCACAACATAATGTGGAAAATATCACCGCCCAACAATGTCTTGATACCTTTCGACAAAAGCTCTCTGTTTATGCAGGCCGTTTGGGAAGATATAAAAGAGCAATAGGGGAAAACAAGACGACGCGACGCGACGCACTATTTGGAAAGCCCAAAAGTTCCTTTTATAGGACTCTTAACTCCAACAACTCGACAGCAAAGAAGTTATTCACCAATTGTGGAGAAACCAATTAACTTCACCTGTACACCCAAAGCCTGGTGCCACCTGGATCAATGAAGAAAATATAGCCACCAATACCTGCAACGAAATGAGGCATGAACCATTCACGATAAGAATGTTATTGTGAACATCCACAATTACTGGTTTAAAAAAACGTGGAATACACATGAAAAGTTGGTCATCTCTCTTAATGATATTCTGGATACTCCTCGGGATTCTGCTCAAATTATGGCATGCGAAGTGTCACATCGTTTTTTTTGCAGGTTTATTATAGTGCTCGATCGAAACACTTAATTTTAAAAAAATTGTAAAAATATAACAGAATTTCTTGTTCCTCATTTTCATTCATCTGAACAGTTCCTTTTTTCCTTGGGACATTTTTACGTTGCCGAAAGTTTCCCTCTACGTAATAAAAAGTGCTCCTTGATGGCGAAGGCTTAACCGGGTGTAAACTTTGATATTCTGTTCTTGCTGCAACAGCATTCTTATTATTTTTGTAAAATAAATAAACAACTTCATAAGTTTCCTCTTCAGTGTAAACCTCGGTGTAAACCATTTTATGGACATCAACTTGACAGAAAACTATCATTATGTGACAACAGTTTATTTGTTTAATAATACTAGGGATAATTAGTACACTGCTTTTAGATGTTTCAAAATAATTTAATGAGATATTTTTCTCTACATATGTTTCGGCTTGATGAGGCCTTTATCAAGAGTAGTTGTATACTAAAATCTAAAATTGTTATACCCTACTAAACCGCCTGATGGTATTTTGTTTTTATTGCACTGTCAATTATACAGGTGCTTAAAGAGCAGGTCAGTTCCAAAAATCATATTATTTACTGATGAGGCGACGTTCACGAGACGTGGAATCTTCAACTGGAGACATAATCATTATTAGGCTCGTGAGAATCCACACCTGGTAAGAGACAGACATTTTCAGCAAGAATTTTCAATGAATGTTTGGTGCGGTATCATTGACAATTACTTGATAGGCCCATTTGAACTTCCACAAAGACTTATTGGTGATGCATATTTGCACTTCTTGGAAAATGACTTGTTTAATTTATTAGATGATGTACCTTTAAACATAAGGCTAAATATGTGGTTTATGCAAGATGGGGCACCACCTCACTTCACACGTGTAGTTCGAAATCATCTTAATCGACGTTTTCCATATCGGTGGATTGGTCGCGGTAGTGACACTCCTTGGCCTCCTCGTAGTCCAGACATTACCCAGCTTGATTTTTATTTGTGGAGACATATGAAGTCACTAGTTTATAAGGACGAAATTAATGCACGTGGTGAACTCTTACGAAAAATTCAGGAAGCAGCTAATATTATGATTAAAAACAAACAAGACACTTTCCCAAAAGTGAGACGTTACTTAGTTAAAAGTTTAATAAAGTGTATTGAGGTCAACGGTGGCCACTTTCAACATTTACTGAAGTGAGCTTCTTGTTTTATCTGGATTGTTTCTAATTTATTGCTTTATGATAATTAAAATTATGTATGAATTTAGTTACTATAAATTTTTAACCATTGTGATGTTTAAACGGAAATATCTCGAAAACGGTTACAGATATTAGGGTCGAGCAAGAATACCTTGTTAGCCTAGAAATAGCCCTTCTTTGGAAACCTGGATTGAAACGTACCTAATATTACAGGTAAGAAAAAAAATCATAAATTTCTAAAACCCAGTGTATGTAACTAGCGCCCTCTAGTGTGAAGCTCAAAAACTACTACAAATTCTTATTTATCACTCAGGAAAACATAATAATGCCAACTTTCAATTCGGTATTTGATATTTGGCTGATTCTGGCTTTGGGTACTTTCAGTTGCTTAAATATAAATTTTGGATAGTTTTTCTGATTGGCTCTTGTTACTGGAACCAGTATTAAATCAAAAGTAACCAAGTATAACCACACGCAATTATTGCAAGACGTTGAAGAGCACCCATGAACATTGAACGCAAACGCCATAAAATGTCTATTAGCCAACAATAATAGACATTTTATGTAATATCTCCGTGATTTTCCATAGAAATTCTCCTAACACAAGTAATTAATCGAGATACGAATATCGTTAATTAAAAGGGTATCACGCATAATGAATCTTATAGGATATCTAATAAACATATAAATAGATCATATTATAATTAACATAACTGAAGAGATTACATAAAATATAATTAATCCCCTTTAAACACGCTAAAGACCGGAGATACTTGTTTATATAGTCGACTTCCTATGGAAGTTCACGTTTTAGTTTACACTGCTTTCATAAAAACTGTACAAAAAATATCGAATTTTGAAGCTTTTATTTTCTTATATCTCATAAACTAGTCATCTGAAACTTTCATGATTTGATATTACTTTTGGTGGTATTTTTTCTGGATATTATCTTGCTATGCTGATTTACCGTTTTTAACACTGAGACTAATAAGGTGAACTAAATCCGATATTGGATCAACAGTTTGACTGAAAATATTACTATCCAGATACAATATTGCCATCAAAATTGAATGCAATAAAATGATTTTAAACCTTTCGTTTCCGCCTATGCACACAATGGCGTGCAGTTAATACTGCTTGCATAACTCTGCGATCATTGAAATTTTATATGCATGGACCATTTAAGGTAATTACGTTTAATAATGATACGGCCTCTATTGCCTGAGTAATAGTTTTGTATATCTAATGCTACATTGTTGCTGCGATACGGAAGTAGACGTATAAAATGATGCATCAGTGATTCAGTAATATATCGTTTTTCAAATTTATTGGATATAAAGTCTAGGGTTATAGGGGAAGTTAAAACATGTTAAAAGTTCTACTCCCTAATTAGATGGACACCTCTTTCGGAGATGTAGATTCCATAAGTGTATTTCACAAATTACCAAAATATTTATAAGCTTCCCATATTTCTTATTTGTGGTAATATATCTGAAAGCAGCCGGAAGGACAACGAAATATAAACAAACTAACCCAAATCAATAAACACTAACCGATATAAACTATTGCTAACCCAAACCACCGCACATTAACAATAAACTAGAAGGTTCACTTCACACAGCCCTGCCTCCAGTAAAGTGTGGCAAACTTATTTGGAACAGCGACGTTTGAGGAGCGAAGCGAGGAAAAATGGCTTGCAGCCAATCGCCTTGATGCACTTTGTCACGAGGACGAGGGGAAGTTGACCTACCTGTTGCCGGATGTATCGGGCAAATAGATATAAATGTCGCAAATTTATTTAAATTGATAATGTGTACAATAGATTATGAATTAAAGTTGAAGTAATAGTTAAGTTTCAGTTGCCAGTTATTTTCAATGAGTTAATGAGTATATTAAATTATGTGTTTATCTAAATAATAGGTATAAATATTAATTCTCAAAAAATATTAAAGTTACTCGACAACATCGCCAATTTTTTGTCCGCATTCTTTCCGCTGTTCAAGTTATACTTGCCACACTTTATTTTCATTTTCCTCCTTGCCCCGTCCCGGAACCTGATGAAATGCTGGTTAACTGCTCAGGCCTCGTGCCACGTTTCAGCTCGACTGGTCTAAAATCTGGCGACTAGCCTTTATAAGCGCTGCATCAAAAGTGCCGACTGAGAGTGGACCTTCTGGTCTCTTATTAATGTTCGGTGCCCAAACTCACTGGTACAATAAATATTAGAAAATTAGAAAATCCAAGAAATTTGATTTAAATTCAAAATTAATAAAAGGCAAATCCTAATGGAATCCAGGCGCCTTCAAGAATGGCGGGGCAAGTATTTGAGATAAATCAGTGGCTACAGAACAGAAAGATCAATAATTTATTAAGAGGAAATGTGGTTTGTTACCCATGACACCCCAACCAATGGATGGGACAATTTTAGCGGTAAGTGTGTGCGCCGTCAAACCGTGGTAAAAGAATAACAATTTTACATGTTGGATCTGAATAAAATCATAAAAAACACCTCTAGCCTATTAACTTATTTCTTGCGAACATATCAAAATTAAAATTGCAATTAAAATAGACATTACTCGGATCTCAACGGATTTCTGTTTGTAATAATTATAAACTTTACAGCTGTGATTGAAGGGTTTTATTGAAGTTTCATTGTTAAAAGTTACTGGCTTGTTTTTTTGATCTGTTTAGAGTTTTAGTAGGTTTCTAATCTTTCTAAATATACTTTGCATGCATGATTCGTGAGGGATTCACGAAACTCCACACTCAAGGTTCATTACTCCGTATACAAATATTCACACATAGGTGAGCGAGTTTCTTGCTTTGTTACTGTACAAAGAACTATTCAATAATAAATTTCATATTTGAAGCCCTCAATTTAATTTTGTATCTCTTTCTCTGGACTATGTTTTAACTTGTTATTAGATTATTAAAAACTATGTTTTCATTCACATCAATTAGATGATATTTATCGCTTTCCGCTTTACTATTACATGTTTAATTTAGTTTTTGTTCTTTGCCCTAGCGAGCGAAGCGAGAGTAGGGCTATGCGTGGTGTTTTATACTATTTTATTTCATTTTAATTAAAAATGTAAAGCTGAAGTGTTGTGCATGGTTTCAAATATAAGTTTGTACATACATAAAATTTTATGATGTGCGGAGTTCCATATTTTTTAAATCTTCTGAAGTGACTTCGAGCGGACTTTCGTGCTGGCCATCGGTGCTTGTTAGTGTGGTCAGTTCTGTTAATGACAGCAACATTCCCTGGTTGTACCTACTTTAGAATATCTATAGACTCTGGTTGTACTGTCCATTTTTAGCTGCCTTATTCCTTTTAAATAGCGTATTCATGTTTTTTAGTCGCTAATTTGTCTCCACTCTTATCTATTTTGCCCAT
This sequence comes from Pissodes strobi, assembly GCA_016904865.1. NCBI lineage: Eukaryota > Metazoa > Arthropoda > Insecta > Coleoptera > Curculionidae > Pissodes > Pissodes strobi. Next base: position 592,760 of record MU181918.1, read on the forward strand.
TCGATTTTTTTCACTAAGCCTGCAGCTGTGTGGTTAATAAAGTTGCAAGATAAAAAATTTACGTCTGTCTTGCAAAGCTGTAAACTTTATTACAGTAAGATTTTTTATCTTTTTTTTTCCTCTTTAGTCCATCTCGTTCATCGTGTGATTTATTGGCAATCTACAAAACGATTCTGGGCCTACATTTAGGAGCGATCGATTCGTCCTTAGTTAGCCACTTTTTAAATGGCTTTTGAGGCTTTCGAGTCTAAATATGAGATACTAGGTTTAATAAACATTATCGAGGTTTAAAAAATAAGTACGTTTAAAACAATATATAGAGACGTCTATTTAAAAAATAATAATAAGGGGATTCTAGACCTAGATATACTTTTATACAGTGTGGTGTCTATAAAATCCGAATTTTTACGAAATTATCAGTTTTAGCCAAGAATCTGAGACACGTCGATTTTTATTTTCAACTCGACTATATTCTTGCGTTTTTACAATAACAGAAGTCAAAGTTATGAGGTAAACGTCAATTGGCTATGCGACACCTTATTTGAAAGGCCCTGGGTACGGTCCCCTACTTTTGTGATTTTTGAATAATTCGTTTACAGATAGCAGCACATTAAAGTCTTTAAATTTTGAAAAAAAAAATCCGGTTCGAAATAAGAATTTAATAACTTTTAGCAAGTATTAAGGCGTTAAATTTAAAGGGGGAAATAGTATTCTTAGCCACTTTCCCATGTCTATTGCATTAACTAACTAATAAAATTTGTTCCTATATAGGGCTTTTCTAGTTATTCGTTTTATTTAATTTTAAAACGACCACAAAAAATTACACAAATACTTAAAAATGTCCACCATTTTATTCTTGACAGTATCCTAATATGTCTTGTTGCTGAACGTTACTAAAAACGATGCTGGAATTCGACGCATTCCTTATTCTAATGTTGACGCCCCCAATGGCAGAAGGTCTATTTAAGTAAATTTTACCTTTTAAGTATCCCCATTGAAACAAATCAAAGAGTGTCAGATCAGGCGGAGTTGCAAGCTACTCAGACGTTTAACTGTACCGCTAGCATATTAACATTCCTTACAAACCTACGACACTATATATGCTATATTAGCCAATATTCTGATTGGTGGGTTCCAGGTTAAAGCGTTAAAGTAAACGTCACTTTCACTTTGTCTAAGGTCCAGTGAACTTATTTCAACAGATCTGGTAGGACAGTGGCCAGACCCTGTGCTTGTGATACGAGCGACCCGAGCTCGGTTCCCGTCGTGTTTTTTTGTAGGGATATGTTTGTTTCTTTTTTAAATTTGGGTTAATTTAGGTTAGTTTTGTTTGGTTGGGCCCCGGAGCGAGCGAAGCGAGCAGAGAGCCATGAGTGAAGAGTAACAGTACAAATTCTCGAGATCAATATTATTGCCTCCCCAGTTTTAATTGTCTTCCACCGAAAAAGAAAATGCAAATCGTTGTGGATTGGCCTGATTAAAAAGGTCGCCCGCTAAGGCTTCTTCGACGCGCTCCCCAGCCATACATCATTAAAATCTCTATTATCTCCCCTTCAAATAGCAAAATTTTAAAGTACCTAATATTACAGTAAAAACACTTCAACTTCAGTAACTATCAAGGTTACATTTTTTTCAACGCTTAGTTTCCACGGATACATAAAATTGGACGGAATATTGTTTTTTTTGCCGGAACCTACTGCAAGAATCAAAGAAATGAATTATTAAATTCACATTTTGAAGAGGACTGCTTAGAAACCCCAAGAAGTAATTTTGCAAAATACAGATTTAATGTGCTGCTATTTGTAAACGAAGCATTTAAACGTCACAAAAATTGGGGTTCATACTACTCAGGACGAAAGGACCTTTCATTTTGGTGAAAACTGAAAACTGATAATGTCAAGAATCGGTAGTATTAAGATCCCAAGCCAAGACGAAGTTGAAGCTAATAGTAATTTAGTTCTGAAATTGTTTTTAATCTCTTTAAATCCAGGTCATCAAACCACATTTTGGTAAATAATAATATAATTTTATCACCAGGATTATTACAATTTAGTTGCATTATGGGTTTGACATTATCAATCCTGCGAATCAAAAACGCGAAAAAACTAATTTTTCAGCACCCAAAGTTAATTTCTCTTATGAACATGTAAATAAGAACTTTATAATAGAAACCCCCAAAGACCACCAAAATGATGTGCAAAAATTTTGATTAAAAAAAAACGGTGCGTGCTTAGGACCACACGACAGAAGTGGAAATTTTAACAATGCAAGATTAAATACAAGTACTTTTTGTGTTCTATATTTCGAAATTATTTGACAAAATAAAGCAAAATATTACTTCGAAATCTTCCATAAAATTGGAAGAAACCGTTGTTTTTCACCTGAAAAATGTCCGAATTCTACGATCTTGACACATTTTCCCATATTCAAATCGTTTCAAATGAGATTTCAGGCAAATAAATCTACTTACTTACCATGAAAAACTATATGCATCGATATGCTAAAAGTAAAATTTTACCACGATATCTGCCATAAAATACACCAGGAGCTGCTCAATTACCAAAAATGCCCACATTTTAAGCTCCTGGCCCATTTTCCAGATTCAAACCGTTTTCAAGCCCTAAAATTGCCGAAATATCGAAAACTTTGAACATTTTTCGTGATTTTCCTCATGTCTCAATTTAACCCCGATTTTCTCATATTTCTCAATTTCGTACGGAAAATTATTACAAAACTTTTTTGTAGCAGAGATCACGATTTTTACGAATTATTTTAGATTTTTTAAATTGAAAATAAAAAAAAATCACCAATTCGGCATTTTCAATCGAATCGATGCGATTTTTTGGTATGTTCTGCTCATCTCTTTAATGTATGAAAGTTTGGTTGTTAAAGATTATTCGGTTTTTCAGTAATAAAATGGTGACGTGTCGTGTTAAAATGCCGAAAAGTTTAAATTCAACTAGCTCACCCAGTACAAAAAAACAGTTTTCATTTCAAAAATAGTAAATCTATTCAGGTTCTCGTTTGCTGTAAGAAGAAAGATTGCTCAATTTTGAAACAAAACGTTCCGTGATGTTAAGAATAAACCTAATCTATTATTAGCATTGAATTGTGGAGGAATTTGTAACGTATCGAGAAGCCTTGCAAAAAATTGCGGTCAAACCAAATGTTTGTCTTGTCCAAATTTATCTTATATGTGGTAACCGGTTATGTAAGCGTAAGCACATAGTTCCGAAGGTCGGAACTATGGGCTCCCGATTTAACTTCAAATTTTTATTGGTCGTTAGTTTTATTACAGAAGGAGTCTCGTTACTTGGATTAACTTTTGTCTGAATTACAAAGATAAATTGGGTACATAATATGTCTCTATAATAGAAACAAACATAATTTTGTATTGCATAAGTGTAAAATTATACTAGATTGATGGCTATACATGAATTATTTGAATTTTAAGAATATTTTCCATTGTTCTCAAGTTGTTATTGTCATCGAATATTTCATATGATTGTCTTAGGTCATATTATAGGTTTTTTTTTACATGCCAGCGGCAGCGTAGGTCTGTTCAGTTTCCCAATGAGCAGCAGCCTTCTTATACAACCATAAATAAAACAGAGTAATACATTATTTAACCTTCGTTATATCCAGTCTAATCTCCAAGCAAATTTCCGGCGGTCAATAAAAATATGCACGTTTTTCTGTTGAAGTTCCAACGTAGGTACATCGAGTTTTGGTTAATTGTTTATAAATATTCTGATTTTCTACTACACTGGTATAATTTGTGCCATTCCATTGCACTGAGTGGTTCAGTTTTTAGAAACTACACCCTGTAGTATGATATTTTTGAAAGTTTCTATTTTACTGAGTGGGTGCTGATGGAACATCCATTTCTACCATTTAAAATGTCTGTTGTAACCATAAACACAATACTAATGGATCTAATCTACGCCAATGGTCAATAAATTCTGTCTAGACTCTATTATTTGAATCATTTCGCAAATCGCTACCAGTCGAGTATTGTTACATTTCACAGACAAAATACCAACTTCGGTGACTCATTAAAAACTATATTCTGACTTGTGCTACGAGGGATTTACAATATTGTTATTGCATTATTCTTAAGATTATTCTTAACACATACGTATACAAGGTGATCCAGAAACTCTATTCTTTTTGAAATTAGAAAAAAATATTCCGACCAAAAGTTGTTTGATTCCATCTGCCTTTACACATGCTTTTTTTTAATGTATACATGGTATTTCGAAAAAACAAGGCAGATGCCATCTTTGTTTTTTAGATGTAATATTCCACATTTTTTCATGATGTTTCATTTTCTACTACTATATTCTGCGTATTTTTATATAATCCATTTATCAAAACTGAACGATTTTCGAAATATTGACGGTGTTAGAATTATGAAATAGTTACTATGATTTTTTCGATATAATTGCAAACCTATTTAAATATCTGCTGCTACCTTATGAAGATAAAGGTTTTTTATCAATTGTCATGGCATTGATTTTTGAAGTCTGGTTACTGACTCACCTTTAATTTCTGCTAATATTTTACAAAATCAGTTATTTAGTTTTTAAATTCTGCTTACTAAGTTTGTAAATAACATGCTAGGCAATGTAAACTTATAATCAGTAATAACAGTAAAATAAATAAAACGTATAATTTCGAGAATAAATTAACTGTTCGGTATGTCCCACATTTCTCGTAAATTATTTTTCTAGCGTTCCAGTGCATTTATATTTCTTATTTCTTCGACAATTTTTCTCTGAATTTCTTCATTATTGTTATTTCTCTTTCTATAGATTGTATTTTTCAAATAACTCCAAAGCTCCATGGACGTTAGTTACATTTGGGGAGCTGCGGTCCAGTTGATTGTTCTATACTTACCCATCTACACTTGATAATAATTATTATGAAGAAAGTATCTTACTGTCAGAATATTATGGGGAGGTGCTCCGTCGTGTTGCCAAATTATATTTTACAGAGTTTGAAGTGGTACTTCATCGATAAAGTGTTCAATTCCATTTTCCAAGAGTTCCAGATACCTTAACCCATTTAAGGTGTTATCGGGTAAAAAGCGGACCCTTGACCTTATGCCCCAAAATGCCGTACCAATCTTTTAGGAATGTCCTTGAAAAGCAATTGGCTCAACGGCTTGTAGATTGTTGTCGGACTAAATATAACAGTTTCTCCTTTTATAAATACCGGCCCACAAACTTTTATTGAAATAATTTTGATCTTGGATAAAACTTCCTCTTATAATTTGAACAAATTCATGTCTTCTTCTTTCTTGTTAATCATTTAATTACTGAACTGGATTAATTTAAAAATCGTCAATCCGTATTGATTTAAAGTTTTCTGAACTATTCCATAACTGTAACTAACTCTCTTGTTTCGTGGTCTTATAACTCTGACACAGACTCTGATAGATTTTCTTGAAAATAAAGCACATTATTTACTAGAGATGCTGTTTCTTCCAATAACTCTCTCGTATTAAATCTAGTTGGTACAGATGGTACTCTCCGGCCATTCTGAATATTTTCCCTATATTGCTCTCATGTCCTTGTAGCGTTATTATATTCCTGAAATAAAGCTTCAACCTTCCAACAATAATTGAATAGCTCATTTTGTAAAATCTTAGCAGGAAATAAAGATGAATCAGTAAATCAGACTTCAAACATCACCATGGCATTTGAAAAATAACCGTGCTATACTCTCTTGTAAATTGTACTCCATTCATGCCACCAATGTGTAAGTCTATGATTATTCTTGAATTATCGAAGCCTTAGTAGCAAAATAATTTTTACTCAGCAACACTCACATTTTTTCCCGAACTATAATCAACGCTAGAACTCCCTTCTTTGTACCCATAAACAGCACGACCTTGAAATGGGCGCATTGATTTCAAATCGACTGAGTATATTCCAACATCAGATCTTATATAACGAATACGGCACGTGTAGCCGATATGCTTCTGTAATTATAATGGTAGCCTAACATGACATTTTTTGGATTCGTTAAACTTGGTATTTTCTATATTTTCGAATAAAAATTAAATAATCGTATTTCATTGCCTACCTAAACTTTTTCGTGTTTTGAAATTCCGCTATTAATAACTACATAACAAAATACATTAAACATTTGTTACATTTCCAGTTATACGTTCTTCACAGCTTTCACGTATATGATATAAATCGACATATAGATATGTTTTGCCTTTTATTCCTTCACTTTAATCTAGTAATAATTACGTAAATCTGTAGTAGTTATAATACCGTTATTATTACATTTATTAAGTAAATAATAACTATGAAATATAAAATTGATACATTTTAAATCTGACATGGTCATTGCAATCTTTGATATTGGCAGAATATTGCTGTGATCAGGGTTGGGCAATGACACGTAGGAGATTATTTTTCCACATTAACGTAGAAAATTATGTAGAAAATGCAATTTGTAGAGCTGACTGATTTGCAGTTTATTTTAATGAATGGGAATAATTGTATTTTATTTACTTAATCAAAAAAATGGCTTCAATTTGAACTGTTTTAATTGTTACTCAGTCAGCGCCATGTTATAATAACCGTGCAATGGCCCTGAAGCTTGATTAATGGTATTTCGGGACTTCCCCGACATTCGCGGTACTCCCCATGTTGGAAGCAATATTTAAATATGATTATATAATATATGTTTTTAAATTGTCGAAATAGTGTCATAAAAGAAAATGAAAAAACTTTCTTTTTCTAAATGACACAATGTTAGAATGTTAAGCGTTATTATTATCCACAAAAACACAAATTTTAAAATGTGTTAAGATATTATAAAAAAAGTATTAAAACACGTAGAAGTGCGATGATATGCATGTTTAAATAAATGGATCATAACAGATGTTAAAAACCAGTAATCATCGTTTATCTTTTTGGTGTTGTATGTTGGATAAGAACAATTTATGGGAAATAAATTAGGAGTTGACTTAAAATTTTAAATTTTCGTGTGAAGTGCAGACAGAAAGCGTCCTGTTACTAACTACCTCGCCCGGGATGTCGAACAAAAAATTTATCAAACTCATTTTTATAATAAAAGTCCCATGTTGCTCTTCCAGCATTTCCACATTAAACATATTAGACGATTCTGACCTGAGTAACGAAAATAAGGTAAATAGCAGAATTTACCTTTATGTAATAATAAAAATATATTAATTTAAAGAGAAGTATATTTTTTATATTAAATATAATGATAAAAAATCAGTGCTTTGGATTGATAATTTTTTTTTTAAATCCCAAATATTTTATAGGCCCTTCACATAAATTGCCTTCTAAAAAACAGTATCGACTAGCTTACTATTAAAGGGCTATGAGAAATTGTAGAAACTCCATTAAAAAATTAAAATTGTATGTCTAAGTCACAACGTTGATGATGATATAGTTTCTGGAGTCTGAGAAACCGGTGACAAAATTCGAGAAATTCTGGACAATTATTGCGTAGCTATTGCGAAAGAAATGTATGATATAATTTTTTATGCAGTTTGTTCGGACGATGCAAGCAATATGAAGAAAATGGGTGCTCAAATAGATTTGTGGTACATAAACTGCAACATTCGTACTGCGAATTTCTTAAAATATTCATGGCAAAGTTCAGGTCAGTATTGAAAGAATTTTATGTCGCCTGATCTTGAGGGCAGCTTATTAAAATTGGGCAGAAAAGGGCAAACCTTGCTCGAGAAACACGTCAGAGCTCGTTTCGCGACTCATTTTATCAATTATTTGGATAACGTGGAGGCAATGCGAACCATAATTGACGCAGAAAATTCAAAGTTTAAACCCAACATAACGAAACTCGTTTTTGACACAAATTTTAAGAAGCAAGTTGATGACAGTGTCAAATTATTTACTCATTGCGAAGTATACTCAGGTTTCAAATGCAGATGCCGCAGAGGGACGGTTGAAATTGCGTCTGCCAGAATGTTTTGATTAATACATTTCATATTTGAAAAACGTCTTAAATATCTATCCATTTGCTGCGCATTATTTGCATCCAGTTTATCGAGGAAAATTCAAATTGGTCATAAATTATTCTATTTTCCTATACGCAATCGTCATTCTCCTGAAAATTAGCAAATATTAGCCAACACCCACCACCTGTAGAGACAGTAATAAATCCGATGAATATTGATTTTTTTACGATTATATTTTATTTATTATGATCAAGCCTTTAGAGATTTACCATTTTGTTTATGGTATTCGAAAATATTGTAGGAAAACGATATATTATGTATAAACCTTTTGTTAACTTAGATTGCTTTCATCTCTTAGGTTAACTTTACATTGTAACGAAATATTAGCTTATTCCGCTTCACTAAATTCAGTTTAATTACGAATAATTTTTGATGTTTGGGATATGAATCGCCAGTGACATCTATTTGTGAATGGGTATATTTCGTGCAACTAATTATTCAAGAAGCACATGTACGCTGGTTTATACCTACAATTTGTGGATTTGTTTCACGGTAGATTACTATGTTTGGTAGTGACATCTATTCGGGAACGGGTTTATCTCATGTAGTTGGTAATAGGAAAGCGTAGTACGCTATTTAATACCTACAATTTATGAATTTAATTTACTATAGATTACTATACTTAGTATATATTGAGTATTTCTTTGGTTTGACGCCGCGTGCCCTATAGTGGTGGTCACATAATATAAACTATATAATTAAAACATCGAAAAGCATAATTTGTTAAACGTCTTGAATTTTGAAAGCGAGGTCGTTTTATCTTTGTGGCGACGCTTGACCGGGTGAGTGCTAGTTTTTAATCTTGAAATATTTTATTCATCTTGCAATACATTTTACTAATTTTTTCATTTTTAAATACATAATTAATAATTGTTTCTGATTCGCTTAATCGTATTTGGCTAAAACAAGAATTTAGCATTTTTCAATTAACTTACAACTTCAATAATCTTAATTTTTGTAGTGACCGTTCGGTAAAAATACCGATTTATTGGTGAAGAATTTCGTCTCTCATTAGGCAAATTCATGTAATTTGAAAGAGGTTTAGTCCAAATTTACAGAGAACGTAATTATTTCATTGTTTAGCGGTCACGCACATTATTTTACGTATTTCCATTTAAATTGAACAGTATTATTTGGGGAATTCTCGGAGTGGATTCAATATATTCCTGCAAAGGTAGTAAATTGAATTTTTAGTAGAATTTCTCTGAATTTTCCTTCATAGTATTGTTAGTTTTAATATTTTTTCTTTTCAGGCTTATTTCATTAAAATTTCAGTTTATTTGTAACATCAAGCATATAATTATTAGCACTTGCCCTGTCGCGTCTCAAGACTGATGCATCGACATTCATTTGCATTTATGAGAGGTTAAGCTCACATTATCTGTGTTTTTTCTTATCTTTTATCTAAATTTATATCTCAATACCAGATAGTGATTGCCTTATCTTTATCTTTAATTGATTGAGGTGTAATTGCGCTCAATTATCGTTTATGTGCCAAGGGCCATATATAAAGAAATAACAGAAATTACTTATTTGGAGTTAAAAGACTCGTTTATAGAGAGGTTGTACCTCTATTTTTTCTATTTATCATTAAATGCAAGTTATCTTTTATTTAGATTTGCCGAGAGCCACTGTTTGGAACGTAGTTCCATCATTTTCTTTTGAATTTTAAATTTCAGTCATAATTTCTTTTGAATTTCTTAAAGAATTTCGTAAAGAAAAATAATATCTTGAGTAACAGTAGTTATTTATAATTTTTGCGTAACAGTAATTATTTATAATTTTTGCTCAACTTAAAATTGTAATTTAAGTTTTTGATTATACCTGCTTTAACCAGTAAATTTTCAAATTGTTGATTACTTGCTCCTGTGTAATAGTCTAACTGAGGTCCACATGATATTTCCCTGAATAATGTTTTAATTAGCGATATACATTGGTCTCAGATATTATTTTTTTTTGCATGTAAACTGCGTTGGCGGAAGAAAACATCGTGCTTGACTTGGCAAGTATAGCAGGTGTTCGTCCACGTCGCTGTAGCAGACCTGTAGAGGGAGCCGACACTAGGATAACCTGTAAGTCCTAGATAACTCCAACTCAATTGAACTTGGGAATAGGCAGAAGCGGTTCCAGTAGAGGTCCCGATACGATCGCATGGTTACATGATAGTTGGACAAGCTAAGTATTAGCCGATCAGAAGATTAATCAATTGTAAAGACCACTGTTATAGTTTTACTCATTCATTTATTGTTTTAATATTTTACAATAGTTTTAACTCTCATTGCTAGTCAATTTATTCAAAACTTATATTTCGAATAATTTCATCAATTATATTTGTAATTTAATTGTAATCCTCATTTTACATGATACCATCACATATTCTCATATTTGTAATTTAATTGTCAAATTAATATATTATCATTTGAACTCCTTTGTTTATTTTATCGCAAAATAGAGGTCTGTGAGACACGAATTATAAGGGCAAATTTCTGATATTCTTATCTTTATAGTTATTGATCTTTAAGTATTTATATTAATTGTCTCTAGGAACTCTGGCGCCCAAAATATAAAAAAAAATCAGTTAATAAAAAAGACAACTCACCCCCTCAGGAAAATAAAAACGAATCTCATACTTAATTAAATTAAATAAATTAACTTTCGCTACAAATTAGTGTCCAACTAAAGTTATCCTTCAAATTGGCGACTGAGCTAGTAGGTATTTCATTATAAAGTGATGCCCAACTGATCAATTCGTTACAACTTAGTAAAACTTATTTTTAGTAATAAAAAGTATTTTAACCATATTGTTTTAACATTTTATTTATATATTTTATTATTTAAATAAAGAGAAAGTTAATTTTTTTTTAATTTAAAGTATTAATTGTCTACATAGAAAATGTAGAAAAGTGGCCAAGGTAGAAAAATAATTTTCAACGTGTAGAATATACATAAAATATGTATATTATAATACTTTTCTACCTGCATACATCGGGACGTTCATTTATTCTTGTTGGCTGATAAATCTATATTTTTAACACTTACTGGCCCACACATTTAAATTACATTAATTTTGACAGAACGCACAATGATTTGAACAAATCAATCTGACACATCCAAATTACCTACTGTTCAATTATATCACGTTTCAGTTTTTGGGGGATGATTGTGGTAAAATGGCAGAACCTGTAAATAAAATGCCCATTCGAAAAGTTACAACAGCAGTTATTATTTTCTCCTCAAAATGCGACTAAATTAAATCTAATATTGCTGTATTGAAAAATGATCCTTCTATGTGCTGTTCAAAAATGGCCAGTTTTTTTAGCAATTGATTTTATACAAAAAGTATTTTAAATGAAAATCATATGTGGGAAAACCCCCTATATTACGTAAATAAGTTACACAACAGTCTATAAATACAAGTTACCTGAAACATATCATATCGGCCTATGTTGCGATCCATCTTCGAGAGACGCATTTTTCTCTAATGGAACCTATTTTCGTATGTTTACACGCCGACCTGTCACTTGTCATGTTAGACATGGTCTCACTACAAGACGAAACTTATAATAGGTTACGAGATTATTTTTGCTGCGTTTTTGGATGCGGGCAAGCATTCGACAGCGTCCTTTAATTCACCGTGCAACAATTTTTGGTCTGGATGATTATTAGCTTTTGCCCTAAAAAGATAATTTTGCAGCACCTTCAGAATGAATCTATCAGGTAGTCTAGCGGCAGGACCTTTTTTTAAGTACCATATCTGTATCTTGTCACATGCGAGAACTATCCATAAGTGTTGTAGTTTTGTGTTTGTGAACCAAGAAAGTGCCCAAAAATTGTCTTTAAAGCAGTCAACGTACGCGCTAAGACGCATGCTACTGAATATTAGGCCCTAATCAAAAATGTAAAAATAAAAATGATCATGCATATTCAAACCCTATCTGAAACAAACTATTTGTATATTTTGTATATTTAATTGTTTAGAATGAAGTCTAGCCAGATTTCTTGGTATCTATTAAGATAAGATACCAAACATAATTATTGACGAACTTACAGGATGTTTAAAAAAATTTTAAAAATTAAAAACACACATAAATAATAAGCACGTGCGGCAGACGTGTTTCACATTAGTAGTATCATTCGTCTATTAATTTTAACTACGTATATTAATGGCAAATTGTATTCGAACTAGTTATGCAAAATGTTTTTCTAGTTTTGTTGTTGTCGCAATATGAGTGTCTTGTTTTGATCATGTATAGATCAAGTACATGATTACAAAAATATATGTCGCAGCTGACGTAATATTCTCTAAGGTATTGGGCAGGGTGATATCATTATTAAAAATAAACTCGAAAAAGTATAGATATATAGAAGATTTATTTTCGAAGAGTCATCCAGTCATTGCATTAGAGTTTCAAAAACAAATCGCTGATGGGGCAGAGATAATTGACAATTCTATAAAAGCCACTTTTTTGTGTCGTTTTTATTCATTACATGACCTTTATTTATTCTTTAAATATTAAATTTTTTATTTAATGTATGCTATGGCCACAGAGAAAGTCAATGCAACGCAATTTGCTAAAGGTGACTGGCGCGACTATTTCTTTGCTGCTTCGTATAATACCAAAGAAGTTTATTTATATATCAATAAAATTGCCGCAATATGCTCGCCAAATGAATGTTATTCCTAATTTTGGGTTTACCCTGAACTTCATTTCAAGACCACGAAATAAAATGATGGTTCAGACTTGGAAGGATGTCTTTAAATACTCGAGCGACAAGGGCTTCAACTGTTTTTTATTGACATTTTTGACCTTACAAAAAGCCATCCTATCAAAGAATAATTTAGAAAAACAGAGATAGCAGAAAGTAATCGAATAATTTTTTGGAAGCAACTAATTATCAATAGATTGGGCCAAATTGAAGTTAGGGTCTTTCCTGGGGGCACAATTATTATTTTGTCTGTACAAATAACCCTGACTGACTAGCGCAAATTAATTGACTCCGTAAAGATATTTAATTATGAGGATCGTTACTTTTATTTTTACAAGCTACCAAGTGTACTCCCTGTTCCTAGCGGAAATTAGGGTTGCATTAAACGATAAACGATTTAGTTTGTATTATTTAATAGCCTCAACATTGTTGGGTGTATTTTGTCTGACTAATCAGACGGGTATGATTTTCAATGGGTTCGGACGGGCGATTGGACCCCTAGATTTCTTGTTTGCTTGATGAACAAACGACTTTGAGTTTTAATTATTTCGCAGAAAATGTTCGAATATTCACGAAGGTGTCACAATATGGTATTTAACTCCTGTATATTTGGAATTTGATAAAGACAATTTGGCACCGGAAATAAAGTCGTCATCAATTTACCAATAACAAGGTGGTCACCTAACTTAGACAAGGTTGTTCATTATAAGTAAATGGAATGTTTTAAAATCAAAATAAAGTATAGGTTTTGTTAGTAAGTAAACATACACATCTTTTAAAAACAAGACTTCCAGCTTCACTAGTAAAATTATTGAACTCATTTATTAATCATAGTTCTCATGGAATTGACAACTTTTAAAACACAACAACGGTATGAAAAACGCACAATCTCTATGTGTCACAGCAGGTTTTTCCTCAAAATTGAATAAAACTGAGCCGTCAGATTTAACGCGTCAGACATTAGAGTAATGTTAACGCTCATTTGAGTAATTTTTAGACACTTAATTAGCATTTTTCCTGAAAACGACTGAGTGAAGTTTTCGAATTTGGTTCGTTTTTAGGCAACACTTGGGGGTAGCCGACGATCAAAATGTTTTGGCGCTACGATTTTCGGTTTTCAAGTTATTACGTTAAATGTGGTATTCTCAAAATGTTGCCTTTACTGATAAAAATGTGAAAAAAAAACCCTAATAAATATTTCTTTGCTTTTTATTTACTTGCTTTAAATAAAAATTACTTGGATTAAATAAAATTTCTTTCTTTCTTTCTAATTTAAATAATTGGGCGTGTTTGATTTTCTTGGTTTTTTCTTTGCCTTGTGATAGCAATACTTTTTCCATATTAAACACATATTTATTCGCTTTAAAGCTTTAAAGATACGAAACCTCTCCGTTATTTAAAACAAATAAGGGTTGCTTTAAATTAAAGATTGTTAATATTGGACCAAATATTATTACATCATCCGAGTCTCGTACAACTCGTAGCAGTTGCGCAGCCGCGAGGACGCACTACGCTCCTCCAGTCCCCGTATGGATATCGGTGTCCCCGTCTCGTGCCCTCAGCTCCGTTTCATTTCTGCTGCCGTCCTATAGGGAGATTTTATAGAGTGTACCCGCTCAAGGTTACTACTACTAGTATTTGTGATGGAAAAAACATTTATTAAGTGGGACTTGGTTCATTTGTGCCCTCATTTTAAGGTAAGTTACGTTTTTTTATATTAGATAGCTAGGTATATAATTAATTGCTTATAAATAAAAAGCGCTCTCTCATAATCAAAATGGCGTGAGTTTTACTAGTAATTAAGAATTGTTTTCTGCTGTGACTACCTAGAAATGCAGATGAATTCACGCGATATACGCCTACAATAGTGTATAACATATAACAGTATACGCTTAGGCAGTTTGGTGTCCGATCTTGATTGAGTATTTTTGCTTTTTACGTTGTACAAGTTCAATGGCGTCCTTTTCGTTCTTGTACCTACATAATATAATATGAATTGATAGGTATTTCAAAGCCCTATTTATTTAATCTGAATAAATAAATGGTTGATCCATGGAAGTATAGTTTTGAAGCAAATTGTTTTTTATTTCGATTAAATCTAATAGTATTTGAAAAAAAATAATTAATTTAGTTAAATGGATAAGATATACTTTTAAACAATGTAGCAGGCTATTCCAATAGCATCATGAACAACAGTCACAATGGTTTTGTTTTTATTATTTTTTGCTTTAGTTATTGTTGTTTTATTTTTATATCAAAATATTGACGGCATCGAAGTTTTATGTAGCCTGATGGAAATCGATTTAGTGTCGTTACTAACAATAGAATTATCGGTGACAATCTTGTGCCATTTCCGTTCAATGCTCATTATACTGGATCTGGAGAGGCATAGTTGTATGTCCTATTAGTTTAATTAAGTAAAATATTACTGCCTTTCACTATTTTTCAATGATACAATTTTTATAGACTCTAGAATTTTAGTATATTTCATAAAAAGTAGTGAGTTACCGTTAAAATTAATAAGTAGTACAACTAACTTATCCCATAATATGTTTATGTCCCTATCTAGTATTTAGAAAAAAGATGTTTTTAGCTTATAATAATCGTTTTTTTCATTATAAAAATGATTTAGCTTTCAAAACCAGTGATAAGCAGACACAAAATAATATGAATATATTTTTTATTTATATTTTGGGAATACTCGTTTTGTTCTTTGTATTTAATACCTACCTTTGAATAAAAATTATTTATTTATTATTTTATTTACTGTGGACAACTGTTCCTGTCATGAATTTGGTAATTAAAAGTTAAGTGTTCTGACATACCATTTACAAATCGTTGGGTTAGATAAGGTACGGATTTTGGATTCTTTAGCAATTAAAAGAAAACTAAGACATATAGATTACATATTTCAGCTAAAACGTGAAATCTAAATACGTCTTAAGAATAATAACAGTGTTTATTTTTAAACTACATATTTGTTATAGCTTTTTTTATTTGCTAATGAAACCGACTTCTAATCACTCATCTAACTGAATGTCAATAAACAGTCCTTTTATGAAGACCAACACATATTTGCAACATCCAATTTTTTTTATTATTTAAGTCATCACCAACACAAACAGTAAACATTGAACAGGCTTGAGCAAATAAAAATGATTTGATTTAAATAAGAGAAATTATTTCGTACAAATGCCCAAAACATTGGTTTAAATAACCGACCTATTTAAATTAAAACACAAAGTTTTTGGAACAAACATACCTCAGATTTCAATCAAAATACAAAGGTTTTAGAACATAATATGTCATATTTGTTCCAAAAGCTTTGTGTTTTAATTTAATTATGCCGGGTATTTAAACCAATGTTTTGGGTATTTGTACGAAATCATTTCTCGTATTTGAATCAAAATAGTTTTATTTCTTTCAAAGTTATTTTTGTTTGATGTGAACAACGATTATAAAATCATATTGTTTGTTCGAAATAAATATTTATTTCGAACAAAGAAAATCTTAAAAATAAATCAAATAAATATTATTTTTTATTCAAACAAATATTTGTTTGGCGATAATCAAACAAATACTTGCTTGAATAAACTCCATTTTTATTTGGATCAATTTTTTTTTTTCATTCATTGATACGAGATAACTGTTCATTCTTTCTTTTTAACGGTCTTCCGTAATTGGCATGAATCGGAATATGACGAGTATTTTCTTGGGGCGAAGCATGTTTTTGAAAAAGTGGTCGTTCTTGCACCGAAAAAGACGCGAAGATTGAAAAAATCGAGACGACGCGGCGCGACGGACGGTTCCATAGGGAATTTCTATGAGAAAAACTCTCTAACTCTCATCGATTTGTAGGTAAAGAAATAAAGGATTTTTTTTCCTGAAAAGTAATTTTTTTATAGAAAAATAGATTACTTGACGAGAATATATGTAAAAAAATTAGGAGAATATTTTAAAAATTATTTATATAGGGTGAGCTAGCTGAATTTTAGCTTTTCGCTATACATATCGAGTTTTGACATGACGCGTCACATCATATTGTATTACTGGAAAATCGGGTAATCTGAAGCAACCAAACTTCCGTATATTAAAGAGGAGGGTTACGTGTACAACATCTAACCGATACGATTGAAAATATCGGATTGGTGATTTTTTTGACTTTCAGTTTGAAAAAATTATTTTAGCCGACACATGTAGTTATGTTCAAAATAACAATACCAGATTCGTATCTCTGCTATAAAAAAAAGTTCTATAGCAATTTTCCGTACGAGATCGGGAAATACGAGAAAATCGATATTACGGGAAACATGCAGAAAATCGTAAACAATTCTAAAATTTTCCATACCTACTTCAACATATTTACAATCGCTATGCATACAAAATATTTCTTCATATTGGAAATTATTCGGCTTTTTTCCCTATTTTCAAATTTTACATAAATTGTGTACTTAGATATCGCACATGCAAATAAACTAGTACCTGATAGGTGAATGCTATTTCTTCTTCAGTTTTTGATGCTTTTTGAAATTATCACTTCTGTAGTGTGATCTTAAGCACATACACCTTTTAAATACTTTTTTAATGAACGTTATCACATTAGATAAATATCACAACGGGTGTAGAACAGAGTTATCAAAATTCTTTGAGTTTTGTCTTCGCGCGAGTGGAGTCAGTAAACGATATGCCTCAATTTTTTTTTCTGTATTGCTTTCGTGCCTTCAAATTTTTATTTGTTTAAGAATAACGTTATTTTGATTTCCAACTAAAGGCAGCTACAGCATTTTAAAAAAAGTTGTTTTTGAAAGGATCTGAACATCGTCAAAATCGATATCATGATGAATTTTACGTTATATTATTTTTTCTTCAAACGTCAGTAAATCCGTCATTACTCGACTGTGTAGGCGGCAGTGAAGTTTCGTTTATCCTCCGCCGGAGTTTTACTTTTCACTTTTCCGCCGGCGGAGGTAAAAGTGTTATCATAGCAACATAGATACAATACAAACAAACATCAAAATAAGCGTCAACAACTCAAGAGTTATTAAACTAAAATTTGCATTTATCACTCAATGTGTGACTGCATTTCTAAAAATCACTAATTTAGGAACAAATTGGTTATTATTTAATCGAACTTACTCAATAACTGCTTATCAATACGGAATTAAAACGCAATCAAAGACGCAGTTTTAAAAATATAATTATTGTTGACAGTGTCCACTGACAGCTTTATGTTACATTACTATAGCAACAACCTGAGCCTCTTCACCGACACCGCACCGGTCTAAGCCGTCTTGCGAACCCACTTATCTTTAATAATAATTATTATTACTATTAAAAAGAGACTTTTTGCATTAATTTGTCGACATTTGAAGAAAAAACAGCATATTTTATTTGGAGGAAAAGTTACTTTTCATGGCTTGCTCTCTATTACCAGCCTCACTCTGTTCGGCTGTTAAACACGAGCGCGCCATGAAAAGTATTACTTTTCCTCCATATAAAATAATATACTATTAAGTATCCAGGCTTCGTATAAAACGCTGCCACTTTTTTGAATACGACCGAAATTAGGTACCTACTTGTTGAGTCCCGCTACTTCAAAGGGTAATAGGGTAAAGCAATATAATATGCATGATGTTGTTTGAAGCTCTAGCGAAAGTTATGCTGAAGCTTTCGGTAAAGTTTACAGAATTAAATATAAATTCTTGCTTTCGGTAACTGGTTAAATTAAAAAGTTACAAGTGGATGTTTTTATTTATGTAACAGACAGAAGACACATTAAGTCGACCCATTTTCTAAAAAAATTGCCAGATTTAGAATGCGGCCAAAGACTATATAGAGTGATGTTAAAGTAAATAAGACGAAGAGAAATTAAAAAATATATGTTCATCCTCAATGTTTAGTAGATAGCTGAAAAAAGAACGTCAAGCATATCGACACAAATCTGTGAAAGTATTGTAAATAGATAATTTCCAAAGAAACAATATTAATTTATAGAAACAGGGAACCATCATCGAAGGAGATTGTGAGCTGTATGCTAACAATAGAGTCCAGTGCCTTAAAGTTATCGTCAAAACTCTGTACCGATTATACATTTAAGAAAGCTAAAAACACCAAAACGACATTACGAGTCAGATGCCAGAACAATTCTATAAGATCATCAGGTGAAGAAATAGAAATTAAATTTACCGACAGCGATGGCAGCATTTACGTTTCAGCCATTAAAATTGACCTTAGTACAGAAAAAAACTCACATGTGAAGAAATAGAAAATGATTTTGCCGACTCGCCATCGATGCTATCGATGACAACATTTCCGTTTCCTACTTCTAAATTGACCCCTAATATAGAATTCGGGGTTGAAGGTGGCAGATGATTTCTTATGGAAGCATCCTAAGAAAAATTATAATGTAAATGGCCAAAAGTTAAGGTCACACATCCTCTGATTAAAAAAAAAATGGCAACTCTCAAGTTTTAAGAGTAGGGGCTTAAATACCCGCAAAATTTAACTTTGATGATAAGATCGTGTCCTTTGATGTCGTCCATGACCCCGCAAAAGGAGGCAATATACCACCCCCGTTCTGGTAACCGGAGATAATTCAAAATCGGCGCGGCGGCGCGCTAATGGAATCGTCCATGGATCCAAGGATCGCGCGTCTGCCAGCCGTCTGCATCGGTCCAAAATATATACGCTGTTGCGTCTGCGGTAGGTGTCTAATTTCGCGGTGGCAAAAATGGTCTAAAAGAAAAATCTTATCTACTTCAACATAAATATCCCTAATTTTCAATTTCCTTATTGCAAACAGTACTAGCTCTTTGATATTTCCTCGATACGATCCATGTATTTGCAAAGTTGTTTTATGTCAGTTATATCGTCGTTATCAAGCATTATAGACAAAATTCCGCGATGATAGTGTAGTATTTAGCCAATATGCTACTTTTTTAATCTAAAAAAATAGTTGTCATAATAATTGTTCATTCTTTTCGGGCAGACGAGGTAAAACAGCTAACCTATCTTCCAGTAGTAAAATGAGTACAGTGTCACTTCGTAAGCCATAAAATTGTGTTAACAATTTCTTGAAATAGTGTAAACAATAACTCTATAGTGAGGTGTATTGTATTTTCTGTTTACCGTTAATTTAACACTATTGTGATATAAGTTTACTACTGTTACTCAGGGCCGGTGTACAGTTTATTAAACTTTGATGTTTAAAGGCTGAGACATGCATGCTCCATACCCTAGTTTTAACTGAGAGATGGTGAGGTGTTGTTACGAAGATATGAATTTTAGTTGCGGCGCATAGTTTCAGGTGGTGTAAGTTAACACAGCAATCAAATCATGATATTTTGTTATTTAAGGACCATTAAGAACAAAAATAAAAAATACCAATATTTATCTTAAAATAATATGCACGGGTAAGCATACTTAAAAATATATGTAACGAGTTGGTAATGAAGAATAGAGGAACTGGTTCCAGATATATGATATCAAGAATATTTTGCTGCCTTTTTATATAGGTACCCAATTTGTTTCTTATATTTGATAGTAAAAAAACTGAAAGGTTTTTATATTTTGCGTTCAAAATGATGACATTTCGACACCCAAAGAAGTATCGCGAAAATAACTATTTTTTCAAAATATAAAAAAACAGTGCAAAATACAAGTTTTAAAAAAATTTAGCACACTCGCTCGTTAGGTTGGGTTAGTAGATGAACTACAAAATTTATGCAAAAAAAAATCTGAAATTCTAAGTTTTGTGTCAACTGTTTTATATTTTGGTTATCCCTTCCCACGCAATAGTGGATGGAAATCATTTCTTCGGTAAAAAATTATTGCTGAAACTGTAAAGTTTTGATGAGTGGTTTCAACCATTTCGAATGATTGAAACTAGTTTTTATCAGCGCTTGACTCCCAATATAAAAGTGTTTTTTTTTTGCATGTCAACCCTGAATTAGCATCACTCTACATGCCACATCGTGAATAATGCAGTTCAAACGAATTTGACGGCTTAGCCTGTAACTGTTTTCTACCAAAGTCACACGTGTCTGCTGATATATAGTCGTTTTCAGATTACGATAAATTGGTGAAGACCAGTTGGTTGTTTTTAAACTGTAATTCCATCATTTTTCGAACAATCGCGCCTCGGTTTACAATTCACTATACATTTCTACTAATATAAGAGAGAGAAACTATGATGGTGGACTGTATACTTCTTGTACTAATTACCTTTTTTCTACCGGAATTAGAATTATACATAAACTGCCGACCCTCTAATTATTCTAAATTCTAGATTCGCACGACAACATACACAGGCAGACCAACGTCAACTTTCGCAAAATAATTGTCGCGACCAGTACCATAATTTTTATAATGGATGACAGTGTCGAAGCCGCGGTCGAGGACCCCTACACCTGCATGAAACGGCCCGCAACCACCTGCATAAACACCTTTGCTGCGTGTCTGTCAGTCTGTCTAGGTTGCGGACGAACGCGTATAGGGCCTGGACTTCATGGAGACCCTTGGGCCATCGTGTCGACAATCACTTCGCAGCTGGATCGACGCGACCGACGGTGCGGAGTAAAAAATGCGCCCCGATGGCTAGACGGTTAATTGGAGGGTTACTTTGGGTTAAGCTAATGGCGATGTATGCACAGAGCCAAGAACTACCGAACTCCAAACGGCGGCGGGACGAATGCACAATGCAGTAAATGTTTCTATTCTATTTCTAAAATGGTTGCACGATATAGTTAGGAACAATACAACAATAATCTTTGTCTTAATCCAAACAGCAAAATGTTAGATAAATATAGTTTAATTTTCAGTTTTTTAAAATTAACTTGTAATTTCACTTATGGCAAAACTGTTACTTTTCGAAACCTCATGACTATAATGGAGTCATGATAATGTACAGGCCAAATAAAAGATAAGTTTCATCACTAGACTAGTTACTGCATAGCTATGGCAGTGTTAAAAGATTCTAATGTTATGGCTTAATTTAAATCTCTATTTACAGAGACTTACTACCAGAATAAAAAATGGCAAATACAAAAAATCCAAACGACGCCATTTAGCACTAACGTAGGTATGTATTTAATGAGAGCACTGACTTACTAAATTTTTCAATAATAACTCAAAATCAGAAATTCTCGCTTGTCGTCATTTTTAGATTCACAGATTGCCTTGTTTCTCATTTTTAATTAAAGTTTAATGAAAACCATTTCAGTAAATTTTATTTTAAAATTCTGATCACACTGAAGTTCAATAAGACCCATCTGATGTTCCCTGAATCATTAATTAACCTATTGGGATTGGTTACCAAAACCAGGATATTACTTTAGCACCGAAATCTTGGAATTTGAAATTCGGTCTGCATCAGCTGACATAAAGTAGTTATCCGTCAGAGGAGAGGAGCCTGTTCTGCTAGCTGCAATAGAATAGTGCAATAATTTCAGCAGAATTGAGAAATTAGTTTAGCCAGCACGTAAGGTCTGTTAAAATTAGTTCAAAAACACGACATTAATTTCATGTAAATATGTTCTATATTGTTGTGGAGGATTCATTCTTACCCTGGAATTGATTGCCTTTTGCTCCACAAATGATTGAAATTTTGTTTGGATTGTTATAGAGCCACTTCGGGCCCGGCTCAAGGATGTAAACTGCACAAGTGCAAGTTTAGTGACCCTTATGAAATTTGTACCTAGTTTCTTCGATTCGGTGTCTATTCGGACACCGTTTTCAAGAAAAGCAAAAAACTAAAAATGAAAATGGTTAGCAAATACAATAAAACAGTAAAAAGCTCTTGCAGATTGTCAGGCTTTAAACTGACTTTGACAAGATGACAATTATAATGCCATATTTAATTACTGGGTAACTGGTATTTAGTTTGATAATAAGGTGTTATTTGGTAAATTAATTTTTTTATGAAGTTTTATATATATATAATTTGGTGTTATTCGCTTTGGAAGAATTTGATGATTTTTGTTGAAAGGATTAGTTAATTTTTAAGTGTCCCTTATCAACTTCAGTTTTTAGCAAAGGTAACCATGTACTATTAAAACTTACAGAAGTTGAAGCAACACATTTATCTTTATTTAATAAAATTAAAGCACTTTCTTTAATTTTACGTTTTTTAGAAGAAGGCTCCTTTGCCAAAATACTAGAAGCGTTCCATTGTATTCTGTGATTGTTATCAAATGCATGTTGACAAATATGTGATTTGTGGAATTGTGCATTTCTAATATAAGTTTGGTGTTCTTTTATACGTTTTGATAATGGTCTACAGGTCTCACCTATATAAAATTTATTACATTCACATGGTATTTAATTATTTAATTTAATTAATTTCATCATTACCTAAACCATGTCACCAAGAATCATGCTCTTTTGACTGAATTTTTTAATTTTTTAACTATTCAAGCAAACCTGAAAACTGTCCAATTTCATTTTCGATCAAAAGTCTTCCGTATGTATCTGGAATACTCTAACCTCCCACTTCATACTGTTCCTAACTGCTACACTATGACAACGTGCTGTTTTGACTGATTATGATGCCTCATCACCTAACGATGTGTCCTCTTCTTTTTAGATTTTTAAGTTCTAGTAAACCGAAGAAAGAAGAAAAAATACTTCTTTTGCTAATAAATTATGTACCCCAAACTACCATAGAATAATGAATCGGATTTTAAAAATGAGTGTGGCTAGGGGGCCAATTAACATATTCCTACTTTAAATGGCTTCAAAGTATATTCATATTTGTATTATAAAGTAGGGTATTTTAATGGTGATCCAGGTGGTAAATTTTTGTTATGATATCAGTGGTAAATATGTATTATAATATTAAGAAATCTATGGTTCAGATAATGAAAACCAATACTCTATAGGCCAAATTTCAGCACAAAATGGTCTTGACATTTTAAGAGCATGTCGATACCGTTGTTGCAATGATATTGAAATGGTCTAGGGGTTTTTGTAAAACCGGATTATAAGACATATATTAACGACTAGCCAAACCGCAAATAAATTACGAACATCGTTTATAAAATCATCTGTAAATATGTCAAAAACGTAGCTAATTTTAGCATTCTTCCTATCTTTATTTCACTTGAGCCAGATTTTGAGGATGAATTAAGAAACCCAGATTAAGTACAGCAAAATAAAGATAGGTAAATGCTTGAATAATAAGTAACGGCCCAATTCTTCATATATTCTTAGTTAGACGAATGCTTTAATATCAATCAGGTCCCAGGATATTCTACAGAAAAAAATTATCTGTTCCGTTTTTTGATTTTGCAAGTAGGACACGATCAAGTTTTTAATTCAAAAATTAAATGAAAAATTTAGGCTTCCTCACTTTGTATAAACAAACAGAAGAAAAAACAATTTTCTAAAGGGGGGCATGGACTTGGTTCGTGCAGTATATATAAATCCAAATCCATTTTGAAGTTGCACACAATCAATGCATATTAATTGAAACACTAGATTGCCAACAATAACAATTTAAACTGTAACTTTCCCGTCTGTACTGGCGTGCAAGTCGAGCGCATTTCTAGGCTAATAAAAATAAATGCTAAACAAACGTGGCTAAAACACGTAATGTATTGTCTGGCCGAGAGCAATAAAACGAATAATATACGTCAGAATTTAACCAGGGTTGAAAAAGATCGTAGCGAAAAAATATCCTTACTGCAGTAATTTTTTCTGTCTCAACTAAGTATACACCAAATTTCTTGCCAAATAAGAAATATGATTCTTTAGAACGAACAAGTCAAATTATCGTTCAAAATCAGTAGAACCGAAACGATTTAGAGACAATTTTTAAGATGCAAAATGGGGATTTTTATCTTGCAAATTGTCTTTTTCATCTTAATTGACGAGCAGTTTATATTAACCAGCATCTAAAGAACGATGTTAGACAAACGATGCTCGGACAATCATATTTTGTGTAAATATTTGCCAATCTTCTATTTGTCATCCTTTATTTTCAGTTTCTATATTACATCTGATAGATACAGACAATATGTGTTTTAAATTTAATTTCATACCGCTTGTTTATTTTTAGCTCTCCCAGAAGTGTAATTTTGTCAGAACTTTTGAATGAGATCAAAAATGTAATTTGTAGATGGTACGAAATCCTGGATATAGTATTTTTTTGACGTCAGTAATTCCCGCACTTTTTGAAGTTGATAGTTTTACGGACGAGTCAATATTTATGATATCGTTGGGCGATTATATACCTAATCCTTTAAATATATTTAACCGGTTGAAGATTAAAATTGTGCAGATCTGACCCTCGTCTCAACTGTTGGTGCCTTTAGCTTCGCGTGATTTGTTGTTTTGAACCAATTGATCGACAGACTGATAATTGGGAAATTAAAGCAAGATACTTCAGAGCTGTGACTGGATGATTCCATTATATTTGTCTACAATGTTTATCGTGGTAAGCACATCTATCTATATAATTATAATATTTATAATATCCAGACGAGATTACAGTTCTCGTTCTTAAAATACCTATATATGGCATAATGATCTAATACTGATACCACTCAAGTCGAGACTAAAGTAGAAAGGACAAGTAAACACACACTTCGGAATTTATTTATTACCCGTTAATTCTAATTGCTCGTAATTTTGCCGCAAGCATGCATCGTAATTAATACAAATACATTAGTATAATTTTTTTACTCATCTATTAAAAACTACATATTGCAGTCCATAAATGAATAACATAACGTTCTCTTCTGTTGGTAATTCAAATTCATTATTATTGCTCATACGTTTTTAAGTAAATATATCCATTATGCGAAATTTGAATCATCGATTTGAACGATTGTTTGCATTGTTCTGGCACATTTTTTTGGGTCGCAGATAACTTTGTGACGAAATTTTGTCGGCGACGCCACGTCTGATTGTTGAGTTACACTGGATTTATAAACTCGAAAAGTTCGCAATGTTGAGACTAAGTTGGGGGATGAAATATTTGTTTAAGATGAACTAATCAAATCATTGAGTTCAATTTATAAACTCAGTTGGCGAAAAGTTTGCCAATTTTCTGGATGTTTGTAAAGTTGAGAGCTAACCAAATTTTATGTTCAGAGTTCAAAAAGTTCGTTCCCACCAATAAAAAATTACTGTACTAGCACGCGTGATCGCTGTCAATAGGGGATTTGACATTCGGAGTCGCACATCCGCAGAGCTGTTTTTATTGTTAATTGTTAGTTTTTTTGTGAAAATGGCTGAATCTGAAGAAGGGAGTGAAATCGAGGGTATTAAGAGAGTCAGAAGTATTTCAAAATTATCCATTTTGTACAATCTCGGTCACCAGGACCACAAAAATTTTTAATGTCCGAAATTCTATTGGTTACAAATTTTTACCAATCAAATATGAACAATTCCAACTTCTTGTTGGTGTTTATAAATGTCATAAAATGAGTTGTGACCTCCGAACTCTGAACCTCACCAACTATGAACTTTCCAACCTCAACATTACGAACTTTACGAGTTTATAAATGGACCTTTACTGCCCCTCAATCTGATGTAACCTTAGTAACGTAGCCTTTAATTCACTTAAAATTATCATGTTAAATTTTTCTTTGAATATATAATTGATAGAATAAATTCATATAGGTACTGAAAAACAGTAAATTAATCAAGCAAAGTTGGACAAATAGCGGATTTTCCAAACTGAAAGATAACTACTAAAATGGCCAGCCACGTTAAAGAAAAAAACAAGAATAACGAACCAGGCCCAATCAAAGCTAAGAAAGAAAAGTAAGGAACGAAAAAAACACATCTGATTGGTGAGGAATTGTTCAAAAAGTAGAAGCCGTCAAGAAAACAAAAAATATTCGCGATGAAAGTAAAATTCATCGAAATTAGCGACGGTCAATACTTGTTTTAAAAAAAATCTGACAAACAGAACTTTTTAGTCGAAATAGAGTATACACGTATTTTAGCAAGTGCTCTTCGAAGATACTTGGCCAGCTGTCATGCAGTTAGTTGAAGTTGTTAAATTCTTATATTTCAGTTTCCAACAGAACAAGACTGCTTTCAGTAAACTTGACAAGCTAATATTCTTATACCAAAAATAAATGCCAGTTCTGATATCGAAGTGGAATAAGAGGATGATCAAGAGTACAATTTGGAATATTTAAAAAGCATAGATATCCAAAAACTTCAGTCAGTAGGTTTTGGGAATAGTTTGTTTGAAAACTCAAATAATTTTTCTGGAAAGCCCACAGACAATTTCGAAATTGAGGCCAAATGGATAATCTTAATCATTTTAGGTGGAGAAGCAAGCTCAACCTGTAGAATTGGAAAGTTACCAGGAAAATGAAGGTCAGGTGGAAAATGAGGAAGGACAAAAAAATAGAGATAGGACAAAAAGAAGACGAATCGAATAAAGAAAATTTTCCTTTGAACCTAAGTTTTAAAAGTAAGCGAGACCAATCTCCAGCAACAATACCAAGGATAAAGTTCAAAAGTAAAAAAAGGGAGCCGCTAAATTAGAATTTAATTGGAAAGATGAGGATGAGTCGAAAATATTTTGCCACCTATGGATTATTTAAAAGTCTTTTTCAACTTTTTGTAAATGAGACTAATAAATATTATGAACAAACTGGGAAATCGATAGAAACAAATATTTTAGAAATGCAAGATTTCATAGCGATTATGGGTTTGGTTTCTATGAGGTTCGACGTAATAGCAAATGTAATGCCGCTCAAAAAGTATCAGGTTATAAGAAAAAATATTCACTTTGTAGATAACACACAATACCAACTGAAGATCGCTATGTTAAAAAAAGGCCAGTACTTGATGCTGTTGGGCAGAAATGTCTTGAAATCGAAGAAGAGAAAAGATTTTCCCTGGATTAAATGATAATTCCCTTATAAACGGACTAAGCAGGAAGTCGTTATGTAGGTTTAAAATGATTGTCAGCTGTGGGGTTTCTCGGTTAGTCTACGATTTTTATCCGTATAAAGATTATTCATTTCGACTATGTTTTTCCGGGACAGAAAGTTTTGGATTAAGCGGAAAACAGTAATTTATTTTGATACTTTCTTTTACCTTTACAGATCTTGTACACTATTCAAGAATCGAGAAGGAATATTAGCAGTTGGAACTTACGAGCCAATCAAGCAGGAGGGTGTGATAAAAAGTGGCAAGGAACTAGCGAGATTAGGAAGAGGCTCTTATAACCAGAAAGTAGACAACACAACCAATCGCCATTATTAAATGGCACGACAATTAAGCATCATTATTATGTAGTTCTTATGTCGACGCTTATCCTTTATCACAGACAAAACGATTTGTCATAGGAAATGCTCAAAAAATTGATGTTCCTTGTCCACAGATTGTGGTTGTGGGAGACGACTTGGCAGATATGCTTATAATATTAGGACTGAATTTAAAAGGCACTTGTTACATATTCGGCAATATTGTCGCAAGTGTTAGTTATATTATCATGTATTAGCAATGCCTGGCTTTTATATTGCAGGGATGTATCGTTAGTTGCATCAAAATGATGAAGAAGCGAAATCAATGCCATTAAAACAATTCAGGTACAAAATTGCCAAAGGCTTGTGACTGGGGAAGGAAAAGGGGTAGATAGACCTTCAGTCAGCACGATTGCATACACAAATAAAAGATTCGGACGCCCCTGAGCGAAGATATACGAAAAAATTTGACTGGGCATTATCCAGTATTTTCGAAAAAAGGAAGACGTAGAAATTGTCTAAAAGGATAAACCAGTATCATTTGCCAAAAATTATGATGTAAGATTATGCCTAGCACAAGAAATAAACAGTTTTTATGATTTTCATAATAATTGACAACCAAATTTGTTTTTAAATGTATTACTTAGTCTCTATAATAAGCAAGTGCTTAGGTATTACATGTTTTTAACTGTATGCTTTTTTAAGTTTTTTTTTAACTTAAATATTTAAGCTCGTATTTAAGTTACTGTTATGCTTTTTTAATACTATGTTTTTTAAATTAAAATAATACAAATTTCTGCAGATCACACTTTTTATTATATTACAGCGTGTCTGATAAGATACATAACCAATAACTTATTGCCTGTGAGTCATTGTATCTTATTGAACTCATACACCATCAAACAGTGTAGCGGGCAGGTACGTTCTTCAAAAATCATCAAATTTAAATATTTTAATCTTATAACATCACAAATAGGTTATTAATTGTATATTTAATAAAAAGCTAAAAAAGACAAAAAAAAAGTGCCACAAAAATGTTTGTCAAGTTAAGGGTTAATTCCCAAGGCCTAGGTCTTCAAGTATGAATAACTTTATTCTTTGTCAACGACTATTAATAAAATTAGAGCTACAGTAATTATTTTAGAAATAAAGTTAATCAGATAATAATTATTAAAAAATAATTACTAACAAATATAATATAGCACAATAGCCGATGTATTTAGCATCCCTGGTCAATTATTTTGCAAATATATCATTCAGGGAATTATAAAACAAAATATCTAGCACGGCATTAATAAATGTCCAATTGTTTGCAGTTATAATAATAATCTGTAATATTTAGGATTTCCCTAGGTAATTCCGTAATCGCCTCGGTAATTCCTAAATATCAAAAATGAACGTGTTAGAGGATCTCAAATAAAAATAATGTGCTACAATTTTGATGAATTTGGGACGTCGCGTCACCCTTCATTTTGTAATAGCGAGAACATTTGATACGCGGAGGAGGAAGCTCAACCAGTAGAACCTACCAAGAGGATGAAGACCAAATGGAAAATGAAAAAGGAGGGAAATCTAAAGCGACAGGACCAAAGAAGACGGGTCGAATTCGGGACTTGGGACGTTGTCTTTCATTTTATAATAGCGAGAATCAATATGGAAGAAGGCCGTAGGAGAACGTAGCTGTATTCAGCATTAAATTTTATTTGCTTATATCAACAATTTCAACATCTGACGGTCAGCATGTTGGTAGACTAGTACCCACAAACGAGCTAGAACCTTAAATCGTGTATATACAACTTACCTCCGAAATTACTCATGTTGAAAGTTAAACAGTAAAATCTGGAATTCCTGAGGAATATGCGAAAAAAGTATATAAAAAGCCTGAGAATATGTAAAATATTGGGTTCCAGGAATATCGGATTTAACCAAGATTGTGCAAGGGCAAGTGCAAGAGAGCTGCAGTTTTCACCATTAAACTCGCCACGAAAATTAGGCATTAAGTATACAAAAAAAACTCATAATATAGCAGCATTTTTGTGCACTTGTACAGGTGGCAAAAATGTGGCTGTAAATTTGATTGCAGATATGTTCTACGAGTATATTGTTATGGAGGGTTTAAATGTGTGCGTGCCTTTCACTCCACATCATTCGTAAGTTTTTTTTTCTTTGAAAAATAGAGCCGCTTTGGCTTTGGCCCCAGGGTGCAAACAGCCAAGTGCTAATTTAGTGACCCTAACGAAGCTGAAAAACCTCAAAGAACTGAAAAACATTCCACGTTTCGAGGAACAAGTCTGGCCCGTTGTCAAGAAAAAAAATCTTAAAATGAAAATGGTTATTAAATGCAATTAAAATAGTAAAAAGCTGGTATAATATTGACAAAGTGCACAACCTTTGTAGGCTGCTGTATTTTTCTAAAAAAGCGTACAAAAAAGTGGAGCAAAAGGCAAAAATTTGTAAGATAAATATGTTAAGAATGAAATTACTTATTAGACAAAAGATAATTTATTTTGTATCAGTAATATTATATGAAAAAAGCACTTCAATATAACATATACACATACACATCATTAAATCGGTTCTTTTCTCTAGATACCTATGTAAATAACTGTTAAATCTTCAATTCGTCATCGTGTATGAGAGGATGCTTTGTACTCAACATAGTTACACCGCTTCATGCATACACATATAATTCAGATGAGTTATTGACCCCAATGCAGGTTTTTCTGTTAGCTTTGTGGGAGATAATAAACATAAAAATAAAATTTATCGTGCATACCGTACATACTATGAGACAAATTATTTATTAGTTTTGGTACAGGGAAACATCACGGGAGGGGGAGATAGGAAATATTCATAATTTTATAGGTGCTGTCTCGAGAACGATCTGATTTATTTTCGAACGGATTTATGCCCTGTGTAGGTATTTAATCCCTCCTGCTCTTTGAAATAAATTGCGTCTAAATAGCGTATAAGATAAAAGGTCGGATAAAAGATAATATACAGGCTAATATACTTTACTTTGTCATTTTTTTGTTGTATATATACTAATATAGGTCACGCCCGCTTGCTGCAAGAATGCTATTTAACTATAGGACATAACTATAATATTACACAAATTACTTAGTACTTTAAGAAAAACAAAAAACTTTTATATTCCACACATTTATGAATATCAGTGCTTATTTAAACTTATTTAGAATAATTGCCCATAAATTTGCCAAGAAAAATTAAAATCCCATTTTCCTTCTAAAAATATTTAGTTCCTTAGTGTCAAAATCATTACTTATATTGCTACTGGGGTTATTAATAAATAAATATCCTCGATTGCATCTATATTTTATACATGAACATCCAGTACGTGTTTTTTCATGCTTTCATTTAGGTCCAGCTTTAATTGAGTTGCCCAAGAAATGCCATTTGGTAAATTTCAACATTGGTAACGGGAACGGGTCAAAACATATATTGGAGCAATACCATACCTGTCAGAATAATATGTTTTGATCTCACGGGCAAATATCCTCTATTTCTGAGAAGAAAAGGGCATTACTTAGAATAAATCTTGCAGAAATGCACGTACTCAAGTCTGGAAGTGAATTCATGTGTGTTTTAAAAATAGAAACATATTATGCAATACTTATGTACTTGGGATCGGGAAAGTGGCGTTCGAAGACAATCTACTTATTAGTTAACGCGCCCACGTACTAAATTGCACATAAGTATCTACTTATGTCAATAAAAACTAAAAAGCACGTTTTCTTCTTTCTCTACTCATCTACGCTCGAATCTTAAGTAGCTAATTACGAATTACATGAACAATGTTGTCTCTTCTAGGGTGCGTGTAAGGACCTTTGGTTTCCGCCTAAAAGTTAATACTGAAGTCTGAAATGCGCTATTTCATTGAAAATTTTGATTGACCTTGTTAGAATATACCTAAGATAATTTGTAACATTCATGAAAGGCAACTTTTAATCGGATATTGTTTAAGCAGTCATAACATGCGCGAGATTGTTTCTAATTTAGGACGTGATTATTACGTCGCGCGATTATCACGAAGCATCGTGGAACACTGTGTTTATACTTTAAGAATAAAGTACGATTATGCTGCAATAGTTATTTGTGTATTTAGAGCGCAAAGTAACGGATTGCCGCTTGAGAAAGAATGTTACTGGGCGACGCGTAGCGGAGCGCAGTAATCTTTCGAAAACGGCAATCTTACTTTGCGCTCGAAAAACACACAGAACTTTTTCTACAGCCGCATTTTTTAAAATTAAATCCACATTTTTCTATATACTTATTCTGAAATTTGCAAATGACTGTCAGTTTTGACATATTATATTCGGGCTTCGGGCATATTTAGAAGGAGTGCCAGCAACAAACTGTAACAAACGCATGACTGTCATATATTTATCTTCGGTTTCTATGACCATTCATAGCACACTCGACGGAAAAAGTGAGATTTTTCTTTTCCATGTTCGCGCTAGAGCGCAAAATAAGGATCCACGGCATTCGTCGATTTTGCGAGTTCATTTCAATTTAATAATTAGTTATTTTGCGCGCGGCAGTAGAAAAAATAAGTTTTTCTTCAAACGTCAGTAAATCCGTCATTACTCGACTGTGTAGGCGGCCGTGAAGTTTCGTTTTTCCTCCGCCGGAGCTTTACTTTTCACTTTTCCGCCGGCGGAGGTAAAAGTGTTGTCATAGCAACATAGATACAATACAAACAGACAACAAAATAAGCGTCAACAACTCAAGATTTATTAAACTACAATTTGTATTTATCACCCAATTTGTGACTGCATTTCTAAAAATCACTAATTTAGGAACAAATTGGTTATTATTTAATCGAACTTACTCAATAACTGCTTATCAATACGGAATTAAAACGCAATCGGAGACCCAATCTTAAAAAAATAATTATTGTTGACAGTGTCCACTGACAGCTTGATGATACATTTATATTCACCGACACCGGTCTAAGCAAGGCCACCTACGACCGTGGTCTAAGCCGCCCTGCGAACCCATTTCAGTGGCGGCTCGCGGCTTTGAAAAGTGGGGAAGAGCTACCGAACAGCGCCGCAGGCGAAAATTTTTTGGAGTCCATCGCCCAAACTGCCAAAATTAGTTAATATTTATTACCGGTATTTTTTAGGCAAATCATCAAAAAATAAAATATATTCATATTGTATTAACAACAAAATGATTTGTTGCTAATACAGATCACATGTCTACGAAAAACACACTAAAACTAGACTATATAGAAAATATCTCTTGTATAATACTATAATGGATCAACCGTGGAATGTAAATAAAAAATAAATCCAAGAATTCACGGCGGAATGTCCCCTAATAAACTCGCAATAAACGAAACAACGTGCTCTCGCGTTGATCTGAGAATGGAAGTGCTACAAGCCAGCTCTTCCAATCATTGCAAACCAAACAAATGTACGACCATTACGACGTCATCGTTGTCATGGCAACCAACTAGTTGCGCTTATACTTTTGATGACTCGACGGCTCTCGAGCGATACCTCTTCCTTAAAGGTCTACACAAATGATAATGAGGTTGTCACTGCTATCGCCGCGTACGCGAAAAGAAATAAACATTTTCATGTGGGTTCACCTCTGTTCTATTCGATAGTGGAGTTAACGGGCAATATGCAGGTGGCGAGATTCTTGTTCTTGTTTCATGAAGCTTTGATTTTAATATTTGAAAATAATTGAATTATTAGTTATAAGGGGGGTAAGGGGAAACAAATTATTCCTAAACTAAGAAAATTTTATCATTGAATCTTAAAATATATTATTTTACTGATGAATGAATTAATTGTATTTTTATTACATTTTCTTGAGGAAGTGGCACTTCCCATACTTCCGCTGAATAGCCGCCACTGACCCATTTATCTTTAATAATAATTAGATATTATTACTATTAAAAAGAGATGTTTTTGCATTAATTTGTCGACATTTGAAGAAAAAACAGCATATTTTATTTGGAGGAAAAGTTACTTTTCATGGCTTGCTCTCTATTACCAGCCTCACTCCGTTCGGCTGTTAAACACGAGCGCGCCATGAAAAGTATCACTTTTCCTCCATATAAAATAATATACTATTACGTGTTAGAAGACGCTGATAATATTGTAAGCTTTAACGGATGAACATAGTGCTTATTTTGGAAATATTTTCACTTGTGTAGTTGTGTAAACTTCGCCATAGTGATGAACTAACCGACACACAAACACGGTTTTTTGGTGAAAAACATTTTAGACTTACGTGCTTTGGGTCGTCTGGCCATAATCGATTGATGATATAAGAAAGAATCTAAATAAAAAACAATAATTTGTATTCACACTTAGTACCACTATCTTTGATGCTAAAGCATCACGTCTATAGCGCACTTATATTAAATTAACGACTAAAAATGGAAATACATAAACATCTCATGAGTCGCTATCTAGAATCTATAATAAATAGTTCTAGTACCAGGAAAAAAATTACATATACCCTATGCATGTATTCGTTAAATACGCCGGAGTCGGACTGGTTTTTCTAGTTTCTAGGATGTCTAGCTTTATTCAAGTAAGTAGATAATAAATATATCTACGTTCCCTTTCTTTTTTCCATTTTTAACGTTTAGAATACATTATTTATCCTCGCTCTGCTGGCTGTCCGTGGACTGAATATTAACTAAACAGTAAGTATTACCAAGGATGCTGTTGCTTTTTTTAGTAGGAATCTTGTTTTTATTTTGAGATTTCATTCTTGGGCCCCTCGTTTCATTTAGGTATCTTTGGAACCGTTGTTGAGCCGTTACGCGTTGGTAAAACAATAATACTACCCTAGATTGGTCAATCGGACTTCTTTATAACTCATCCTTGCATGTACTACAACACTACAAATGAAAGATAAATCTTTTTATTGTTTTAAGTATTTTTACAAAGGGTACCTCTGGGCTCTCTGGCGCAATTAGCTAACTCAAACTAACTATAAACTTATTATTTATTTGCACAAATTCATGACATAATTATAGAGAATCATGTTCTCGGAGGACGTGGAAAAATGCCTATTCATTGTAAAAATACTTAAAATTAGCTCTATTCCTTTTTAGATATTGTCACAGAGTAAGTTTTAGCTGCTTGCTCGTAGCTCTCTGTGCTCTTGCTCAGATGGTGATGAACAAGGTGATGAAGAATATAAACTCGCTAGTTTGTAGGTATGTCTATTGGTGACTTGAAATAGTATAATAATCACAAGAGCGTGATGCGGAAGAACTAACGGGTCCTTTTTAGACTTGAAACATTGATTTAAGGTTTATTTTAATACGCTTTAAGTTACGTTGAGTTTAACGGGTTTTCTTGAAATCACTTTTAAGTTACGTTGAATTAAAGAAGTTTTATGTGTTCACTTATAGCTTCACTTATTTACTTTGGTTTGATTTTAAATATTGACTTTTACTTTAAACAGATTCATTTTGGGGAAGGAACCATTCAGTTGTTTCCCGTAGACGTACAATCGACTACACGGGGATTAGGTAGGTATACTGGGTTAGGACATCCAGTGTCGTTCCCGTAGAGGTACAAAAGACTCTGAATGAACGGAGGGTTTGAACTTGATACCAGTAAGCGTTTGCCGTTGAGGTACTACGAACTGAACTAAGTTGTCGTTTACTCGGCTTACGCGCTCTTTTATACTAAATTCTGAAAGAGATACATTGGCCTATGTTACTTATATATGGAGTAGAGCAATTGAGAACCACGGAGAATCCCGAGCGACTACGTTGGATATTTCGAAGGCATTTGACAGAGTTTGGCATGGCGGATTGCTCAACAAACTGCGGCTAGCTTGACAGTTTCCTTAAGAACCGTTCTCTGCACGTTGCAGTTGATGGACACATCTCAGACACATTCACCATTCATATATTAATGATCTGCTGACCGAAACCAATAATCCTGTTTACAGTTTCACAGATGGCAGTATCCTTGCCTCCCAACTTAGGTCCGAACACCCTTTACCAGGGACTGAGCCTTATCACCGCAGACAGGAGCAAATTACAGTAATTAATCAAGATCTGGAGAAAGTTCGAACCTGGGGCGACAGGAATCTGGTCCAGTTTAATGCAGCAAAAACCCATGCATCAGCCACTTTTACCAAGAAAGCCAATGCGGCGGGCCACGGCATTATTATGGCAGCATCGACCATTCCTTCATCCTCGTCAATCGGACATCTGGGTGTCTCTCAACAGCAATATGTCCTGCATTGACAACGTTGCTGACATCGCAAATACAACCTCGCAGAAGCTTGGTGCGCTATTTCGCAACAAAAGCCGTATACACCGCATCAGCTTCTCTTGATCTACAAAGCGCAAATAAGACCGTGCTTAGAATATTGGTCACAGATCTGTAGTGTCGCACCTAAGCACACCCTAAGCTGCTGGATTCCATTCAAAGAAAGTTATGCGTCTCGTCCGCGACCCGGAGCTCACCCGGGATCTGGATAGCCTGGAACATCGCAGACATGTGACCGAGATATCCCTGTTTTACAGATATTTTCATTGCAGAGATTCCCAGGATTAGGCCCGCATCATCAAGCCGCTAGCAACGCTTGGCAGACAGTCGGGACAGACGGCAAGAACACACCCGTTCGTTGTACAACTGGAAGCTCCTAGAATGTCGCTTTAAAAGGACCCCTTTGTCTGGCGCACTGCGTCACTGTGGAACTGCCTCCCAGGACATCTGTTTCCCCCTAATTACAACCTACAAGTGTTCAAGAACCGTG
>MU181918.1:634479-684278 GCA_016904865.1 Pissodes strobi
GAAGTTGTTGAACCCGAAATTTAACCCTCCAGGTCGAACGACACCAATAGTCCCTATTTAGGAGCCCCTAGGAGACTTAGCGACTTAAAATTTTGGTGGGGGTTCGGACCAATGCACTCCAACCCCGAACTCGCTAGCTCAAAATTTAGGTAAAAAAAAACCGGTAGAAGCCGAATTTCCGGTTCGAAAAAATCCGTCTCCTAAATATAAAAATACCTACGGAAGCGTTTTTCTTCTAAGTAATATTTAGGGGTGGAAAACCACGATTTTCCACTCTTGGAACCTATGGGGCGAGCGTTCTCGAAATAGGTGCCGCGGATCGAAAATCGCGCGGAGGACTTTTTTTTTAAGTCTAATCCGTACGGAGCATCCTACCGCGAACCCTATCGAAAGTAGGTTCCCGCCGAGGTCAGATTCGATTTCCCCAAAACCCACCCTCAATGAAATGCTTGTTTTTTTCATATATTATGTTACAATATGTTTAAGTTTTAAAATATAAATTTTAATACATATAAAAAGTGTTTAGCCTTAAATATTCCATTTTAACAGGTTTTAACATACTAATTTTTTGACAATCTAACCCTTTGTGCTCTATTATATTTATTAATATAGTGTAGGTATTTTAAAAGTTATCAATGTGTTTTTAATTAAAGCTTTAAACAAATTATGCTTTCAATATTAGAGTTTTATTTCGTGGGATTCCATGGGATTCCTTGGGATTCCATGGGATTCCGTGGAATTATATGGGAGTCCGTGGGATTCCATGGGATTCCGTGGGATTCCATGGAATTCCGTGGAATTCCATGGGATTCCGATAGAAAGTGGGATTCCGGTGTACAGATTTTTGAAGGTGGTTTACCCCTCGACCGATACTTATTATATTTAACGTTGTCACTATAATCTACATCAGACCTTGGAGAAAAGATGGTCTTCTTTTCATATCATCTTTAAACTTAAGTATAGCACTTAATAAAAAATTGATTTTTATTCTCGCAAATATTAACAATGTTACTTTACTTATACCTATATAATGACTTCTTGGCAATACAAAAAAAAACACGTTTTTATTCTTAAATCATCCTCTTTATATTCGCTAAACAGCGCTTACATATTGTATGTCCTCCCTATTTGACTTTCAAATATAAGTTAACTTGACAAATAGGAGTGCATAATTATAATACACTAATGTGTGTACAACTCGGTGTACAATAGATCCATATGCGATTAAGATAAAAAAAAATAAGTGCAGTCTTTGACGTGCCTTCTAGGCTGATACGCGGTGTGTAATAATTGTCTAAAAATATTATCTGTGATATTAATGCCGCCTCGTTATAAAGTACGTGACCTATGTAAAAATTAAAAAATGTGTTCCATAATGATGTAGTTCCTAGAGATCGAGGAGAAAATCGAAAAATGACTTTCCAAGATTTTGTTTAGGTCTCGGTTTAGGTATATATCCATTTCCGGATCTGTTGGAAACGTTGGGTCCAGCATTCTTGAAACTACCTATAGGTGCGAAGAACAAGTAGAAATGAGAATTATATTTTGAAATTAGTTAAATGATATTTTAAAGCTTTTAATTGCTTGAAGATAATCTATTGCGTCGTTTCGAAACTATCAAAAACAATAACTATGTTTACCTATTGATATCTAATTATTAATTTTAGACAGTATTGAGGGTTATAATAGAACAAGCTAATTGAAAGATGTTTTAATTATTATGTCACATAGGTATTTTAAGTAAGTAGGAACATACGTTAAATCCAGCAGCAAATAAACACCAACGAACATCGTGCTTTTAAACTAGATAAATGCATAATGATGTAATAAACAAGCAAGGCGGATAAATTAAATATAGTGCAGCCGAGTCTCATTTTTGAAAATACGACGCCTACCTACGTTTCAAAAACGAAGTTTAAAGTTAATTTGAGGTTTGCTTTTCATACAATTTTATTTGTATCGGTGTTATGTGGGAAATTTGTGGAATCGGGCTCCACTTCTGGATTAACTCCTCTGTCGCGGTTAATAGCAAGTTCTTAATGTAATGGATATAATGATTCTAGCGTACTACTTCGGTATATTGTTAGCGTATTTCCAATGCCTATGAACTTATTTTCTCTTTTTCGTCCAAGTGAGAAATATTTTTATTGGCAGGTAAAATCGATTTATTCTAAATTTATATAATTATAATACATATGATAAAGGATATGTATGGTAACACATTAAAACGAATGCATTAAGATGAGTTATATGGAAGGTCATTGGTTCTGAAAAAGTTCAACTAAGAATGCTTCTTAGTATTATTAGTATTTACGCTCAATACACTGCATTAAGCTAAAAAAAATAGTTTTGTTAATTGACGTTTTTTGCAATTAGTATTCACAAATTGGGTTGGTTTGGGCTAATTGTCAGCCCATATCGAGGCCCACATATTTTACTTTTAACGATTTATACCCCGATTAGTTTACTCAAGGGGTAGGTATATAATATGGCCTTCTAAGCTGATTAATTATTAATTGTCTAAAAATATTGTCTGGGGGCTCTATGTAAAAATTTAAAAATGTGTTCAATATAGCGGGTCATTAGTTCCTTACAGATCGAGGAAAAAAATCGAAAAATGAATTTTCGAAATTTTGTTTATATCCATTTCCGAAGTCGTGTCCAGCATTCTTGAAACTGTCTATAGGTGTGAAGGACAAGTAAAAAATTCAAGGCAGTGCAAATGAGATTTCTATTTTGAAATTAGTTACATGACATTTTAAAGCTTTTAATTGCTTGAAGATAATTTATTGCGTCGTTTCGAAACTATCAAAACAAGAATTATGTTTACCTACCTATTTGATAATAATTATAATTTTAGACAGTATTGAGGGTTATAGAATAAGCTGATTTTCGAGGATGTTTTAATTTATTATGCCACATAAGTATTTTAGGTAACTAGGTTGGTACATTTGATCTAGCATCAAATAAACACCTGCAACCAACCTCAGTAGATAAATTCCTCATGATGTAAGAAACAAGTAAGGCGGATAAATTAAATATAGTGCAGCCGAGTCTAGAAAATAAGAGACCTACCTATTTTTGAAAAACTTAGTTTAACGCTAATTTATTAATAATTATATATCGGTTTTATGTGGGAAATTTGTGGAATCGAATTCCTATATTCTATGTTTATAATAATAGATAAGTAAGTTAACTTCTCGGCTAACTCTGATCGTTAGCAAGTTCTTAATAGATATAATCTGGGGTATAATGATTTTAGATTTTGCCCCGTAATTTCAATGTTTTAACGATTCCGTCACGCCTATGAATTTATTATTTCTTTTTCATCCAAGTGAGAAATATTTTTATTGGCAGTTAAAATCGCGACCTATAATAGTCTAAATCTAATATAGGTACCTAATAGGTACCTACATATCGAAAAGGATATGTTTTTTTATTTTCGAACTGGGTTGGTCTGGACTAGTTCTGAGTCAGTAATTTCAACGATTTCTACGATTATTTTATTTAACGAGTATGTATGGTACCTGAAATACTATACTAAAGTGCATGCCGAAAGGAGAGCTACAATAGACGATATTAATAAGAATAAGCAAAAGAAAAATAAAATACTGGAAAGGGGTTAAAACACTTACTTCAAAACGTAGAATAGGTAGGTATATCTCGCTCTTTTACTTGCGAGACGATAGATCACAACATTTAAACTATCACAGCGAGGTATCACAGCGAATTTCGTGGAAATTAGAATTTAGACATGTACCTTTTTGTTAACATGCACCTTTTGCCGCATCACGCCAAAACATTTTTTAAACGCCTTTTTCAAGATGTTTCTCTCCAAGTCTTTGATGTTCAAACAGCAACAATTCTTCGTACAAGAGACAAGCGTAACTTGCTTCACTGTCATCTGTTCTTGTGTATGTAGTTGCACGCGTTCGACGATTTAAAAAAAGAAAAACAACTTTTAATAACGACCAGGCGATACGAGATGTTTCTCTCCGTGGATCGTATGTAACTGACTGAGAGCGCGACCAACGAAACAGGGACGCGTCGTTTCGACAGCGAAGCCGATCGCAGTATGCCGGCCGAGACTAGCGCTGTCAAGTGTAGTGCCGCGATCGTCTAGACAGTTGAAAATCGCCTCTTCCCCTCGCTCCCCTTGCCGTCCCACCAACCGACGCGTCAGGGCTGTCTGTGATAACACCGGCGACCCTGAGAGATGCACGCATGCCACAGCCGAACGGCAACGTTGTCAAATTGTAGCCGGCCGGTCTGCGTTTCTTTTAATGTTTAGTCTGTCGCACTGCCAAAGGTTCGTCGAAGTCCTTTTTCGCGTCAGACTCGTCTCAGACGCGTTTTTAACCTGGGTGGGAGGGCAAAAGGGTTTGAAAATTTCCGTGAGAGGTTTCTCGTTTGTGACTAACGTTCTCTCCGTGACGTGAAGCTGAGTGGGCGTTACTAATTGTTTCGCCTATTTTTTAAGGCACATCAAACATGCAATACCAATTAATCATGTTTTTTTTGCGAAATTTCGACGAATGATTCTTGCTTGTATCAATGTCGATACTGCGATATATCATAATGTGGCAATTATTGAGCTTTTGTAAAGTAAACATGAAACTTTCTATGGCTGCTCCGGCTAGACAGAAATTGTGAAATTATTCATTAGGGTCTATAACAAAGCGAATATAATATGAATGTTCGTCGGGAGAAGCATCGCTAATTGATAGATTTTTTTAAGTAAAGTGTATTCAGAAATATTAGAAACCGACAAAACAATATTGGACAGGTATAAATTTACATAAATATGTCCGCACAGGCCCGTATTACCTCGCAAAATTCAGGTCAAATTTTAGATATTATATTTGAAATGAACCTAAATAGCCAGTTCAAAATGTGTCTTTATAGTCATAGTAGATGTGCTTATTTCGTACTTCATGACTATATATAATAATAATTATTTAGAAATGTGGCGTCCAAGTGAGATTTGTCAAAGTGAAATAAATCGAAAAGTGCATCTACCAACCTAAAAAAATTAATTAAGAACGTGTTTCTAACCTTAATGAAACGCGGTAATTTGTAGCTTAAAAAAAAACCTGTAGAGTATAGGAAACCGCTTTCCTTACAAGGATACCTTTTTCCACGGTGTGAAAAAATTAGACAAAAGCCAATTTTAGACAAAAAAACAGTCACTGGGTATCGAGAGGGAAACCACCTTAGAATTTTGGTGTACAAGCCAATAGAATTTTTAGAATTTTTTAGAATTTATTTGCATTTTTTCTTAGAATTATCCGAATTTTTTACTGTTTTTTTATATCATTTTACATAATTGTTTATAATTTATTAGCCCTCTTCGTTTTCGAGCTACAGGGTGAAATTACAAATTTGGTACTTTTAGGGCATACCTCGTATCTCAGCTGCCTGATAACTCTTCAAAAAGATAATAACGCATTCTTATAGATCTTTTTACGTATAATTCAGTGGCCTGCTTGAGTTTTTTAGAGCTACCGTTTTTGTCATACAACTAGGGGTCGCCATTTTCTTGACAACTTCTTGACCTTGTCTTGATTTCAAGACAAGATCAAGACTAGAAATTATCCTTGTTTTTCAAGACAAGACAAGAAATTACTTCTCAAGATCAAGATTTCTTGGCAAGAAATCAAGAAAATCTTGAAATTTCTTGAAAATATAAAATTAAAAAAAAACTTATTTGTTTGCTAGTTTTTTGAAAAAAAAAACAAAGCCCTGAAACATTTTTAATGGAAGGATAAAAAAATATTATGTAAAAAAATAACATTTTTATTTCCAATTTTTTTTTTATCATTTTTGGATATGTTATGGCCTAAGGTATTGGCACCAAAAAGTACTTTGCAACGCGAGTCTACTTCAGTGGCAGCCAAATTGGCCAAAGGAAATAAATATGTAAAAATTGGCAAAAAACATTTGAAAGGGGTCGGAATATTGACTATTAAAAAATCAGGTAAATACGAACAAAATTAAAACTTATACTTTAATTTTGGTAAAACTCTGCCTTGTGAGCTAAATTAAATTGGATAATTTTTTAATATTTGATGATGACTTTTTATTTGCAAAGGATTTTTTTTATCATTTTTGTATATGTTATGACCTAAGATATTAGAATCAAAAAGAACTTTGCTAAGCGGATCTACTTCAGTGGAGTACAGAAATTTTGAATTTACGTAACATTTTTTAAATTAAGAAAAAAAATTACCCTACAAATGCTTGCCTGTTCTCTCCACTGTGGGCCGCTTGCTCTGGCTCAAGGGTGTAAACAGCACAAGTGCTAGTTTAGTAACCCTAACGAAGCTGAAAAACCCTTTGACAACGTCAAGTCAAAGCTTAACAATCTGCAAGGGCTTTTTACTGTTTTATTGTATTTACTAACCATTTTCATTTTTAGATTTGTTTGTTCTTGACAACGGAGGCAGATTTGTTCCTAGAAACGTAGACCGTTTTTCCAGTTTCCGTTAGGTTTTTCAGCTTCGTTAGGGTCACTAAACTAGCACTTGTGCGGTTTACACCCTGGAGCCAGAGCAAGCGGCTCTAAGTGAAGAGAATAGGCAAATATTTGTAAGGTAAAACATGAATCCTCCACAACAATATGGAACATATCTACCAGAAAAAAATAATTTGTCAACACATATGAAGCAACGAAATGTAAAACAATACTATCCTGACCGCGTGACCCTCGATTTCAGGCATAAAGCATTAACATCATATCATCCAATCTCATCCCGGCTTTTAAACAGGGGTTTCTCTCTTGTCAAGGTATCAAGAAACAACTTTTAAAGGGGGGTTACCCTTTTGTCAAGATGTCAAGAATTTTCACGATTTCTTGATTCGAGACAAGACACCAACTCTTAAGAAATGATCAAGACAAGATTTTTGTTTATTTCTTGAAAAAATTTCAAGACAAGACAAGAAATTGCTTGTCAAGACAAGATTTCTTGTCTTGCCGATACCTACATACGACCCAAACTTATGATTTTTCATATGAACCACCCTGAATTACGAAATTGTATGAGAGAAAATGACAATCATTTTGAGCAGTTTTTTATTTTTCTTTTTTATGTTTGTTGTTATGTTGTTATTATGTTTGCTTTAAAAATTATAATTTTAAAATATACAAATCACAGCCAAATACAAAATTAGCAAACGAAATATACCATTTTTTTTTATTTTTTAACATTTCCGAAAATAGAAAGTATAAACTATTATATATCATTTTGATGGTAAAAAATAATGCAATCTAAATTTAAAAAATCATCAGATTGGGTTGTATGTAAAAAGCGGTAGCTCTAAAAAAATTCAAGCATGCCACTGAATTATGCGTAAAAAGATCTATAATAGTGCCCTTTTATCTTTTTGATAAGTTATCAGGCAACTAAGATACGAGGCATGCCCTAAAAGTGCAAATTTTAAATTTTACCCTGTAGCTCGAAAACGAAG
Organism: Pissodes strobi; assembly: GCA_016904865.1. Classification (NCBI taxonomy): domain Eukaryota; kingdom Metazoa; phylum Arthropoda; class Insecta; order Coleoptera; family Curculionidae; genus Pissodes; species Pissodes strobi. Next base: position 641,947 of record MU181918.1, read on the forward strand.
AGGGCTAGGAAAATTTTGATTATGGCATTTTGTATGTCTCGAAAAAGTAGTCCATGCTTTGCTAAAACCGCATCTCTTTATCTGTCAAAATAATGGAGATACCCCGCAATGACAACGAAAATTGGACACCCTGTACAACCTAATAAAGTTTTTAGAATTTGTTAGCATTTCTTAGAATTATCAGAATTTTTTGTGTTTTTAGCATTTTATAGAATTTAATTAGACTTTTTTTCATAATTTATTCAGATTTTTTACCTATTGCGCAGGTTCAAGCGCACGAGCGGCCACACCGGGTAGGGCGGCCATCTTGCACAATAAACACATTGTTTTTTTTCCGGAAATGTTTAGAGTTTTTTTGAATTTTTAGAATTTTTTGAAATAATTAATAAAAATTAGCGTTTTTTAGAATTATAGAATATTTGGTGTACAAAAATTGGTATGTGGTATTCCACTAGGGGAGTATCTATGCCTACTTAAGACAGCGTAAAAAAATGCCAACAAAAAATTCACAGTCCTTCGCAAAGATTAAATCGAAGGCATTGAAATGATAAATAAAAACGCAAAGATGTGATCTGTGTTGTAATTCAAATAGTTTTTAAAAGTTTTAAAAAGCAAAAGTACAAACCTATATTTAATTAAAGAAATGCATTTTTAACTTTAAGTTTAAAGATTATCATAATTAAAAAATAAATAAATAAAAAATATGCAGATATGAAGACCTAAAAAATTACCTTCCACTTGTAGATAGGAAAATCTATTATAATATATAAATACCCATAACGTTACTGTAATATTTTTAACCTTCGTTTTAGCCCGTTTTGGTGCCTTTGATTATTTTTAATTAGTTTCGGTTAGTGGTTCAATCAACTTTCGGTTAGTTTCAATTAGTTTATTTTAGCTATATGAACCGACTCCGATACGTTATAATCAAATTTAATATTTTTGGTTAGTTTTGGTTAGTCGCCAATATTCGGTTCGTATTGCTTATTTTAAATTTACTTCAATTTTTGTAACCTATTCCGATACGTTTTAGCCCGTTTTGGTGCTTTTGGCTACTTTTGATTAGTTCAGGTTAGTCATTCAGTTTTACTTAGTTATAATTTATTTTAGTCATTTGAACCGGTTGCCAGTTTACCAATTTTAATGTTTTTGGTTAATTCAGTCATTTAGTTAATTTAAGTTAGTTTCAACTCACCTTAATATTTTTTAATCTGTTCCGATATGTTCTAGCCCTTTTTGGTGCTTTTGGTTACTTTTGGCTAGTTTTGGTTAGTGTTCAATCAATTTTCGGATAATTTCAGTTAGTTTAAAAAATATCTGTTAATTTGTGTTAGTTTTAAACTACTTCAATATTTTTAATCTATTTCGATACGTTATAGCCCGTTTCGGTGCTTTATGTTATTTCTGGGGTGTCATTCAATCAACTTTCGGTCACTTTCAGTTAGTTCCAATTTATTTTAGTCGTACCTTATAATTCGGTTAATTTGGGTTAGTAACTTTAGTATTTTTATTCTGTTTCATTAGTTTTAGACCTTTTTGGTGTTTTTGGTTACTTTTGGTTGATTTTGGTTAGTCGTTCAATCAACTTTCGGTAAAGGTGAGTTAGTTTTAATATATTTTAGTCATTTGAACCGATTTCGATACGTTATAATCAAATTTAAATTTAAATAAAAAAAAACTAACACGATCTCTCACGCGTATGACGTCATGTGGCAAATGTAGCATGCACACTTTTACAATTTGAGGCCCTATACTAGGATAACAGAAACATTTTCAATGTTAAACCTTTAAAGCAGTGACTATAACAATAAAAAACAAAGCAACATTATAAATGCAATTAAAATTAAGTTTATAATCAATGTATAAATTTAAATAAATTATAGAGAAATATTAATACGTTGAGATTGGAGAGCTAAGACATCAAGAACTTCGTCTTCCAGAATCGGAATACCTGGATGTATCTACATCAAAATTAGGCCGTTTAATCTATTGTCCCCAGTAGAATTCCGCAAATATTTTTTTAGAAATTTTAAGGAAGAAAACGGTCTTTCACAAGAACATGTGGTCACTGACAAAGTTGCCATTAGTTTGGTCGAGAAACGGAATATAAATAGTCTCTCGATAATATTTTTTCGGTTATGACCCAGGAACATGATTTCTATCAGTTTGCCGATTAGTGGTTCTCGGTTGTAAAATTGTGATATCAAACTCGTCACAAATCGTTTTGGTATCATGATAAATATCTGAAAATGACTTCTCATCGTCTAAATTTCTCATTCTTTTTAAAGATTTATTGACATTTTCAGCTGACTAAACTCAAGTTAAATTTGGGGTCTATAAGTACCACTAAGTAACGTCAACGAAAACATAGTTCTTAACCGAATTGGCGAATTTGTGGTTACACAAAAGAAAGCTACTTTGACAAATTGCCGATGAAAATAATTGAGCCGCGGTTGGCGTTTTTTATGGGTCTGGTAATCTCAGACAAGGCACTTATTATAGGTTGTGTTGGGCGCCCGTGTCTGGAGTTTTTTAATCCCTAAACACCTCCCTCGCTGCGCCCCTGGTAATGAGGATATATATACGAAGAAAAATTTTTGAAATGTATAAGGACCAATATGTTCCATTTTTAGATAATTTAATGAAAATACTTGATAGAGATGAAACTGAAATTAATTGCTCAAGAACGACTTTGTGAAAGTACATCCACGGAATGGGATTTAAAAGAATAATGGAAGCCATCAGGCGTCTTCAAGAATGGCGGGGGAAATATTTGTGAGAAATCAGTGACTACAGAACACAAAACCACCAATAATATTTTTAGATGAAACGTGGTTTGATATCCGACACCTAACCAGTAGATCGGACGATTCTAGTGGCTAAACGTGAGCCGTCAAACCTCGGTAAAAGAGTAATAATTTTACATGGTGGATCTAAAAACGGGTTTGCGCCAAATGCTTTGTATCTCTCATCCAAAACATTAGAGCCCCTTGTGTTGACTATCATGACGACACAACAGCGGGACTATTTGAAGATTGGTTTAGAACTAAAAAAAATATTGAAGCGAAAAAATATTCTCAAATTTAACTGGGAAAATTGTGTAAAATATGTAAAGAATATAGAAAAAAGATAGGAATGTCAATCTTAAACATGCAACAGAAAAATTAGTTATTAATCTAGATGACAGTAGCGATAATGAAACAGATTTAGTTCAGTAATATTGAACTTAGTATTTACTAAGCACATATTTATACCTATGTAAATATTATAATGTGCTATATTATTATTGTTATATTTAATTCCTGCGAACATAATAAAATTAAAATTAAAATTCAAAATATTTAATTTGGCATTATAAACCTTACAGCTGTGGTTGAGGGGTTTTATTGACGTTTCATTGTTATAAGTTATTGGGTGGTTATTTACCTTTTTGGAGTTTTTAGTCGGTTTCTAATATTTCTGAATATACTTTGCTGATAAACTACGGAAACTATCATTCAGTTTCCTACTCTGCTTTAAATCTATATTATATCAGAATCTATGACGACTTAAAAAGTTATATTATATTATCCAACGATAATAAACACCATGCAAAATAAATAACATCCTTTCTTGGTTCATATTGTGTAAAAGTGTATACCTACATCGTTTCTACACAGAAGTTCCATTACATTATATATCTTTGTGAATGGAAGAATTGGTAGATAACAGCGTAAAGCGCGATATCTAAGCAAAAGCGAACTTATTTGTAGTAACCCACAGTTCTGCCTTTCATTTTCCCGCATCTGAGGCATCCTAAAATCAATAAGCAGCTTCCAATATCGGGCAGTAGACATAACTGTATTGGTCTCAACATAAAAATTGTTCTAATCAGCGAAATTTACATTTCGATTTCAAATGAGTCAAAATATGCATAAACACAATGTATCAAAAGCGAACTTATTTGTTCTTAGAACATACAGTTCCGCCTTTTATTTTCCCACACCCTAAAACTCTGGAAAACCAATAAGCAGTTTCAAAAATCCGATAGAAGACAAAACATGATTGGTGTCAACATAAAAATGGTTAACGCGCTTAATCCTTCACATTCTGATTTCGCAAAATGTTTCAATTTATTCTACTAATCACTTTAATATCAACAATTATTGACCGATTTTTAACTTAAGAAGCTGTTCGTCTTTATCTCTTGTAGAAATATTAAAGCGTTATACCGATAAGGATAGCAAATATTTCATCCAATTCCATAAAAATCAATGAAGGAGATGTAATAGCCACTTGCGAGCCGCTGCAGTGGGTAACCAGTTGCGAAACGCAGTCAGAAGAAACACCCTCAATATCACCCAGGGACGAAGCAGCAAGATGTTACCATATTAGTCAACAAAATGCTTGACGATGGAATTATTGAAGAATCATCAAGCCCATGGTCGTCTCCTGTTGTTTTAGTCACCAAGAAGGATGGGACTACCAGATTCTGCGTGAATTATAGAAAGCTCAATGACGTCACCAAGAAAGACAGCTATCCATTTCCCAGAATTGACGACAAGTTGACCACACTAGCACGTTCTCAACACTCGATTTAAAGAGCGGCTACTGGCAAGTAGGCATCGATGAACAAGATAAGGAAATGACTGCCTTTTCTACCGGAAGTGGTTTATATCAGTTTAAAGTTATGCCCTTCGGACTATGCAATGCCCTCGCTACGTTTGAGCGTCTTATGGAAGTTGTTCTACGAGGCCTCACTTGGAAGACATGCGTCTATCTTGATGATATAATGGCAATGGGAAAAACATTCGAAGTACACCTACAAAAAATGGATGAAATTTCCCTTGGGTTAGTTTGGGTTAGTTTTGTTAGCTATTTTAGTTTTGTTAGCTTGCTTATGCTGGATAATACGTGAAATTAACACAGTTTTATCCTTATTGGTATCTGGCTAATTCGCGTTTTAGCCAGCTAATTTGCGAATTAACTAACTTCCCGTATTAACCGTAACATATATAAGAGACAATTATAATTATAACACTCACCGCGAGCGGCTTGTTTTATAATCATCCTCCTTTATTATGGCCTACATTATACGTTCATTAAACAATATATATTATGAAATACTAACTAACAGGCCATAATTACCACAAGTAAAGTTATCAAAATGTTATTGAATTTGTTGTTAGGTATTAAATTATACCAACAGATAATTGGTTTGATTCAAACTTATCTTAAGCCTGGTCTACACGTAATGTTTTATCGACAAATGATCTGAAAATACTGTCCAACAAAACTGGCACAAATTAAGTGGCACCACCGTGAACGACATGCATGCTGAGAACCTTCTATGTTTGTCCATAAACTTCTTGGCTGTTGACCTTCCTCGTTAAAAAAAGAAAGTAAATCAAGGTACCACAAGGAAGGTTTGTAAGATTATAATGTTCTTCTGTTCTAGCTCCAGAACTTTACTTGGTCCACTTCCTTGCACTTTCTAACAAACGTTGCATATGCTTGCTTGTTCTTGTCTCGATTGGTGTAATCCCTTGATTTCACTTACCAGAGGCAAGGGAAACTTTGGTATGGCTCTATGAACTCTGTGAAAACTCGTGAAACTAGTGTTGTAAGTATGATGCCATTTTTTTTCTCCTCTACACGCACTAAAAATTCCAGCGCCAACAGCAAGCTTGGGAAGCAAAATTTGACCAATTGGACTGATACACTTCTACACGTACATTTTGTTTGTTGTCTTTCTTGTACACAAAGCTCTAGCGCGACCGTCTTTTGCGAGTTTGTCAGTCCTCATTCAGTTCATGCAAATCGCCCAACTTGCCGTCTACATCTAATGTTATCTTTGACCAGTCTGGCATGAACAAGCAAGACTGCTGATAAAACGTTATATATAGACCATACTTAACGTTTTCTTATTGCATGAACAAGCAAGACTGCCGATAAAACGTTACGTATAGACCAGACTTTAGTTAGATTGATTTTATCAACCTTGTTTTATCGGCTGTGTTGACAAAAAATTTACAAATATTATGTCACTTGTTGTGACTAATTATCTTTCCATCAAGTCGAGTGGCTGATTGGATGACGATTACTGATCAAAATTGGATGCAAAAAACGAAATAAAGGCTTTCATTATCAGTGACGTATTATGTCTTCTAAAACTATAGATTTCTCACATTCTATCTCAAATAAAACACTTGCAAAAAGACCAAGAAGACACACTGAAAAGTAAGTACCTAAAGCCAACAAATATTCATTTAAAGTTTAAGTGGCAGAATAAGCATAATCTCGTCTTTAGTTTTCTTAGTGGAAGTCTTATTTATTATGTATAGTAGGTAGATCGTTATTTCACTTAATTTTACATCGAATCCGTGTTGTTTTTAACGATTTTAATCGCACAGAAGCCTGTTGCTACTTCATATTCAATTATTATTTTATTTTATCTATGTTTTAAATTCCGTCTTATAGATTGGAACTCGAAACAATCGAGATGAGAGGATACACCTATAAGAATGTGAATTCTGTTTTTGCACAGGCACAAAAGACCAGATTGCATATTCAACTTACGAAGCGAAACCTCATATCCTAACTTAATTCCCTACTACAGTTTGTGTTTATTTAGATTTTCGACTACTGTTAATATTTATATATTATGTCTGTATCTATTTAGGTTGACAAATACTTGTGCATTCGAAAATATTTCACTAGATCCTGTCCTACTTAAAAAAAAACCTAAAACAAAACTCATATCTATCAAAATATAATCATATTTACAATACTACGATTTATCTATAAATTCTAAATTTTATTAGGAAATTGGCAACGTGGCGTCTGGCGTCACATGGCCTACTTCCACGTTCAGTTTTCGTAGAAGTGGGTGCATTTTTACAACAATACGTGTGTGCCGGGTGCCCCTCCATTAGACAACCCGAAATAATTTTAATCGGATGGGTGATTATACAAGGTGATTTCCTAGATACCCAGACTATCGTTGCACAATACAATTATTTGTCGGTTAGGTTTACTACAGATGTTGATTGAGTGTTCTTTTTAGGATAGTAATTATTGGAATTCTAACGAAGTGATGGATCCTCTACAAATATGATGGTGGCTTTGGGACCACGGGAGAGAAGGGTGTTTCAGATATGAAAATTAAAAACGTAAGGAACTCTCCAACTACTTTTTATTTGAAGTGTATTTTTACCTTCAAATTTAAAAAAAAATCAATATTTTCCTATTAGTTTATACATATTTTATATTAGTTCAAATTTCGACATAGGTCAATACCCACTAGGTGTTGGTGCATAGGTGCAGCAAGAAGGGGCTTAGCCTAAGGTTGCCAGGTTTGAAAATAAAATTTGCAGGACATTTGTAGAAAAAATGCAGGACAGTGAAAACAGGACTTTGTATTTATCTATAATAATACCAAACTATTTTAAATATCGTCGTTAATTTCACAAAGTCGCGTAGTTCAAACGAACCCTATTTTGAGATAGGCTGAAAAACTTTTACCTCATATAATAAAACCTTTTCGTATCCAAAATTCACAAAGTGTGGTATCTGTTATACTTTTCTCGTAATTAAATGATAATCCGGGACGAATCGCTTAATAGTGAACTTATCACACAAACCAACCTAACTCGAGTTGGAGTTAGGTCGGTTTGTGAGATTTATTTTTTAAATAAATGTAACGTACATTTTGTTTGTTTGTTTCTTGATTAATTTTTTCTTTTCTATTTATCATTGCACAATCAGTGCTTTTTTCGCGTATCAAGTTAAAATTCCTTAAAACTACTAGTAAAACCGAGAGTAAAACATAAAAGTGTAAAAATCTACTTAAAATTGTAATCACATTATCAAATTCATTCATCACCAGGTCTTTATACAAAAAACACATTTAACACAATTCACATTTTTCGGTTATGACTTATTCATTTACAAACATAGGTACATTTAATTTAAAATTCTGAATTTAGGGATTAGAGCCCAATTGCTCTAATCCCTAAAACCAATTTATCTTAATTAGAACTTTGTATTTAAAATTAATCTTTTTACTGTATGTTAAAGTTACTATTTAGGTATTCCTCAATTGAGTAAAATGAATTCTCTAATAGATATTTTTTATTTTACCGATAAATTCCCTCTCACCAAGACTCCGGACTACCATTGGAATTAAATTGAAAAATTTAATTCCGTGATAGTCTCCGCCCCTTCTAGATCTCTCTGCTCTGTGGTAGCTGGGAACTAAATTGTGTCCATTTCTAGTAATATATGAATGAACATCACTATATGTTAGGAAGTTTGATTGGTTTTGCAGCTCAATATAAAGATGCAGGGAAATGTTAGTACTTTCAGTTTCTAAAAGTTGTTTCTACAACAATCCCTGTATTTAAGACCTGCAATGACTCTGACGCAACGTCTTTGAATTCTGAACACCTGCACAGCTTTTGTTGCATGACCCCAGTCAAGACTGCATAGGACATATTTGAATTATTAAAGTAGCCATTATAGGTTATTAGCAGGGTCTGCGTGGATACGATTTTGGACAAATTTCTCTTTCGGTAAATAATATTGGACAACTTTGAGCAGAGGTTATTAATATGAACTTCCCAAGTTCCAGGGTTAAGCTGGATGCTAAGGAACTTTAACGATTCTTGTGATGGCCAGAGAGAAAGTTTGACAACCTAAACCAAAATCCAACATTTTTGTGGCAACTTCACCCACGGTGATTTATCCTTATCATAGGCTACCTTCAGATATAACAAAGTCCGTACCAGCTGTATGGGGCGTAGTGGTAGCCCATAGTGATAATCGACGGATGAAGAACGAACTATTTCATAAGCATCTTTAAAAAAATCGGTAATAAATTTCCTAATTTGCTGTTCGTTCATGGTCATGCTACACATTTGACTTTCGATCTTAGCAAACTGTGTTCGGAATTATTTATTATATTAATTGCGCTATACCCTAACGCAACAAGAATTATCCAACCAGCAGACAGACAGACACAATACGAAAGGGTTTTGGTATATATCCACTAAATGCTTGGGAGAAAATAAGCATACCGTTACTGCAACTGAAATAAAGGAGGACAATATCATCACATTCAATAAGTTTAGAACAATAATTATAGGCGAACAAAAGCTAAACACAGTAATAAACACACCACTAGCTGATGATCAAGATGACGACTCTTAAGTTATTAGACTCTAATTCAAAAGCAGGTGCGCAATCAGACGACCCAGTGTCTTTTTCAGAAGCATCACGTACTGAAATTAAGGAAACTGACGATAACCATGCAGATTTTAACAAATCCACAGATAATGTAGCTGAAACCGAATCGTCTATTCCTTGCACTTCCTAACATAATCCCTATAATTCTGGAGGATGATCGGCCAAGTTTGCAATCCAGTATATTTTCTGAACAACGTTAACATTGAAATAATTGAATTGCCGAATAATGAAGAGAATGGAGTTGATAAGATTGAATTGAATCTACACAAGCGTGTAATGAAAATCAGTACATGCAACTACTTCCGCTTTTAGCTTAAATTTCTAGTTAAACGAATATATTTCCAGGCTAAAAACGCCCGAAACGAAAGGAAAGAAGCAAATCAAAAGGGTGTCATTTGTTTTAACTTTCAGTGCAAGATAAAAAGATCACTTAAAAAATTAGAGAAAAAAAGGCGATGAAGAATTAAAAGACAGAAGGAAATCTAACCGATTAGAAGCTAAAAATAAAAAACAAATGGAGGCTGAAATGAAAAAAACAAATAAATTGATAAAACCCACCAACAAAAGACACGCGGGGAAAACACATCAATAATTATTGTGAGAGTAATCGAAGAGAAAAAAGTATCAGAGAAGGAAGTAGATGTCAAAGCTAAAGAACATTCGCGATTGGACCGGAATACGTAGTGCCGAACAACTATTTAGATTAGCTGAAAACCGCGAACAACTCGCCAATGTAATTGCCAACGTTAGGGGGACCTGATATGGCATCGAAAGAAGAAGATTCTACCCAATAAAATTTGTCCTTTTTATAATCTGCAAAAAAGACCTGTTCCTAGGTAATCCGTCAAGTCCTGATGTTGAATGAATGGCTTAATTTTTTGTTCAAATATCTTGATGTTTCAAATGGTTGCCTTAAACGTTTAACTAATAACATGATTTCTTAATCTTTCGAAATTATTTCCAACGTACGCATATGAAAGTTGAAAAAGTACTACCTAACAACAGTAAATCTACCTTTAGTTACGGTAAAGCTTACGATATGTATTTCGTAAACTTTGGTTGAATACCCTGGAGATACAAAAAGTGAATGAACTGTAATAAGTAGATTCAAGCGCAGCGTCCATTGAACATTAGATATTCTACAGAAAAATGTGTAAAAACATTAGTGATTTTCGCACAAACAAAAGTTTGGTGATATCAGTGGCATCATTGAATTTGCGCCATATTTCTAATGAGATAATGAAAACAAAAATAGGGTCAAATATTTACCATGGAATGCTTCTATTGTGCATGCTAAATCTAGTTGTGTCTCTAATTACGAAGCATCTTTATTGTTAATTGTTTACTATGTTTAACTAGTCCTGTGAATATAAGGATTTCGTGTGGATACTGCTTGTAAGGTGCCATGTTACACCCATGTGTGTATTTAATATCGTCACGCTCCTGACTATCGTAACAGTTTGTTTATATTTAATAGATTTATTGTTATATTATTTTAACCTCAATAACTGATCATCAATAATTTTTTTAGATTTTATAACGCTTTTTTATCATATGGTAAACTCTGTATATAGTGGTCATTAGGAAATCTAATTAGAATTAAAAGCGTCTCGTAAGATGAAAGTCCAAGGCAGCGCTGTTCTTAAAAATATTTTCCACTAAATTTCCTACATCCGAAAGATAGGATTCTTAAAATACGTCGGTCTAATTTTTTGATAACAATGAGATAAAGCGGGGCAATGTTTACAGACTGTCTGGGATTTTTTAATTAATCGTGCTAACTAACGTAAGAATATAATAATCGGGTGCTCGCAATGACAGACGCCGCAAAAATATACGAGGGACATGCTGAACATTTTTCGACATTTGAAAATAATTATAAGATTTATATACGACATGTTATATATTAGCCTCCCTCCTGGGGGACTTTCACCTTGTCGCTGGTGGGAGGGCTCAGTAACCTTCAATGTTCAGGGAGCGATGCCGGCGGTAGCGTAGCTACTGGTAGGGTCACCCATGCCAGTAAGGTCTCGAAGTGATGAAGGTGAAGCTAAGAAAAGTCCAAAACTCGCAGCGTCTGACCCAGAGTGGGCGGCTGTAACCAAACCTGGAAAGCGGCAGCTGGCTTTTCAAAACCAACATTTAGGCAACAGCTATGAAGGGTGGAATGGCTTTATGCTGGATAACAAATGACGTGGTGATACTCACTGAAGCGGCATTTGCACAGCGGTGAGGAAGGCAAGGGGAAACCACCTCACTCTTTTCCCATGAACATGACAATTTATGGATGACTGTCGAAAAATATGCCGCGGATGAATTGTTATGCGATCCGGTTAACACCCGGCGCCGCTCCGTGTAGAGATATGTGGTATAACAGAAACGCACTGGTGTGGTAGCGGACACTATAGATCTTCCAGGTTTTCTGTGTTTTTCTCTGGGAATGCAGGGAGAAGATCAGAGGGCGTTGCTTTCTTTATTTCTAACAAAATAATTGACACCGTTGTTGCATATGAGTGCATAAATGAAAGGATGATGACAGTTAAACTTAACGCAAAACCCGTGACTATAAATATCATTCTAGTCTATGTTCCCACCTCAGAAGCTGAGGAAGAAGACCTTGGGGGTTTCTATCAAAACCTAGAGACAGCTATTTCAAAAATACCTAACAAAGAAATATGCATAACTATGGACTTAAAGTCGCTAAGATCGGTAATACAACAGACGACCACCATCTGCGTTCAATAGTGGGTAAATACGGATTGGGTGAGCGCAATGGGAGGGGTGAACGTCTTCTTGAATTCTGTATAGATAACCAATTCACCATTGCAAACACAGTCTCACAACAACACCCAAGAAGACTATTTACATGGCGCTCACCAAATGGACTGTACAAAAATCAAATAGATTTTATACTGATTTCTTCGCGATGGCGATCATCCATAACGAACGCAAAAACACTCCCTTCAGCCGATGTTGGTGGCGATCACCAGCTGCTGTTGTGTATATTTAAAATAAAATTAAAAGTATGCTTGCGGAGAAAAGCGATACGGGTAAATATCCCAGAGGATACCAATGGGTTCAATCGTGCACTTGAGCAGAGAGGACACAACCATGCCTCTGATGGGCTCACTGCGGACCAGAGATGGAATACTTTGAGGGCTGCAGTGTTTGATGCAATAAAAATAAATGAGCCCAAAACTAAACTGGAGAAGAAACAACTGTGGATCTCGGATGATACCCTTGGTTTGTGTCGGGCCTGAGACGTGAAGCGGAGAGGATTGGATGACCCGGAACGTATGGAAGAGTACAGAATGCTGACTAGAGACATTCAAAGAGGAACCAGACGAGATAAAAACATATACTACTAAAAGTTATGTAGAGAGATTGAGGAACACTCAAACAGCAATCGGACCAAAGATCTATTTCAAAAAATTAGATTAATTACACGCAATTTCAAGCCACGCATATGGAATCTCAAAGATAGAGATGGCAACTTAGTAACAAGTCTTGATGGCGTGCTAGATGTATGGAGCGATTACTGTGGGGCACTCTACAGTGATGACTATGGTTTCCCCGAACTGGAGAATTCTGAACAGGAAACAAACATACTCCTGTGTGAGATCGAGGCTGCGATAAAAGCGCTTGCTCAAGGGAAAGCCACGGGTGTCGACTCATTATCAGCAGAGATTTGGAAAGCTTTTGACAATAAAAACATAATACTTCTCCACGAGTTGTGCCAACAGGTGTGGATTTCTGGGGAGTGGCCGGATGAATGGTCTACATCTGTTATCGTTCCTATATATAAGAAAGGCTCCACAATGGATTGCGACAAGCATCGGCTCATCGCTCTAATATCTCACGCAAGCAGGATCATGCTTTACATACTACGTTCTCGACTGAATAACGTCATAGGTCATCAAATAGCACCGGAACAAGCTGGGTTTGTGAAAGGACGACGTACGAGAGAGCAAATTCTGAATGTCCGAATTCTCATGGAGAAAGCAAGAGAATATTATACACCTTTATTTATGTGCTTTGTCGATTATGAGAAAGCCTTTGATAATGTGAGGTGGGCTAAGCTGTGGGACGTTCTTGTTACTATGGGCGTACCGAGACATCTCATAAATCTAGTAAAATACCTATATGAAGAGAGTAGAGCAGTTGTAAAAATTGACAATGTCGTATCCAAACCAGCAAAAATAGGCAAAGGCGTACGACAGGGATGTGTACTATCCCCGCTTCTATTTAATATATACACTGAAGGGATGATGAGGGAAGTGCTAGATGATTGGAACGGGGGCTTTGCAATAAATGGATTAAAAATATCCAATCTTAGATACGCGGACGATACGTTACTGATTGCGAACTCAGCTGAAGAACTGGAGGAACTGGTAAGACGACTTGAAGCCAAATCAAACGACTATGGATTAAAGATCAACTATGGGAAATCGAGGGTGATGAGAGTCGACCGGGCTCATGAAGCAATCCTGAGACCCCCCCATATCGCTGGCTGTGAGGTTGTGGATCAGTTTATCTACTTGGGATCCCTCCTGCAATCGTCTGGTAACTGTGAACCGGAGATACATCGTCGAGTCCAGCTGGGATCGATCAGCGATGGGTCAACTGACTAGAATATGGAAAGATGAACACATATCCTTGACGACAAAAAAGATGCTAGTCCGGGCCCTGGTGTTCTCTGTTTTTTGGTACGCCTCTGAGACATGGGTGACACGGGCCTCCGACAGACGTCGCATCGATGCCTTCGAGATGTGGTGCTGGTGGAGGCTATTGAGCATTCCATGGACCGCACATCAACGAATGTGTCTATATTGAACGAAATCAGACCAGCCAACCGTTTGAGCGCCTTGACATCAGCAGGAATATTACATTTTTTGGGCCACATATCTCGACATGACAACATAGAACGACTCATTGTTCAGGGTAAACCGATGGGGAAACGCCGACGAGGACGCTCACCTACAAGATGGATGGACCTTATTAGAAGGATGACCGGAATGTCCCTTGAGACGGCAACAAGAACAACAAATGATCGAGGGAGATGGAAGATAACTGTGAAAAGGGTCCTGGAGAGGAACGATTGAGAGTTCGGATGATTGTGATCACTACACGTCGCCAACGACGTTGGACTTAGAAGAAGAAGAAAATATATTAGCCTAAAATAGAACCAGTAAAATAATTTGTTTAGTTAAGTTAATTATGTAATTCTTAAAACAATATATATTTGTATGGCCATGCTATTTTGAATCATTTACCATACCCATTTTTAGAACGGTAGGCTGTATTTACGAGTTGTTAGCGATAACGCGACGGTAAGTAATTTACTTACCGTCAAGATGAACGGTAAGTAAATTACGTATAAATATGTCACGCGTGCTTGACAATAACGTGGCAGATTATCTATCAAGATCAATAAGGATAGTTTACCGATCGTTTTTGACCACTCAGCGAAGCAAAAGGAGATCGGTAAATCCCTTACTGTTATACGCAGACACTAAATATAGTAGAGGAACTGGTCCGAATATGGGCCATGCATTTAATATGAGCCCCACAGATATTTTATAAATTAGTCAGCGCCATTTATTTCTGAGTAGCATAAATTGGTCGGTCCTTTCGGAAAGTAAATTGTTTAACATCTACTGCTTAATTGCTCTTATAGATAGAAAAGGTTATATTTGTGTGGATTTTTGCCGGTCTCGAAAAATAATTGAAGGTAAGGTTTAGAAGTATAATTTTTAGATTTCTGTTAGTTTATTTAACTTTTTTAAGTGCAACGCGATTGTAATACTCTTATATTTTATAATTCTAATTGATTTCTGGCTTATTTTAAAAAATTTGAGCTATTACGCCACTTTTATTATATCATTGCCATGTTGAAATATGGGCCCCTTTAAGAGTTTGAAATATGGGCCGGGGTCCATATTAGGGCCACGTTACTTTAATTTGCTTTTTTACAGGGAAAATGTCTGGATCATTCAAAAACAGAAAATATGTGTGCAAAAAAGTATGGAAAACCTGGAGCAAACAGTACATGGAGCAGGCTATGACTGCAGTTATAGGAGGAATAGGAAGCAGGACTGCTGCTAAAAAAATTTCTGTGCCACGATCAACTTTACAAAGACTGGTAAAACAGCCTAAAAACACTGATGTTCCGCTTATCGACGTTGCCAACACTTTTCTTCTCGGAAGAAAAACTGTATTAGGGGTAGACCTCGAACAAGAACTTGTGCGCTATGTATTAGAGATGGAAAGTCAGGTCTACGGTTTGACGAGAAAAGATTTGTGCCGCATATTAGCAGTTCAAAATAATATAAGTCATCCTTTTAAGAATGGAATAGCTGGACGAAGTTGGTTGGATGCGTTCTTGCGGCGACTCTCTAATTCCTTATCTGTTCGGAAACCAACTGGAACGTCATTTGCCAGGGCTTTAGAATTTAATGCAGAAAAGGTTGATGAGTTTTTCAACAACCTTGAAGCCGCCTATGAAAAATATAATTTTAGTCCACATCGATTATACAATGTCGATGAAACCGGCCTTTCTGTGGTGCCGAGTAGAATTCCCAAAGTTATTGGCAAAAAAGGGAAACGACAAATTGCTGCAATTACGTCAGCTGAGCGTGGTTCCCTGGTAACCCTTATTGTAGCTATGAATGCAGCGGGACAGTACGTCCCACCTATGTTAATATATCCCCGCAAAATCAGAAATGACCAGCTCATACGTGGTGCACCACCTGGAACAATATATGCTGTACACCCCAGTGCAGTGGCTGGGGTCAACAGAACCTATTTACAGAATGGTTCAACCATTTTATTGAATTTACAAAACCAGCAGAGAATGACCGAGTTTTACTTCTGTTAGATGGGCATTACAGCCACACTCGTAATCTTGATGTTATCAGGATAGCCAAACAAAAAAATGTGTTAATTATATCGCTTCCACCCCACTCAACACACAAATTACATGTAAATATGTTCTTTATTGTTGTGGAGGATTCATTTTTACCTTGAAATTGATTGCCTTCGGCTCCACAAATGATTACGCTTATTTTGAATTGGTATAGAGCCTCTTCGGCTCTGGCTCCAGGATGTAAACTGCACAAGTGCTAGTTTAGTGACCCTAATGAATTACCTAAATCTACGTTTCGATAGGCAAGTCTGCTATAGTTATCAAGAATGAAAGGAACTAAAATGAAAATGGTTAGCAAATACAATAAAACAGTAAAAAGCTCTTGCAGATTGTCAAGCTTTGAACTGACTTTGACAAGATGACAATTATAATGCCATATTTAATTACTGGTAACTGGTCTTTAGGGCCATTCTATACGGGCAGTTAAAACGCGACTGTTTTGCCGCTAGGAACGGCCTATTTAAACAAAACTTAAATGACGCTATCTACATGAGCGTTTTTGCTGCTTCCCCAGTCGGCGTTGAAACCGCCAGTGGCCGTTGCAACGCCTCTGGAGGCGTTGCGGCCGCTAGCGTCAGAAACGAGAATCAAACTACACGAGGCGAAAATACGCGGTTGTGCCGCATCTACGCAGGAGTGACCTTCGCAGCTGCAAAACAGCCGCGTTTCAACTGCCCATGTAGAATGAGTCCAGCGTTTCGGTAGCTGTTTAACAGTGGCGTTTTGACAGTCAGGTGTAGATTTGATACATTTGGTGCGGTTGCTAGCGGCAAAACAGCCGCGTTTTAACTGCCCGTATAGAATGGCCCTTAGTGTGATATTGAGGTTTTATTTGGTAAATTAATTTGTTTTTGAAGTTTTATATATCTATAATTTGTTGTTATTCGCTTAGGAAGAATTTAATGATTTTTGTTGAAAGGATTAGTTAATTTTTAAGTGTCCCTTATCAACTTCAGTTTTTAGCAAAGGTAACCAAGTGCTATTAAAACTAATAGAAGTTGAAGCAACACATTCATCTTTATTTAATAAAATTAAAGCACTTTCTTTCATTTTACGTTTTTTAGATGAAGGTTCCTTTGCTAAAATACTTGAAGCATTCCATTGTATTTTGTGATTGTTATCAAATGCATGTTGACAAATATGTGATTTGTGGAATTGTGCATTTCTAATATAAGTTTGGTGTTCTTTTATACGTTTTGATAATGGTCTACAGGTCTCACCTATATAAAATTTATTACATTCACATGGTATTTTATAGATAACATTTTTAGTAGTTTCATTTTCATTAAGTGATATATAAAACTTCAAAAACAAATTAATTTACCAAATAACACCTCAATATCACACTAAAGACCAGTTACCAGTAATTAAATATGGCATTATAATTGTCATCAGTTCAAAGCTTGACAATCTGCAAGAGCTTTTTACTGTTTAATTGTATTTGCTAACCATTTTCATTTTTAGTTCCTTTCATTCTTGATAACGATAGCAGACTTGCCTATCGAAACGTAGATTTAGGTAATTCACTAGGGTCACTAAACTAGCACTTGTGCGGTTTACATCCTGGAGCCAGAGCCGAAGGGGCTCTATACCAATTCAAAATAAGCGTAATCATTTGTGGAGCCAAAGGCAATCAATTTCAAGGTAAAAATACAAATTACAGCCGCTAGACAAAACATTTATGGGGACTCTTAAGGTGTATTATATTGAAGAAATTAGACAATAGATCAGGATCAATAATCGCCCTTTAAGTCAGTTTGATTTAGCAGAATTATTAGGTAAGGCAATTGTTAAATGCGAAACTGCTGAAATAGCAATTAGTGGCTTTAGAGCCACGGGCATCTGGCCTTTGAATCGAAACATTTTCTCGAAAGCCGATTTTATTCAAGAAAGAAACGATGCAGAAAAGCGCTGCAGCCATACTACAGATGAATCAGATTCAACTGAAACAACTATAATAACTCCAACAATGAGTCTAATTGTGAGCTGGAATCAGAACCCCAAGCAAGCTCTTCCAAAAATTTTAATGAGCCACAAGCAGGTTGTTCTAAAGATCCCGATACGAGAATTTAAAAACTTGCGTCAATTCCAAAATCCTTTGTTGCTCCAACTGATATATCCCTGCTGTAAAAGCACGAAATTCCACTCGTGGTCGCAAATCCTCAAAATCGCAAATATATACATTGCCTCCTTATAAAAATGAGCTTGAGGAATCGCTAAGCAAAGCTACAAAGAAAAGGAAGGCAAGAAACAGGTTTTTGCAGAAGAGGGTTTAAAACAGCAAAGGCAAAGAAGAAAGAAAAAATCATTGACGCGGAAAAATCTAGTTCAGAGGAAGAAACAAAAGGTTTGAAATTTGTGCCAGCAGATGACGATATGGACATAGACCCAATCGGACAATACGGGCCTCTAAAGGACGATGTTAGTTGTTTATTCTGTGACGGCAAATTTTCAAACGATGCACGCGGAGAACTATGGGTGCAGTGCTTAATGTGCCAACTATGGTCTCACATGGAATGTTGTGTTATTCGATGTTTTTTGCGTTTTTTGATGTCCAGATGTTTATTGTTCAGCATATAATTTTGATTTTGGTATATGACCCATATTCCACACCTTCTGGTCTGGTTTACCAAATTTTCCATTTAGAAAGCTCGATCTCGATGCATATATTCGGTATGCGATTGCATTGGTATTAGTTTTTTTTTAATGAAAATGATTCCCACACAAGCTATTGAAAACGGCGTTCCTAACCTAAAATATCGGCAAAAGAAAATTTTACTAGGAAATCAGTGAATTTCGCTAAGTTTCTTAATTTTTTCCTCCATAATTTTAGATAAAATGCTATAGTTTGAAATTTATTCAAAAAATGCGATGAATTTCGGGAAGATCAGATACAACGGCATCATTTTTATCACGACATTACACACAGAATAATCTATTTTTGATAT
This sequence comes from Pissodes strobi, assembly GCA_016904865.1. Taxonomy (NCBI): domain Eukaryota; kingdom Metazoa; phylum Arthropoda; class Insecta; order Coleoptera; family Curculionidae; genus Pissodes; species Pissodes strobi. The sequence continues at coordinate 661,045 of MU181918.1, forward strand.
ATAAAAATGAAAACCGGTAATGGTTGTTTTTTATGAGTAACTATTTAAAAATATTTGTTTTTAGACAGGGGGCAAAAGAGAGTAAGGAAAGGAGTAACGTAAAAAATAAAACTTAGCCCCAATCCGAAACAGTTATTTATGTAGTAACTCAAAAACTGTGGACTATGTTTGGGTTTTGAGCACAACTTAGGGAAATTCTGGCTAAATATTTTCTAATAATACTATTAATTACCTGAAATATTGCTGAAATCCTCGAGACTAAGATTATCTTCATAATCATTCGGAAATTTCGAACCCTATCCATATAGTACAGGGTCGCCAAATAAGCGTGCAAGGTACTGTATATCGGAAGCTACTCATTGTAGGGATTTGCCGTAAAACATTTTATGATGAAAGTGGCCAAGAGAAAATCCTGGAAATTATTTTCAGGTTTCGCAGATAGCCGCTAGGGGGAATAACCGCTATCTTGAATTAAAAAAAATACTGTTTTTCGGAATTTCACGGTATTAATATAACCAAAAAATACATGCATTTTTAAGCTGAGGCAAATTCGATTTTTTTGTTCTCTCTAAAAATAAAGCGGTGGGCGGTGTTCAATTTTTTTTGTAAATAAACATCTGTAACTGCAAAACGGCTGAACAGATTTCAACAGACTTGGTGTCCTTGAAAAGAGCTGTTCTTGGGCAACAAAACCTACCTTATTTGTAGTGATTGCAATTTGGTATGTCCCCACTAAAAGGCATTTTTCCGTAATGTGCTGCTGAACTAACAGTTCCACTATGCAGGCTTTTTTGCCTATCATACCGAACTGCATGCCTTTCCTTCTAGCTAGAAATGCGCTCAGGTGCAACCAAACTCGAAGAAATGTAAAAAAACGATTCCAAATAACTACCGTCTAATTGCCTTAGTTCTCATCATGGAAGTCATGGAGAAACTGATCAACGAACAGCTATTAAAACATCTCGAATCGGCAGTCATCAGAAGCGATCACCAATATGGCTTCTGCAGGCACATATCAACCGGAGATCTCCTAAATTACGTGACCTACCTGTGGACCAAAGCCATCGAGAGTTACGGCGAATCTCGTGCAGTATCAGTATCATCCATACATTTTTAATATGTTGGGGTTCGGAACCTTCGGCAAAATGCACTAAAACGGAGTTTTATCGACAATACCGAAACAGAATTATTGCACTCGACGCACGTTTCGCTAACCATGTTAGCATCATCAGTAGATGATCAAAACTCCATTTTAATCATATCCTGATGATGCTAACATGGTTAGCGAAACGCGCGTCGAGTGCTATAATTCTGCTTCGGTATCATACATTTTTGCTTATATTATTTTTGAATAAATAATGATTGTTGGCAAAAAATATAGGCAAAATTTCATTATCTCCAAAACCTACCGCCAATAACCACCCCCTCCTCTCTACTTTTAGCCAGTCACGTAATATCCATAAAGAATATAGACTGATGTGCATAAAAAGTGACGCGCCAGAAATTCTGACTCGCTTGGAGGGTTCATCACTTTTGAATAAATTGATCCATCCAGCTAATGGTTTTTCCATCTTATAGACCTATCCTTTGGATGTATCGATAATATAATGTCTATAAGTTTTTAGTCAAAATAAAAAAATGAGGATTTTTCCATCATCACCCTGCGGAGTTTATGTCCAATGAACTTTTTTACCACTTCCATTGTCGAATGAACAGGCCCTTTCCTATTTTTGTTGTTGTTTGATTCTCCCCTTTATCTTACTTATATTTTTTCTGATCAGTCTTGTGATGCAATCCAATATCAGATATACATACGAAGGTAGATAATATTTTCTTCCATAATTATCCACTTGATTTAGATTCTGAAAATAATCTGTGGGACCAACACGAAGAGATTAAAGACATATAGAGATAGATACAGAATCTAAAATTTCGATTTTTTGGGCTATGGCATGAGTTTGGACAAAATGGAATTAGTTTTTATTTAGGCAACTAGCCGACCATTGAATATCTCTATTAAAATGTGGTCTTTCGGAGCGATATTTCAAAAAAGAAAATATGAATCTTCATCGTCGAAAAATCATTAGAACTAGAAATTTGATAGCAGACGTGATAATGTGTCAGATAGGGATGGGATGTCATTGTCTCGCTCCTTATTTTTGTTACGTTATACTTAATTTGCTGATGAGGATACATTTCTGGTATTAAGACACCCAAGGCTTTAAAAAAAGAATGCCAAGTTTTCGCATTCAACAACGCAGGAACAACGCAAACATTGCAATATAAGTACCGACGAGAACATTTTTCAGGCGAAAACTGACCCTTTCTATCAATAAACTCTGAAAAATATCTGCAATAATTCAAACTATACAATGTGGAATCATCATCTTGTTATCTGTTAGCATTTGTATTTATTTTATGCCTAGAATTATATTACGTACATAAGCATATTATGTAGTAATAGCATTCATCTATTCCTCTTACTTTTAAACGATTATTGTTTTCGAGGTCCAAGGGTATAAGACTAGCATGGACGCCTAAGTCGTTTTCGAAGTAGGTTGAGGTAAAATAAAGTAATTTAACATAGACGGTGCAGCAATAAATGCATACGGGACAATCCGAACTAGGCAAGTTATTAGATCGATTATAAATAACAACAAAGAGGTGATCGTATTCGTGATATTCATTTCTTCTAGTTTATTTAAGCAAACTATTGCAAGTTGCAAATCGATGGCTCATGCTCATGTGTTCTCTGTATTTGTATAGAAACAGCTACTGGTAAACAATGTTAATAGAAATGGTAGGTAGTAGCTTACAGTACCTACCAAAAAAATAGCTTTTTTGGGTCAAACACTTTGACGACAAAGATTATGCCACTCTTTTACAGATATTTTTTCAAAAATATTATTACCCAACAAATTGACTTTTGCTCGGCCACTTATAACACCGCTTGAAGGCTACATCACTTCTAATTCAAATCAGTTTGGAATGTGTTTATGTGATTACCTCCACTCAAGCGTGAAAAAATACAAAATTATACTGTAATCTTTATATTGAGAAATGCAGGGGTGCTCCAGTTATTATTCGCTTCAACTTCGGCAAAAAAAAATGGCCCTATAGACAGTAATGTTCGCTAGAGACGATTTTGAGAATTTACTGATGTCTGGATCGTTTTTCTTAACAAGACGAGACTTCAAGAACCAACATCAACTCCCTACTCACATAACTTTTCGAAAGCACTATTATAATATTATATTTAGAAATATTATAGTATATATTTTTTTAACATCTATCTCATATTTATTTATACTATTCTATGCATATGCAAAGTCACGCATCGACCGAATATTATATCATTAATTCAAAATACGACATGACTGTGGGTTCCGGAAGAACTGTCAGTATCACATCATTACACGTAGCCAAATCATCATTTCTCTCATATCCTTGAATGGTGATATCTTCTTCATCGATTGCGTGAATGCATCACACATAATTGTAATGGCTAGTGTTCCTTACCCCATCTAAAAAATCCACCAATACACTTTTTCATATTTCCTTCAGGACAAGATTCTTTAGGGAGCTTAATGGGCATTTATCGTCATTAGATGAATCTTGGCATCATATCTTCTGTGCGATTTCATCTCTATTTTTATGCCCTTTAAATGTGCGTTTTGGAAATTTCCCGTTAACGGATACTGTTTTTTCTTTTTTGAGTTTTCAGCTTCTTCGTTCTCTTTAAGTTCTCGGAACACATCTTCGGCGGCAGTTAACATTTGGCCATTATTGCCTTGGGTTTATACTCGACGCGCCGAACAGATTCACCAATCGCGGAAACAATTCGTCTTATTTTATGATTGAATCGACCCAATGTTTTGTTTTTCATTTCGATTTTTCTTATCCATAATACAAAAAATAAAAATAGAGTGTGTTGATCAAAGTTCCTATGTTTGGAATCAATGCAATCATAAAATAAGAAGAATTATTGTATCCGTGTTTTCCGTGTTTGGTGAATCTGTTCGGCGCGTCGAGTATAGACGGATAATTTTTGGTTGTATTCACCCGCATTTGGAAAATTTTTATAATCGTATTTGGAGTTTTGCTTCTGGAGGCACTTCCTGATTGCTGTTCCGTGGTAATTTGTTTTTCTGGTGTTTGATGGAGCACTTCTGAGAAATTATGAATCACATGTAGGGTACTAGAACTGGAACCTATATGTGTTGATAGAACTTGTTTTTCTGCATATTTATTGGACAATTCCTCTAAATGATCGGGAATAACATTTTGGCTATTTTTACCAGCATTCAGTGATGTACATGTTGATGGAACTGAATTGTCCAATGATCTATTGGCTTCAGTCTCGGTTTTTGATTTTTTATACCGTTCAAGTGCGAGAGAGTCAAATTTATTCGTAGAAGATGTATTCTTATTCACAGGAGAAGTTCCGGTTGTTTCAAACTCTCTGATAATATTTTCGGGTTTCATGCCCTCTCGCCATACCTTCCCAAGTAAAATACATAAAACTTGTTTTGATAATCTGCAGATTTTTGTTGCCCATCCGTTTTTTAAAGAATTCAACTAGAGTTTTCCTATTTTTTTCTTTGCAATAAAACGGAGTTTTTTCCACAATACCGAAACAGAACTAATTGCATTCAACGCGCGTTTCGCTAACCATGTTAGCATCATCAGGAGATGATTAAAACTAAATTTAAAACTCTACCTAACTCGCTTTTATACTAAATGTTTGCTTAATCCAGCGGAACCAAATGAACCAGTCCTGGAATTCCACTAGTCACGCTTGATCAACCAATACAATGGACTATACGGAATAGGCCCTCTATCTCTATTTAAACTAGTCTTACGTTTAATAATTTCCATTCTTTCATATGCGTTTAATAATCTCCTATCAGTTATATTAAGAATTAATTTTAAATTTTTAATTGTTATTTTATGATTATTATCAAAAGCATGCTCGGCAACACTTGATTTTCCTGTTCTATCACACTTTAGATGAGCTAGGTGTTCCTTGAATCTCATTTGCATAGATCCTCTAGTTTGCCCAACATATTTTTGGTTACAACCCATGCATCCAATTTCATATATTTCACTTCTTTCTAATAATTCAATTTTATCCTTTGGACCACCTAATAATTTCTTAATGTTGAACTGAGTTTGGTATACTAATTTTAAACCTACTTTCTTAAAGACTTTTTGGAGCCCTCTAGTATACTGAGGATTAAATGGTATCGAGACATGTTTTGTATTTTTATCCGGATTGACGAAAGATTGGAATCACGAATGGTTTTTCTAAACAAATGCCTATTAATTAGTCTATTTATTAAGCCCTTTAATTATAATTTGAGATGGTCCCCAATTCTATGCAAGTCTTGACCCCTTGTCATAGTGGTAACAAAGGTATAGGTCCTACAACACTTCTGCTAAAAGTACTATTTCTCCTTTCAAGGATCAATATAATTTTACTGATAGTGTTTAGCTCCCATAAAGTCAAATTTTGTAACGCAAGTCAATTTGAAGTTCTTCCTCCCAAGATCAAGCTGGTGTGGAACACGTAATCGGTCGCAATGCAATATTTTGTTCAGTTTAGTTGTTGCTCCCAATTAATGTCTTCTTACGAAAACTGTATTCGCTCATTTTATTTTTTTATTCTAAGCCCAATTAGGTTTCTGTTACTTTTCAAAAGTAACAGAAACCTGAGTTCTTCTTCTGTTTTAGGTTTGTCAAAACATTGTTTCTTTTTTCGTGTATAATATTATTTTTGCATTAAAAATAAGTATTGTTTTTCTTGTATTGTAATAAAATATTGTTTATGAAGACTTTCCCAGAAAAAGTTTTGTTACTTTTTAGTATTTTTTAAAAGTATTTAATAATTTTTTTTCTCAGTTTCTTAATTGCTCATGTGACATGTTTTCTTATGTGGACTGGAGAAAAGGCAATTAACATTAGTATATAGTTATATTTATTATTTATTATTATAATAACTATTGGGTAAAATTCCTTAGTCAAAAGTCTTCCAAATCATATTATGATTTATAGAATATAAACAAAAATTGTCCAAAAATGTAAACTTTCCGAGATGTAATTAATAGCGCATTTTATAAAAATATTGTTACCTTATAGTATCCAAATTCTCCGATCAGGGCCCATTTTCCTACCTCATATCATTTTAGCTACACGCATCGGTATGCTAAAAGTAAAATTTTACCTCTACCTACCAAAAAATATCTATATTTTCCGATCCTGCCTCATTTTACCATATTCAAACCGTTTTCAATGACATTTGAGCAACTAAAATCGTATTCCTTCAAATTTTCCATAATGCAAAGCTATCTATTTAGACTCTCAAAATTGATTTTTTTTTATATTAGTGCCGTTTTCCTGCATTTTTCAATTTAGCATCGATTTCCCCGTATTTCCCGATCTCGTACGGAAAATTGTTATAAATACTTTTCATGACAGAATCTGAGATTGATTTCTTGAAAATGTCTATGCGTTTACTGGCACCTACGTTAAGGTGACCAATTTGCCATTTCAATAATTGGATCGATTCAATTTTTTGGTATGTTCTTCTTATATCTGTACGAAAGTTTGTGGTGTTGTTCAAATTGACTGCTTCGTTTCAAACATTCAAATTTATGTTAATTTTGAAATAAACGGTGCGAAAAGTGCCTATGATGGTTGGGGGTTTCGGCTTATATGATGTTCCGGTACGGTCATGTGGCAAAAGGAGAACCAACCGGCCTCAAATTCTAGCACTTCGACATGAAGTTAAGGTTAATTGGGTTAGTCGATATCATGACGCTATAATATTTTGTCGACAAAAATGTGACCGCGATTGTTGGTGATAGTGTATTATAAAAGTATTAGCAAAATTAAGCCACGATAACTAAAGTGTGGCAAACTTATTTGGAACAGCGACGTCTGAGAAGCAAAGAGAGGAAAAATGACTTGCAGCCAATCGCCTTGATGCACTTTCTCACGAGAACGAGGGGAACTTGACGCACTTGTTGCCGGATGTATCGGGCAAATAGATATAAATGTGGCAAATTTATTTAAATTGATAATGTGTAAAATAGATTATGAACTGAAGTTGAAGTAATAGTAAAGTTCCAGTTTGGATATTACTTTTTATTTTCAATGAGTTAATGAGTATATTAAACTATGTGTTTATCTAAATAATAGGTATAAATATTAGTTCTCAAAAAACTACTCGGCAAACATCGCCAATTTTTTGCCCGCATTCTTTCCGCTGTTCCAGTTATACTTGCCACACTTTAGGTGTTGCGTTGTCTGTGTCACGTAGTAAAAATGTTGTCCTCATGAAATGTCCCGCGTACTTTAAACTGCACAAAATTAATTTAATTTAAAAATGTAATATGCAAGCTGTATAATAAGAACAAACTCCTGTTTTAAAATAATCACAATAATATTTTTTCTGAATTTTAAAACGAATAATGTTTGTCTAAAAATGTTAACTCTAGACCAAAGGCTATTTATTGTACAATTGGCTGGTTTAGGAGAAGATAGATCCTAATTAGAAAAATGCTCCAATGTATCTAAAACCGGAGCTGTTTCATTTTAAAACTTATGAGAACCGAGACTATTCGAAGTGTATTAAATAACAAAACAAAAAAATGCGATTCTAACGAGGAAGAAGGCACTGCAGCCGTAATTGCTTTAGATTCTGTTCGCCGATATTCAAAAATCTCCTTACAAATTGGATGGTTCATTATTACCGGCAGTATCACAGATCCTATTTGCAATGTATTTATAAAGCATCATGTTCGACCATATAGAACAAAATATATTCATAGTTGAGGAGAAAATGTTACCGCAAAACGTATTTTTAGTTGTGTTTGGAGAAAAATAAAATATTTTTAAATCATGTAATTGTAATATTAATAGTATAAAAAGTTTACATCAATTCATTTTGTTTCCCTACAAAAAATACACAAACACAACTATTTAGCATCGTCTAATCGATGTCGATCGCTCATTTCAGGTTTCAGATTAAATCCAAAAGTCCCTATCCCATCCGTCTCTAATCACTACTAAAACATTGCAATTACAAGCCTACAATTACTAGGAGAGTTCGCGCGTATTCTTCTCTTAGCTTGGAACCAACTTGGAATAAAAAGCACGTTTGCACAATAAACTAGCCATGCAATACTAATTACTGGGTAACCTTCAATTACATAAGTAACCTTGCAATTGAAAAAGTGCGCTTTTGTGCTATTGAATCATCCTATTCGCCTGTTGTTGCTAACAAAAAAAAACGGACTAGCCTATTTTTTATTATTTTATAATTACCTCCCACTTCACGTATTATGGTTTGGCGTTTAGGATTTTTTATTCTGTGGAATGACTAGTCAGTTTCTGGGCATTTGTGTTGACCTGACTGCCAGACTAGATGATCACCAAAGCCATAATAACCAACGTTTGATTATAATGAAATGATTGATTCCATTAATTGATGTACTAAAAGTCTAATTGGACTCAAACTATTATTTGCACAGGAATTATAACAAATTAAAAAAAAGTTGAAAATACTAAAAACAATCAAACACAAGAAAATAAAATCGATGTGTGCTTAAGACCACACGACAGAAGTGAAAACTTCAAAGAGCATCAAAAATTGTTTAAGCAAAAGCATTTACGTATCAGGTCCTAGTTTATATATCTACATAATTTGTATATAATACAAAAATGCATGGGAATAGAAAGTAATCCAAAATAGTGGCAATATGAATGAATATTTTAAATGTATCAGAAATGCTATAGACTTCGATGTAAAATAAAATTTTGCTTCGAAATCACGCATAAAATTGTCAGAAACCGCTGCTTTTCACTTGAAAAAATTCAAAATTCACCGATCCAGCCAGACCCATTTTTCCGACTTCAATCTTTTTAAATGAGATTTCAGTCAAACAAATCTAGGTACTTATGTACCAAAAAAAAATTATGCTTATCGACTGAAACTGTACCTAATCACCAAAAAATTTCCGAATTTTTCCGATAGGAAGAGGTTTTCGTTCAAATTTCCCATAATGCATCAAAAGCATTCAAACTCACAAATATTCCGAACTATTGAAAACTTGATTTATTTTTTACGATTTTCTGCATATTTACTTTTAACATCGATTTTCTCGTATTTCCCGATCTCGTACGGAAAATTATTATAGAACTTTTTTATAACAGAGATACTGAGGTTTACGAGTCTGTGATTCTTTTTTAAGCTATGCACGTACTATGGCACGTACGATTAAGGTAAAATATTCAAATTAAAAACAAAAACTCACCAATTGGGTGCTTTCAATCGCATCGGTGCGATTCTTGGGTATGTTATACTCGTAACCCTCCTCTATATTGTGCGAAAGTTTGGTTGCTCTACAGTATTCAATTTTCCAGTAATAAAATATTATGGGGTAGCGTGTCGTGCCATAAAAAACCTATAAGAGACCTCGTCATTTCTAAAGTGTCTTGTATGATTTTTGCTTAGATTCTCTCCAAGTAGCCGATTTTCTATAAAAAATTACTTTTGGAGAAAAAAAATAAAAAGCTTCATTTTGTTGAGCGACAAATCGATGTTTTATATTTCCCCTTAGAACTCCATTTTCCCGACATTTTCGAATTTTTCTCCTATTGAAAAGTCTCTCGATTTTTTCGATCCTCGCGACTATTTCAGCGCTAGAACGATCCAAAGAGACCCTGTTTTCGAAAATATACTCCCCATTATTCTCGTCAATTTCAATAGGGTTTGGAAGACCGTCAAAAAGAATGTGTCTAATTAATTAATTTTTTCCGCAGTTATCGTGTATCGAAGCAAATATTTAAAAAATCACACATTTGACGTAATAACTCGGAAGTCGGATTGCCAAAAACAAATTACCGCTGGCTGTTTACGTAAAATGCTAACGACCCATCGTTTAATGAATCATGGACTATTAAATAAGTTCAAATAGGGTGGGAAACACGTTAGTCCTTCTGCAAGAGCCGGAATATCAAAATAAAACCTCTCGTATTAAAATCTTATTTTTGACACTGCCAGTTTTGTTGACAACTGGTGCTATTGTTGTATTATACATAATGCGCCGTTTGTTACTTTCCCGATTTTTTGTTTAGAACTCTAACATGCCCCTTGAAGGAATTAACATGAACTTCAAAAAAAATGTACTATAGAGAAATACAAAGACACAAATCATATTCTAAGACATTGGCCCTTGAATCTAATGTTATGATGAGTAACATCTATAATATTCTAAAAACTAATAACGCTGTATGATTACGATTCATTCAGAGGAAGTGGGCATAATTTAACTACTGGACGTCGTATAACACCAGATATTGTTTTGACCGAAACAACGCGCACAATATTGTCATCACCAGGGTGAAGCTCTACTACTCGCCCTAAACGCCATTTGCAAGGTGGTAAATGGTCATCGTGCACTAAAACCATTGCCCCTATAAAAATATTGACAGTGCTTTTTTTCCACTTTATCCTCTCTTGTACTTGTCCTATGAATTCCTTATTCCACCTCGACCAAATGTGTTGTTTTAGGCGTTCTAATTGCTCAAAATGAGAAAGGCGATTTGTAGGAGTTTCTAATAATTCTGGATAAGGAATGTTTTGAATTGACTGACCCATTAGAAAATGTGCAGGAGTGAGTGCTTCCAAATCGTTACGATCTGTTGAAAGGGGAGTTAAAGGCCTGGAATTTAATATACCTTCTATTTGTGCTATGACCATGTAAAATCCCTCAAACGTAAGCAGAGTGTTGGGCAAAACTCTTTTCATATGGTGTTTTGCTGGCTTAACTCCTGCTTCCCAAATACCGCCGTGGTGAGGCGAGTATGCTGGTATGAAGTGCCACTCTATGTCAAATCTATGGATACAGGTTTCCTTTAGAGAATCCCTGTTATTATTAAGAAAAGCACCCAACTCCCTGAGTTGATTGCGAGCTCCCACAAAATTACTGCCATTGTCACTGTACACCTTGGATGGTTTGCCTCTTCGAGCGATAAGACGTTGAAGGTCTCTATGAAGGATTGTGTACTTAACTCAGAAACAACTTCCAAGTGCACAGCTTTTGTTGAGAGGCAAATGAAGTGGAAAGCATACCATGCATTCTCTAACAGTGCGTTTAGAAAGGTTTGTACCAGCAACAGGCCAATAATTTTGTCTCACCTGACATAGAAGTAGTTGAGGACCACAGTGCAACATCATTTTATGTTCATGTTTAAATAGAAGTATAGTAAAAGGATGTTTAGAACATAATATCGCGGGATGATTAGTATTAAAAGGATAGGAAGAGTGCTTTAATCTGCCTCCCACCCGAATTATTCCATTATCAATAAATGGTGTTAAATTTACCAGCGTGCTTTTTTTTTAGAAATAGTGCCCGATTTTTCCAACTCCCGTCTTTCAATTGGAAAAGACACCTTTTGGGAGATCTTAACCAAGAATTCGCGTGCTTGGCGAAGTTCGAAAATCTGCTTTTCTGATTTCTGATTTGCAGATTTACAACAATGAACAAACCTAAGAACATAAGCTGTCACTCGTATAAGGAGAGTAAATGACGAAAATCTAGAAAAAGGAAACATGTCATTATAGTTTACTTCAACGAAAGATTGAGCTGATTTGCGAATTTCCGGAAGATCTTTAAGAAACAAAGGTTTTTGAAATGTTATGTTTGGAGGCCAACTATCGGAAGAGTGCTTGAGCCATGATGGGCCATGAAACCAAGACAGTGAATTGATAATATCTTTCGGCGACATTCCTCGCGAAAGAAGATCTGCAGGGTTATATTCAGTTGGGACATGTCTCCAACAGTCAATTGGTGTTAGATCTTGTATGGAAGCAATGCGATTTCCTACAAAAACTTGTAGATTATTTGGAGGACATTGCAACCAAGACAGGACTACTGAATAATCGCACCAAAAAAACACCTTGTCCAATTTGATAGTGGTAGAGGCCTTCACCTTGTCATACAATTGAGCTAGCAGCACAGCGCCACACAATTCCAAGCGAGGAATGCTTACAGTTTTAAGCGGCGCAACGCGGGTTTTGGAAGTAAGGAATTGCACTTGAACTACATTGCCTGAATTCACAGACCTAATGTAAATACAAGCACCATATGTGCTAGTCGAAGCATCCGATAATCCGTGAAGTTGAACTGATTGCGCGTTTGCACAGATAACTTTCCTTGATATTTGTAGAGAATTAAGCTTAGTTAGGTTTAACCTATAATTCGTTCATTTTGTGCTAAGTCTCCTGAGACTTGTTCATCCCATGAAAGTTGTTGTGACCATAACATCTGAAGCAACATTTTTGCTTTTACCACTACAGGACTTATAAGTCCAAGAGGATCATAGATTTTGGCGACTTCAGATAGAGTTACACGCTTCGTAACATGTTTTGGAGGGGGTGTCAGACTGATGTGACACTGAAGTATATCTGATTCACATGACCACTGCATTCCTAAAATCTTACTAGTATCTGAAGATCCAAAAAGGTACTCTTGATCTGAATCCGACGCGTGAATGTTATTCAAAAGATCTTGACAATTAGACTTCCATTTTCTCAACGCGAAACACCCCGACATGAGATGCAACTAGATTTAATGATTCTTGTTCAAGAACTAACTAACTGCTTTAAGCAGCGCGTTGCTAAAAATGGAGCACTTGTTGTACCATATGTCACAGTGTTTAAAGAAAATGTTTGAAGTTCATCTTTTGGATTAGCACGCCATACAATCAGTTGCAGAGGGCGAAACTCTGGACTAACTTGTATCTGACGATACATTTTACAAACATGTGCCGAAAAGACGACCTGGTGTTGTCTAAATCTCAAAACAATAGAAAATAAGTCGTCTTGGATCACTGGACCCACCATTTGAATAGAATTGTAACAGAGGCCAGAACTAGAAGCAGCCGAACTGTTAAATACAACTCTTAACTTAGTTGTTAAACTGTCCTCCTTTAGGACACCATGGTGTGGAGAAAAATAAGTGACTAGATCACTTACAGGAGAAAAGGATGACATATGGTTTAGATTCTGATATTCTGTCATGAATTCCACATACATTTCTCTTAATTTTCCATTTTTTGAAAGCTTGCGCTCTAATGACATAAACTGATTGTATGCTTGATTATACGAATCACCCAAAACTTCTGGGGGTTGCTTTAATGGAACTGAACCTATAAACCGCCCATTTGAGTCACGCCGTACTATCTCAGAAGAGTGTTTCCCAGCCTAAAGCTCCTCCTCGGAAAGAATTGGCTTTGATGACACTTCTTCAAGCTCCCTGAACTGCCAATTGTGCTTGAATGTCTAAAGTTTTTGAAAAATTAAATTGATGTTGGCATCCCAAATGGTCCCGAAACAAACCAGCCTAGCTTACTCTTCTAGACGATGGGTTTGCCAGGGCCCAAGGAAATTCTCTCGTAGCACACAAGTTCTTAAAAAACTCCTGCCCCAATGAGAATATCAACAGGTCCAGGCTCAAAAAACTGAGGGTCTGCAAGAGTGCAATGAGCGGGTATATTCAATGTTACTGGATCAAAGTAAAAATTAGGTAATTGACTTGTAATTTGAGGTATAACTAAGCAATTAAAGCTTGTTTGATAGTTGGAATGACACGATTTGATGGAAATATTACAGGAACTTTTAATGACTGAATTAAGTTGACCTATACCACTGATAGAATAAGAAATCTTACTCCTGAGATATAAAATTAGACATAGAAGCATTATCCAGTAGAGCCCTACACAGATATTTTTCACCCTTCGAATTGGAAACTTCAACTAATGAAGTCGCAAGCAAGATTTGACTTTGCACACCTTGATTGTGTAATGAAACTTTCGAATCCTTTCTTTCATTATAATCAGGAGGATGCAACAATGAGTTGTGGTGTTGCTTACAGTGCTTACACTTACTTGACCGACATTTCTCCAATATGTGACCACTGTGCGAGCAGTTTTGACATAACTTTTTAGATTCAACTGCTTTTTGCCGTTCAGGAATAGAGAGTGCCAAAAACTTAGAGCAATTGTAGATTGCATGTACCTGTTTGCAATAGTAACAAGAAAACTTTTTTCCATTTTCATTAAAGAAAACCGTCTTATTTTCAGTTTTACCGTTCTTCTTATGCATCGATACCTTATCAAAAAAATCAGCCCGAGAAGAAAGAATTTATTTGAATTCACACAGAGAAGGAAGCTCATCATCAAAAACTTGTTGCTCCCCCTCCTTAATTGTCTCCAATCAAGTTTACTCGTAACCAAATAAATGATCAAAGGATCCCAGTCCGTCGCGGGGATGCCCAGGTTTTCCAAAGATCGAATATTTTTTGAAATAATATCTACAATGTTCCGAAATGTATAAGAAGATTGAGCTTTAACCTCGGATATATTAAACAGTGACTTTATATGATTGTCAACTATTAACCGTTTGTTTTCAAACCTCTGACATAGAATATTCCACGCTAACTGATAATTCCCAGAACAAAAATAGTAATTGCTTGTATACATTGTGAAGCTGGTCCCTCTAATGATGCCTTTAGGTACTGAAATTTTTCGATGGGTTCAAGATATTGATTTTTATGTTCTAAGGAAACATATAGATCCCTAAATTCTAACAATTTTTCAAAGTGCCCTGAAAATTTAGGTAATTCTATAATAGGTAAAGTGTGGCAAGTATAACTTGAACAGCGGAAAGAATGCGGACAAAAAATTGGCGATGTTGTCGAGTAACTTTAATATTTTTTGAGAATTAATATTTATACCTATTATTTAGATAAACACATAATTTAATATACTCATTAACTCATTGAAAATAACTGGCAACTGAAACTTAACTATTACTTCAACTTTAATTCATAATCTATTGTACACATTATCAATTTAAATAAATTTGCGACATTTATATCTATTTGCCCGATACATCCGGCAACAGGTAGGTCAACTTCCCCTCGTCCTCGTGACAAAGTGCATCAAGGCGATTGGCTGCAAGCCATTTTTCCTCGCTTCGCTCCTCAAACGTCGCTGTTCCAAATAAGTTTGCCACACTTTAGCTTAGCGCTGGGTCTTTGAACAGTATGAACATTGGACATAGAATGCTGGAGCCCCACACCAGTCGGAGCATGCGTTGCCATGGGTTTAGAGTCATTTGATAGATATTGTTTGATGGCTAAAATTACCTCAAAATAATTTGTTTCGAAATCCTCCAACTCACTTTCAGTGAACCTATCAGGGTCGAGACCTTGTAACTCAAATTGTATATCTGTAAAATCAGAAAGCAAATTTGACTCTATTTCTTTCAACCTTAGCTCCATCTCAGTAATGGTGGCAGAATTAGGATGTTCATTCTTAGTTTGATGAAAATAGTTTGAAAGTCGAGAAAACTTTGACTTTAGGTTAGATCGTTTACGAAATAATAAAGCTTCGATTTGATTTTTAGCTGTCACTTCCTCACCAACGACGTCAGTATTTGAGAAGCCCGATTTACAAACTTTAGAACGTTTAGGAGCCATTTTCTTGATTGGAACTTAATTTATATAATAAATGAAGAGTGAAGGCTGTGTGCATGTAGGAAATGTAATAAATAAAAACTTTTTTGTCATACCCTCCCAAAAATAGCTATTTTACGGATTCATTGGAGTCCGTAAAATGCTTTTTTTTAGGCCTAGTCCGTAAAAGTCGTCATGGCAACCCTTACCGACTATTCCTAAATTCCTGTATATATCTAAATGTCAAATTTCGAATGACATGACAAAATTGTCAAATAGTTGCTACGATATCAATTTCTAAGCTAACTTTTTCGAACATTAGGACTTTAAAAATTATGGTAAATTTGCAAATTTAAGCGTACTGAAGAAGTGTAAAAAGCGTATAACAAAATTTTGGGAGCGTATGACAAAAAATAGTGTTTGTCACACGTACCTAAAAAGTTGTTCAGGACTCATCTGCTATTCCGGACTCGGCTAACGCCTCGTCCGGAAACAGCAATGATTCGTCCTGAAAAACTCCATTTTAGGTACTTGTAACAAAAATAACTATTGTATTCCATGCATAAATTATAAATTTATGCATGGAATACAAAAGTTTTTCATTTAGTTAATTTATATAGGCTGGTTCGGCTGAAAGAAAGTCTAATATTTTAACTAATATTGTGCAAATTAAGTACAAGTTTAGGTATACTGAAAACAAGTCATATGTTTTTAGTATAAATAATGAGTGAAAACCTTATGCCCAGTAACTGTAAATAATTGATATGTTATCTAAAAATTAACGATCTGTACTGCCTGAAATGGCCTTTCTCATGTAGGTACATACAGGATTTGAGCTATAGCAAGCTTTTTAGAACCTCTTTACGTTAAATAATACAAAGCCTAATAATAGCTACCTAACAATGGCTCAAATATTTGTAACAAGCAAGTCAGATATTTTAAATAACAATAACAATAACAAATTATTGTCATAGGTATCTCAAAGAAATCTTAGAACACAGTTGTGGTTTAAAATATTGCACACAACTAACTTCAAATACTTCAAAAATGGCAAATAACTTTACCCTGACTTCTTATGCGTTATATCGTATAATACATTTTGATTACAAATCTTTAACACACATAGATCACTGCAACATCAACCTAAAAATAATAACCAAATGTTCTTAGCGACCTCCAATGCTGAGGTATATAATTGCAGTGAATACTAAATGCTCAAGTAAACTTTAAATCTTGGAAAAGTTTTTGTTTTTTAATATGAAAATAATGAATTATTACTTGAGCTATTATGGATTAAAATGATCAAAAACCCAGATGGATAAAGTGTCTATTATCGAAATGTCTTTATCTAATTATTTGATTATGTTAGCAAAGCAAATTCTCTTAGATATGTGTCTTTCACTACTTAGTATGAACTTGCAATCTGCCAAATAGCTTTGGAAAATTCCACTGGCTGGAAAATTACCGTGCATGCAAAATCAAAGCTTTACCTTGAACCAGGTCCCGTGATTCTTTCCATAAAGGTAACTAAGGAACTGCACTTTGATGGTCAAAGCTTCAACAAAAAACTGACCTGTATCCGGCTCGAAGGACCAAATGTTTACGTAAAATGCTTGATATGTGAAAGCGGACTGTATATAGCAGAAAAAACTCTAACACTGGCTGCCCCCCAAGTGTTGCCTAAAACGTTGCCAGATTCCATTCTGAGCCGTTTTTGAGCAAAATGCTAGATATATATATATATAAAACTATCTCTCTCCCTCCCTCTCTCGTTCCACTGACTTCGCTACTCGAACCAACTTTAGCTGAATTAGCGTTACATAACTGAATCTGACGCATGACGGCTCAGTCTTGTTCGCTACCTAGGAAGAAGTGTGTTGAACGCGCCAAAAAATGTTCAGTCCAAAATGCGCTAAAAGAAGTTTCACTTCACTTTCACAAAAATCAGATAAAACTTGGTGAGGAGTACGAAACTGTCAATCAATATTGAACTTACTATATTATGTAAAGTATTCGGCTAATAATAATATTGTTGACGTCATAACTGAGTAACATTGGTTTCTCCTCAACCTATAACTACTTTTACGGACTTAACAACCCAACTATCATATCGATGCTATTACATAATTCTAAATCATTTCGCAATACGTTTGAGATGCGATACTACGACGAAGCTTCACCAAAGACACCACCCAAAGGTCGTTTCAATTTCACTTCAAAACTATATACTTATTTCACAAAACTATCGACGCTATATCGAACTCGAAATTACTTTGAATATTATTTGGGTATTAACTTACTAAAAAAACATGTTTAAAAGGGAATTTATAGCACTCTTTTTTACAACAAAATATGCACATTTCTGCCAACAACTCTCCTTAAATTTAAGCCAGGTGCCCTGGTTAAAATGCAGCGGAAATGCAATTCTAATCTATGCAGTTGTTCATTGACAAATTTGTAATGCAACGTCCGATTTATACGTTGAAATCCCCCTTCTGCATGAAAAAGCCTTATTAAAAGTTGGTGCTCTTATGCAATTTGAAACTGAATTCGATGTTAACTGTTTCCTGCGCGTATAAAATTTAGGTTAGATTGGTAAAATTCAACAGAATATTTGATATTGATATAGGTGAAGGCATGAGGAGTTTTGGAGATAACAAAAAAATTCTGGTGTGTGCTTAAGACTACAGGACAGAAGTGAAAACTTCAACAAAGCGATATTAACTATAGAATGCTAAGCGTATACGTTAAGGCTAAACATGCATAGTTTTTACGACCTTTTTGAAATTATGAAAAAGTAATCTAATATTAGCTAACAACAGTAAAACAATTTTATTTACTAAAACATTATTTTTACCCTGGAATTGATTGCCTTTGGCTCCACAAATGATTGAATTTTGTTTGAATTGTTATAGAGCCACTTCGGCCCCGGCTCAAGGATGTAAACTGCACAAGTGCAAGTTTAGTGACCCTAATGAAATGTGTACCTAATTTCTTCGATTCGGTATCTATTCGGATACCGTTTTCAAGAAAAGCATAAACATTATTTGTTAAACAAATTTCACAAATCGTGTGATTATTTATTTAGTTTTGGCTCACATATTTCACATGAACAAAATGATTTACTGCACCAGGCCGGAATTAGTCATCATTCGCATTTTTTTGTTGGGTATATGGAACCAATGGTCCTAGAGTCTACTAGAGGTACGGGTCTCTCATGTTCTATGGATTTCTCTAAAATATTTGCTCTCGATTCGCGGATCGGGCGCTGAAAATTTGCAGTGGTTTTTCTTTCCTACATCGACGGCTTTCTTAAAAAAACATCATACATCATTTTTCGTACGTAGATATTTGGCCGTTTTTAATTCTCTGTTTCTAGTAGAGAATATAGGAGGTGATAAAAGAAATATTCAGCATGCCGTACATACAGAGTGGTCATCTTTTTTCTCTAGACATTCCGGAACACATTTGGTCGAACGTGTTGACGGCACCTTTTGCTTGATTGTATGCTTCCGATTGTCACGAATTCTTCGAAATGCTTTTGCGTTTGTGCATAGTTGAAAGCAACATTACATTTCTGATTTTAGGGAACTAATACTTTTTCTTTATCAAAGCAATATTCTGAACTTGGTGTTTTGTAAGGTTTTTTAAGTGGTCGTCTGGCAAAGAAACAGAAGTGAACCAGTTATTCATTGTCAGATTGCGAAATGGGCCTTGGAATGACTGCAAAAAAGAACTTTAGGAAATATTCTGCTAAAGGTGAACGTCATGCGCTTGTTCCCTTCCAAACATATAGAATTAGGATTTTGATAACATACTTTGCTGGCTTATTCGGAAAAGCTAGCAACTACTCATCAATATTAACATAAGTGCTTGGAAGGTATGAATTCTTACAGTTCTCAATCAGAACATCCCAAGTTTCCCGGACAGCGGCAAAGGAATTGATTGTGTTTCTTTCTTCTTTGGTTCTTTTCTCATCAAGTCTCAAACAATCTAAAAAAAATTAAATCTTTCTCTGCTCATTGTTGCTATGTAAGTATGCCACATTTCATTTAATCAAAAAGTGACAACGTGGACAAATTATCGTTTTTCATAACAGCGGATAAAATTAAAATATCTATTAGAGCTAATAATTCGTCCTTGGTAACCGGGGAAATAGTAGACGATTATCTCAGAAATTCTAGTCTTTAGTTCAATCCAGTTTTTGCATTCGCTTGACATTTTTTCTTTACAATTCTGTCCAATACCTCTGCGGCCCTCGATTTTACGCTTCATTATAAGCTGAAGGATTTAGTATCGGTCTCCTCTAAGAACATGCTCCAGGTATGATATCTTTCTTATCTTTATAGTTTTAAATAATTCATGAACGGCATGGTCTGCATAGCTGTCCAGGTTATTCGGAACATTCTTCTATGCAACCACATCTCTAGCGCTTCTAGTCGATTGATCGTATCAGCCTTCAGAGTCCTGGTCTCAGCTCCATATAAAAACACAGACTAAATATAACTTTTGATCATTCTTTGACGCAGTTTTAGGTTTAGGTTGTCGTTACAGAAGAATGATTTCATTCTCAGAAAAGTTGTGCGAGCTGTTTCAATTCTGCACTTAATCGCTTTACTTGGATCTAGCATCCCAGTTATTTGAATTGAGTAACTCTCTCAATGTGTTATTGGTCTATCTATAAAGAAGCATCGGCGTGCGGTTGGCGGTCGAATATCATAGATTTTGTCTTAGTGACATTAATTTTTAGACCCTCTCTCCGTCCTGTCGTGTTTACACAATCCAACAACTCTTGAAGGCCCTGGACACTATCGCACAAGATGACCGTGTCGTCGGCATATCGAATACTATTGATTAGTTCACCATTGATCTTCACTCCCAGGTCTTTATCTTGCAAGCCTATTTGAAAATTATATCCGAGTAGATGTTGAACAATAGCGGGGATAGAATGCATTTCTGCCTGACACCTCGTTGAATGTAACATTCGTCGGTTAGTCTTCCATCGATTCGAATCACCGTTTTCTGTTTCCAACACAAGTTTTCAATGATATGCAGATCTCTACCATCGATCCCCGAGGTTCTTACTATGTTCAAAAGCGTTCCATGCTGAACCCTATCAAAAATATTTTCACTATCGATGAAAGCTACATAAATATCTTTACGTTGGTATACGCCACATTTTTGGAGAAGCATATTTAAGGCAAAAAGTGCCTCACGGGTGCCAAGTGCATTCCTAAAGCCGAACTGGGTTTACTCTAGGTCCCTTTCGCATCGACTTCTTATTCTTCCGTGTACTATGCGATAATTAATCTGTATTCGTCGCACCTCTTTGCTGGCTGTTCCTTCGGGAGTGCTACAAACATACTTCAGAAATTCCTCGGGTATTTCACCAGTATTATACACCTCGTTAAAAAATTTAACTAGTGCACTGAGGTGGTTTTCGCGGATCATTTGTTAGAGTTCTGTTGGAATTTTGTCTGGTTCAGTTGCTTTCTTGGTTATGGCGTGAGGAGCTTCAGATTTTAAAAGTTCTGTGCCTTCATCTTAATTTGCATAATCCTGAATGTTTGACCTGTCGTCTTTAAACAGTTCGGTTACATATTTACTCCATTCTTCAAGAATTTCTCGTTCATCCATAATCGTTTTCCTCGCACTATCCACCAGAATATTAGTGATTTTCTTATTATACAAGCCAGCAACTTCTCGAACTTTCTTGTACATGTTGAACATTTCATGCTTCCTTTCGAAATTTTCCATTTCCGAACATCTATCCGCCATCCACTTCTCTATAGCCGCTCGTAGAATATGATGATCGAACATTAAAATGTGACCCAACAAAATTATTTTTTTTTTGAAAAGCAGATTTACGAAAGTGGACAAGAGGTGAACACGAAAGAATCGATATTAAAATATATGGGCTCGTGATTTACCATGAAACATAGGAATTAACGCAGTAGATTTCCAAATGGGTATGTGGGCACCAGTTATTAGCAACAACAAGGATAAATATGTTATATATAAACAAATTTAGACATATGTATCTAGCGAAACAATGAGTAACTGGATTAGGTAAAAAATAGGTGGTAAAATGGGTAATGTCTTTGATATCACTAGACTGTGGTAGAAAAACTTCCAACAAGATCTTCGAAGTTTCTTTTTTTAAACATATGGCGAAAACCGAACATTTTAGTTAAGTAAAAAATTAAATATAAAAAGTGGATGGAATGGATTTTTGTAAAATTGATTATAATATACATAATATTTGTAGAATAACTTGCCTATATTTTTTGTATCGGTCTGCACTTGAATCTCCTTATTCCAGTTCATTCGCTTTCTGTATCTCCTTTCTGACAGGAGGAGATTACAGCAATTAATCAAGACCTGGAGAAAGTTCAAACTTGGGGCGACAGAAATTTGGTCCAGTTCAATGCAGCAAAGACCCAAGCAGCCACGTTTACCAAGAGGGCCAATACGTCGGGCCGTGACATCATTATGGAGGATCGACCATTCTTTCATCCTCGTCAATCAGACTGCTGGGTGTCTCGGTCAAGAGCAATATGTCCTGGCATGACCACGTTGCTAACATCGCAAAATCAGCCACCCAGTAGCTTGGTGCGCTATTTCGCAACAAAAAACTGCATATACACCGCAGCAGTTGCTCTTGCTCTACAAAGCGCAAATAAGACCATGCTTAGAATATTGTTCACACATCTGGGGTGCCGTACCAAAGCACACCATAAAGCTACTGGATTCCTTTCAGAAGAGAGCTGTGCGTCTCGCCAGCGACCCGGAATCTTGATAGTCTGGAACACCGCAGACATGTGGTCGAGATGTCCCTGTTTTACAGATACCTTCACGGCAGATGTTTCCAGGATTTGGCCCGCCTCATCTCGCCGCTGGTAACGCCTGTCAGACAGTCATGACAGACGGCGAGAGCGCACCAGTTCGTCGTACAGCTGGAAACATCTAGAACATCGCTTTACAAGAACTCCTTTGTCTGGCGCACTGCATCACTGTGGAACTCACTCCCAGGACCTCTGTTTCCCCGAATTACAACCTACCACTATTCAAGAACCGTGTCAATCAACATCTTCGCACACACACACACACCGCTCGTCGAGCGCCATAGGATCCTCCTTTGGTGTGTGTGCCACTGCCATAAAAAAAGGGTTTTTAAGCAAACTTTATGAAATAAATATCGTAAGCTTTACCGTAACTAAAGGTAGATTAAATTGTCGTTAGGTAGTACTTTTTTAACTTTCACATGCATACGTTGGAAATAATTTCGAGAGATTAAGAAATCCTGCCATGTTAGTCAAACGTTTAAGACAATCTTCTTAAAGGATATTAGTGAATTTTTCATGAATTTTAACTAGCAAAAAATTGTATATATCTTACGGCTAAACAGCTTTTTTATATTCGTGTGCTAGCTATTTGTTATATAAAGTACTTTTATTTAAGGTTTGCGCCTAATAGTCGTGCAAAAAATAGTTCTGTTTTTGATACGTTATATACTATTATTCTTGCCTGTGGAACAGTTTTCGACAACTTGCACTGTACTGTCACAAATGATCTCGACTCATTTAAAAAGCAGTGGCTGTGTCACAAGATCTTATTATACTTAATTTATGTAAGTTATTTTTTTTTACAAACCACCCCGCACCACTGCCATTGTACCATACCTTATCAGAGGCTCAATCATTGTCTTAT
>MU181918.1:689278-703589 GCA_016904865.1 Pissodes strobi
GAAACATATATAAAATATTAGTATCCACCCAAATTTCAAGTTGCCCGAAATCATTCTTGATGATTTAATCATGAAAAACATGCAGGGGGCAATCTCGACTTAACAACTTCAGTTCTACATAATCAGAAATACATTTAACTATCCATGGGTAATTATTTTGTGCTTAATTGTAATGAAATATAACACTGTACTAAGATACATAAATTAATAGTAGGTAAACAATTTTACTACACAAAAAATCATTTTATCATTTAACTTATTATTAATGGCAATCTTAATCTTCGTCATCATCATCATCTTCTTCTTCGTCATCATCAGAGTCTTCGAGTTCGATTGGTAAAAGATCGTCATCAGGCTGTTTATTGACATCTGAAAAAATAAGTAATTGATTGTATAAAAATTATTAATATTTTATGACATGACAAATTCAAATAATATAAATAAATACCTTTAGTGTTGTCAGCGTCTTGAGTGATCATTTCCACAGTCGAGGGTAATTGATCGCCATCGAACCATTTGCAGGTGTATTTACTTTCCTCCAGTTTCCATCCATAATCTAGTGGATCCAATGTGGACGGAACTTGCTTGTGCGCGTTGCTCCAAATCCTCGATATGTAGATGGTCCTCAATAATTGCTGTTTTAATTCAGAGTACAATGGTAGCAAGAGGGATGCGTCGAAGTTCTTATCAGGCAATGTAAATTCATTGTCATCTTTTCCTAGTTTATATACATTCATGAAGGTCGCAACACGTGCATCATTAACTTTTTGTATTGTCTTAAAGCCATACATGGTACACACAAATTTTTCTATGGCTGGCATAGCACTGGCAATGTGTTCTTTCAATAAATCGCAGATATGAAGTTGTTAATGCTGCGATGAAATCTGAATTTTTTTTGAGAATGCTGAATGGCTTTGCTTTTCCCTTCTTAAAAAAGGCTGGGTTGTAATCGCATCCTGTGAATATATAAAATGCGATGATAGCAAGGCAAACGTTCACGCCTAGTGCTGCATATAAGTCATTGATACAAAAAAATCGCTGCCCATTACCGGTACCCATCTTCATCCAAATTTTTACATTATTTTGAATTTTTTTTAAGTTTCCTAGCATGATGACAGGAATATCAGTATCTGAGCACCGTACTATGACATGTGTACTTTTGTCAGACTTGCCTGATTATTATTATCAATAAATACTGTAATGTACGACAAACAATAAACAAGTATTATAACTCACTTAATATTTTCTTGCGGTTTTGGTCGATATTTCAGCGGCAAAGCGGTGAAACGACAATAGCATTTGCGATGGTATTGTTGGACGTTATTCACTTCATCAGGAATATGCACATCATTCATTTTCAAATTATTTGCCTGTCTTATAAGCAAGATTTCTTTAAATTTTTGCAAAGTCTGTTCCGTAAAAGCTGTTAATTTTTCTTTCTTTTGTAAACACAACACACAAAACTGTTCGACTTTCGCCATTGTCGCGTATAAATGCACGCTGAAACGGAGCAAAACACAGGAACACACTAAATATAGTATATTAATACACTACACTTTTACTGAAACTATTGTTTGTATAACGCAATTGACAAGTCAAACTAATAGGCGTTTGAAGTTTCGACGCGTAAAACAAAACACTAAGTTCAACAGAGACCACGGCTATCCTTGATGCGACGTGCTATTTTACGATAATTCTTATAAATATTATTTTGCTTTTAGTGTAAGTGCCCAGCGACATAAAGTTGCATTTATGAATACTGTCTTGGAAATTTTTGTGTGGCTTAATTGCGGCTAGTCTACCACCTTTTCCCTTTATGAAAACTTTCGTAGTGGGGGCGTTTGCTTTCCAGTTCTTCCGAAAGCCGACCAATTCGCGTAGTGCAAAAAATTTATGGATACTCTTTTTATTTTTAATGTAATCGCCAGGCAAGTTTATGAAACGCGCAAAAAAAAAAGTGTCCGACAAAAATTTTGGGGCGTTAAGGGTGTCCGACAATTCAAACACATCCAATTCATGACTTAAAAAAATTTATGAATAACGAGCTGATTTTTTCAGCATTACTTAATAAAAATATGTAGAAAATAAATATCCAATTGTCCGACAAATTATATTTTCCGATTTTCCAGTCCGACACTGGAAAATCATCGGTTTCGCGAAGCCAAAAAATTTACGAATAACTGTCGGACAAAAAAGAATCATGTATATAAAACAAGTACTCGACATATGGTATAACTGTCCGACAAATATGTCGGGACCAATCTGCAGTCCGACAAAAAAACAACAATTTTAAACAGCATTATTTTTCAAGTATTCATTAATTGTGATAAAGTTTTATAAGTAAATGGATTGTGAAATGCGTAAATAGTTAATAATATGTATTGAAACCTTGATTGAAACTTACCGACGCCCAGTACCTTCTGAAAGTCGACAGTCAGACACGTGATCGTACAATTTTTTACAAACCAATTTCGACCCATCCATTACGTTGTGTATTTAGTAGCTCCCAAATTCTTTTAGAGTTTGGAGCCGCAATAATTCTTTTGCATTTTCCTTCTTGGGAACTCTTGTTTCCCCCTTTTTTCCTTCCTTATCTTAGCAATTAATACACCAAGAACATTTAATACATTTATTAAATAAACGGAACCAGTGAGCACATGTTAACCCATCAGATAACCCTGACGCCCTACTAATAGAACGGCATCTTTTAAAATACCTGCGCACACCAATGGTGAGAAATTTGGCTCGTCACCTATAAGTGAATTTCGGGACAATCTTATTTGACAGTTCCGCGCCGTATTGCTTGCGCAGCGCTGCAGGTTTTTGTTTAACTTAATTATAAAAGTGAATAAAAATGGCCGAATATAACATCAAGTTTGCTAGGTAAGTATATTACTCAAGAAACATTCAATAACTTATTAGTGTTAGCTTTATTTTCATGTATATATATATATACCAAAATAACAATATATTTACTGATAACTTCAGTAAGGCATGCTAGTCGTTGGCAGCGAGCCGCCATTTATTGCCGTCCTTTATATAGGCCGTTAGGAATAAGAGCTACTTTACGAAATAAAAATTTGTTTACTTATATTATTTTGTAAGTAATGAGTAAAGTAAAATCTAAAATTACCTCTATTTTTCATTTTTAGAGGTTTTTCAATGCATGAAGACCTCGATGAAGACCTTTCAGCCACCAAATACATTTTTTTTTTATATACTGAATTCTTTGTAGCACGATGAATGATACCCAATTAGTTCTTCATCGGAAGAATGCGGTAATATCACATCAGTATATTTGTGGTTGTGAAACAGTCTTGATTTTAAAAATAATTTAGACTAACAAAATATTTCTGGCGTAAATGTTTTCAGTTCTTTTGTTTTTTGCTTAAAATTAGGTGTATCTTTTAGTGAATTACACAAAAAACAATTAATTTTTTAAAACTTTTAAACTACTGCAGGGATTAGAGAAAACATGGCACATAAAATGATGTTGCTTTAATGATGGAGAGCGTCGTCGCCATACTTGAGCATGCCGATCGCGACTTGTACGAAAAGGTACATGCGATCATATATTAAATATATGCATACGATCAGCGGATTCATGGCAGCGCAGCGGGCCACAGGTATCGCGATTTTTTCTAGAAATGTTCGATTGTTTCGTTGCCACTTATTACACAGCTTATTCAATAACCAGCTACTCATCTTGCGGCGGCATCCTTTGATTTGGGAAAGTTAAGTGGAAATTTTAGAAGAGGGCCATGAGTTAATATTTTTCTAAACGTCTGGGCATCTGAATAATACTTTTGGCAGTTCGTTTAATTTCAAATACGATTTTTTATCGTCTAAAATCCGTTTGAAAACGATTTTAAATGGTAAAATTGTATAAAAATCCGAAATTTCCGGTCTTTCTAGGGCAATAGCCGTAGCTTCGGAAGAATTTGTCGTGGATTTTGAAGTGAATATTCATTTTAAATTCAGCTCGCTTCGTGTCATTACATTGCCTGAAAAATCACGAGACCGTGAAACTGAACCGCCCAAGGCACCGCCAGGATGCGTAGTGCCCGACACTCCAACTTTCCGATTTCGATAGAGATGAGTGGCTAGTTATTGAATAAGCTGCGCTTATTGTATTTACATATTCCCTTTTATTCAATGTTTACAAAATTAGCCGGTTATTTGAAAATGGGTGTATATAATATACACACTCCAAGCATTAGTACAACGACTAAATTCAAAAAAACATTTTGCTTCTTTTTTACGCATAAGGTAACGTTTTACTGTCGGACAACTTATTCATTATGTTCTCTAGTTCATTTCAAAGCAAAAAATCGAAAGAAGAAATTGTTATTCGTAAATTTTTTGGCTTCGTGAAACCGATGATTTTCCCGTGTCGGACTGGAAAATCGGAAAATGTAATTTGTCGGACAATTGGATATTTGTTTTCTACATATTTTTATTAAGTAATCCTGAAAAAATCAGCTCGTTATTCATAAATTTTTTTAACTCATGAATTGGATATGTTTGAATTGTCGGACACCCTTACGCCCCAAAATTTTTGTCGGACACTTTTTTTTTCGCGCGTTTCATAAACTTGCCTCGCGATTACATTAAAAATAAAAACAGTATCCATAAATTTTTTGCACTACGCGAAATGGTCGGCTTTCGGAAAAACTGGAAAGCAAACGCCCCCACTACGAAAGTTTTCATAAAGGGAAAAGGTGGTAGACTAGCCGCAATTAAGCCACACAAAAATTTCCAAGACAGTATTCATAAATGCAACTTTATGTCGCTGGGCACTTACACTATTTTATTACGTTATATTTTATAATGCATTACAACTAAGCACAAAATAATTACCTAGTGATA
Organism: Pissodes strobi; assembly: GCA_016904865.1. NCBI lineage: Eukaryota > Metazoa > Arthropoda > Insecta > Coleoptera > Curculionidae > Pissodes > Pissodes strobi. Next base: position 694,148 of record MU181918.1, read on the forward strand.
GTTAAATGTATTTCTGATTATGTAGAACTGAAGTTGTTAAGTCGAGATTGCCCCCCTGCATGTTTTTCATGTTTAAATCATCAAGAATGATTTCGGACAACTTGAAATTTGGATGGATACTAATAGTTTATATATGTTTCACGAAAAAAATGTCAGCTGCTCGTATGTAGGTGGAAAAATTGTCAGCTGATGCATTAAAGGTCGTGCACACCAGCTAACAACGCGTCTACGTCCGGAACGTTTTGTGACCCCAGCTGACAACTTTTCCACCGACATACGAGCAGCTGACACTTTTTTTCGTGAAACATATATAAAATATTAGTATCCACCCAAATTTCAAGTTGCCCGACGTCGTTTTCAAAATTCGCATTTTCGGACTCATTCGTACCCCTAGCTGACAAGTACCCCACCACCCCCCCGGCTAGCTGACAATGTTCAATGTTCATTACTGATAATAATTTTCCGTTCATAAAAGTTTCATGCTGCCCGCGACTGATTCCCGTCACGATTTTTTTCATGTGTTTGCAACCCCTTGGCAAATACCCCCACCGCCACCTGGCCAGCTGACACCCCAAACGTATCTGCACAATGTGGGTACAATCGAATAAAAATATAAAGAAACGTCCCGAAATCGTTGCAATTTTTGTACACGGGCTCCAGGGCTATATATTTTTTAGTCAGTCATTCAAAACCGATTTACACTAGAACAATTTTAGTGTACTCATTTTCTATTAATTCAACTGTATAATATTTCAAACTGGACTCTTTTATCCGGATCGTCTTCTTGTACTCCATGGCATTTACCCGCATTCCACCTTTTTTAAAGAATTTAGCCACGGCTGAATTATGGATATTTTCAAAATTATCAGAAATACTTCTTGCCTTGAATGCAAGGAAACAAGAACGTCAATTTTAGTATTCTTGGAAATTGAGAGCGTGCACTTCTGGATTGATCCCTAACACTCTAACGTGACCAACTTCACTGAACTTTTTAATTATTGTGAATAAAAAGTAGTAAATGCCAGTACCATGGTATTTGATAGTAAATACGAATGATTGGGGAATAAAGTTTGGAGTATTCACTCAAGATGAAGCGTTTACTTCGGTCATGTAGTGATCCCTATCATATGATGTAAAGTCTTATATTTTCCTAATACATCCTTAAAATCAAGTGAATAAATCATAGTTTAAGCTTCCTACTCATATGAGAAATGTCAGATTATATACGATTTCCTGCTATTAAAAATAATCGAGAGCGAAAAAGTGTTATCCCCAGTAAATTTAAATGTTTTCTGAGGTTTGAGGATGAAAATATTTCTGATCAACGAATTTTTACCAGCGAACCAAGAACAACAAATTTTTACCAGCGACTCCAAGAAGTAAAATGGAAATATTCCTTCGCTACTTAGTGGTCCGGGTTTTCAAAGTGGAGTAGCAGAAAAATTTGGAGTTCATCGTGCTACTGTCTGCAAGCCGATCAATAGATTAAATTTCCAACAACTGTTAATGAGCCGAATGACGCAAGAGAGAAATGGCAAGTGCGTTTTCATTCCCACTGTGATCGGAAAGTTAGACTGTACACATGTCAAAATAAAAGACGCGACACATTTCCTGTTGAGTACATAAATCGAAAATTATATACTAGTATTAATCTGCAAGCTACTTATGATGCCAAGGAACAGTTTACAGGTACATACGCTGAGTGGCTGGGCAGTATACACGATAACAGGATTTGGAGGCAAAGTGCAAAGTATTGTCATAGTTTAATGGATCATTCTGTCTTCTTGGTGATTCTTAGGATGAAATTTCCCCATGGCTCGACACTCAATTTTTACTTCCTCCGGTTTTTTTTTATATTGATTTCTTTAGGAGGTATTGCCATTTCCACCACTGAAGGAAGCCTGCCAAAAACCACAAAAACGCCTACATTCGACGAGACAATTTTACGTGTCGTGGAAGAAAATTTATTTATTAGTACAAGATCCATCGCAAATCGTTTAGGCAATCACTCCACCAGCACTGCTACTACTAACTAACTATCATAACACCCATATATGGAGTAATGAAAATCCCCACGCTTATGTGCAATGTTACCACCAAGAACAGCTCGTCTTAAATGTGTGGATGGTTATTGTCGGTTAGTTGGACGTTTTTCTTTTTACCCTTTTTGAACGGTGAATTTTACCCGGATTTTCTATAAAGAGAATTGCCTGTACGTCTGGAAGAAGTGCTTCTAAATGTACCTAGTCAAAAAATTTTAATGCACGATGGAGCTCCTGTTAATTTTAGTCTACCTGTTAGATACACTTTTGGTGAGTGGGGGATTGGAAGAGGTGGAACAAATCACTGACCACCTCGCTCCCCGGATTTAAAACCATTAGACTTTTATTTATGAGGACACTTTAAGGCAATGATTTATGCAGTTTATGCTAGAAAGGATAGAAGACTTAAGAAATAGAATCGTAAGTTCTTGTGACGCAATAGGAAATGAGCTTCGAATTTTCGTTGGAGTTCATGGAAGGTGGTCATTTTTAACATTTGTTGTAGCGTCCCTTATGTGTTAACGGTTCTTAAGAAACTAAATTAAGTTGACTTTGGACATTTACCTTTAACACTCTGTATCTTGAAAACTATGCATTTCCGGACCTATATTATTGATTTTCAAGGGACGTGTGATTTTTGTAGCAAAATCATATTTTGATGTTACCGGTTTTTATGATGATTAATTATATTATTTTAAGAATCATTTTATGTCACTTTTGCTCCTGTAAGAAATACTTATTAACTAGGGTGATGTTGCTAGTGTTGCTATTAAGAACAAATGCTATTCGAACAGTGGTGTAGCAATTGAGAAAGTCTCTTACATATTTTAAGATTCTCCTAATTGACTTGAAACGGTAACAGTGTTCAGTTTATGGACATAACACGTCTATAGGCTCTGTATAAAAGCCTTATTGAAAAAGCTTTTTAGAGAGTTTAAGATTCTCCTACTTTACTCGAAAAGGATACGTTAAATAATAACAGACTTTTGCTTATTTTTGAAAGTTCTCTTAGTAGAGTCAGTTGCAAAAATCACATTGAGGATAAAATATCTTGACCTACCCTGTAGGTACGCCAGTGGAAATGAGGCCGAATTTAAACTACGTTGAGTAACTACTCTAAAATTATGTTATTATTAAGTTTCAATTCAATATTTTGAACGGTTCCTAAGGAATTAAATGCAAGTTGACTTTAGACTGTTGTAGTCTTAAGTAGTTCCGAACCAGCCAAAACATCTATTATTAAATTTATTAAAGAAGCATACGTCTTTGAAGGAAAATTTCACAGGTTACAATAGTATCATCTAAATTTTTTCGTGCCACCTCATTTTTTTTTATCCCTGAGACCACTAGCAAAATTGACCTGGCTATTTTTAACAGTGTTCAGTTTATGGATATAATACATCTGTAAGCTCTATATAAAACCATTATTAAGTGTTGACTATAGCATTAACTGAATTAAAGGTGTCGCTCACACAAGGCTATCGGATGTGACGCTTAATGCTGATGATGAAATGATTTCTGAAATTTGAAACGACGCGCCTGGAACAAAAAGCCATTTATTTAAATGCTTAATTATATGATCCAATTTCTCCCACTAGATTAATTTGGCTATTGAAAATGAAGAAAATAGATATGTTCACAAATATTAAAATATTTATTCAATTTAAAATTTAACTGTATTTATGGGAAAAATCCAGACTGCGCGACTGTGGTTTTTGTTTGATAGAAGAAAAGTTAGTTGAGTTAGTTTACCGATAGATTCATGCACAATGTATGGAGAAGTGGAAATTACACGATTCCCAAACTTTTGAAACGTGCTTGTCGGATTGCCTTCGGATAAATACCAGGATAACTACATACTGGCCCAAGTACATAAATATACTTATTTGAATGTGGCAACACGACTTTTCGTTCAAAGTTCAAGTAATTTATTAATTAACGTCACTCCAGCCTGAATTCCATCCAAGCCAAAATTTCCTTTTGATAAACTGTATATTTCCGACTGTTTTCTTCACGTATCATTATTAGAGCAAGTAACACGAAGTAAACCAACTCTACTTGTGAGGTCACGGTTTTAATATGATAGAAGTTTGTCTCGATAAAAAACAACCTCTTGTAGATAGCTCTACTCTTGCCAAATATGCAAGACTAATGACAAGAATGCAGGCGAAGATTCAATCGCCATTCGAAGCTCAGCTGAGCTTCACAGCTTGGTATTGTTATTAACGAAACTTAATAACTATAGAAACTGTCAAAATAACCTGAAGATGATAAGATCTTTGTTGGTTATCATATAATTCTGGCAAAATAAGGTCTTGTTGATTCAGGGTTCTGCTTTTTGAAACTTTTTAATAGCTCCCTGATATTTTTTGACTTCCCATTAAAATATTTGCTGCTATAAAGAAAAAGAGTCAGAAGGCTTTAAAGTTTCGACTCCTTTTAGAAATGTAATAATTTCAAAGCAAAAGAAAATCAATATTTCTGGCAGTCATCTCAATAATAGGGAATTATAGAAAATTTTATGAAAATAAAATGAAGAAAAAATGCATTATTACGATGAAGATTGTGGCCTTAGTGAAAATGAAAATATCCGACTACTTTCTGAACAATGTGCCTGTGTAAAGTACATAGACACGTGTCTATATTAATGTGCTGGTTTCAAATATGATTTACCTATTACCCATAAGTTTTTAAAGAAATTGAATATGTAGTTTTTAAAATATGCTTTATTTTGGATTTAAAAAAAAAAGGAAATATAAACAAAGACATTATTGTGTTGTTTTTTTTTTTTCGTTTGTATTAGCCTGGATCGATTTCATTTTTGAGGATCCAACAATAGTTAGCCAACATGTTTGGGGTCCACTGTATCATTTTTTCCATTTGAGCAATTTGCTGGTCAAATATTTCTCCATGTTCATCTCAAACTGCACCTAAGTTTTCAGGAAATAATCCCAAGAAATAAATAAAATGCAGCTTAAGTGACAAATTGCAACCTAATTGCTTGCAAGATTGTATAAGTATTTCAATAAATTCAGTATAGTTCTCAGATTTCTTATTTTCTTGGAAGCCGTAAATTTTTGAATGCAGTCCACGCCCTTGTCTCTCATATTTGCGGACCAACGAACATGGCTTCTTCAGGCTTTGCCTCGCTTATAAATGAGAATTTCTCTTTCGAATAATGAAAAGCACTTCCTTCTCTATCAAGGGCTTTAATACAATTTTTTTAAACCCTAGTTTTATGTGCCGAAAAGGTAAATAGACTGTCTGCTGCTCGACAAAGGGTTCATTAAGAACATTTTTCAGACCGGGCACAATGTCTTACGTTGCGGCTGTTCTTTAACTACATAATGTTGGGAAACCTGAAATATCTTGAGAGTAAACCAATTAATTTTTTTTATTTTCAACATCATTAGATTCTTGAATAACAGAATCCACTATATGAGTTTCACTTAAATTACTCTTTCTGTTTCTTCATGAGTAAGATGAGTCAACAGATTGTACTTTTCATATTTAAAAAAATTAGGAAGGACCCTCAAAAATGCAAACCCTCTAATTGTCTCGATTACTGTAGATATTTCTGCATTTTTTAGGTCCACTTTATGCTCCAAATTTTTTGATGCTGCATGCTGTGCACTTTCGGCAATGGTTTTTATCACTTTATTTCTCGAGACACTACTGTTATTTCTGTGATTCAATACAATAGAAAAAGTTTTAGATTCCATAGAAAAATGCTTGTGACATAAAGGTTTAAGCGCTTTCTCAATATCCTTAATATATGCCTTGCAAGTAGTCTCAATTGGTATAGGTATAGGTCGGAGTAAAAATTTTGTGTCTTGGCTCTTTTTGACATAGATGTCGTTTAAAATGGCTTCGGCTAACTTTACTGGATCATCTACAAAATTTTGCTTTTGATGCATTATGAGAAATTTGAAGGAACATGTCTTCCAGTATTTTGACATGACGTATTTTCGCAAATACTGCCAGCTTAGATTCCCTTTTCCGATACGTAGAAATGGTTACTCCTACTTGAAGGAGATTTCACTGCTGCACACGAGATCCAGGGGCTGTGTTTTGGGAAAATCCAAGTGAAAAATATGATTGTCGCAAGTTATAAAATGGGGTTGCTTACTACTATTACATTCGTAATCGTCTTCTTCCTGAAAATTTGGTGCCGGGCTTTGGTGTAAAATCATCTAGTTCAACCGATTCTGAATTTATTTTCTATTCTTCTAGAGGATTAGGGACAAATAGTAAGCTTGAGACAACCTGAGGGCGAGGCACATATCTAATGGCCGAGGAAATGGTACCATATTCAATTTTATATTTGCTTTTGCCAGAAAATCACGCGATATTTGTTAAACAAAAATTCCGATCATCAACGTGATTCTGAGGTTTTCACCAAGTCATTAATATTCTAAATTGCATAGGCTAAGTACAATTTTATATTTGCTTTTGCCAGAAAATCACGCGATATTTGTTAAGCAAAAATTTCCATCATCAACGTGATTCTGAGGTTTTCACCAAGTCATTAATATTCTAAACTGCATAGGCTAAGTACCATTTAACCAAACCGTTAGGGCTTTAGAGCAAGTATTGCAAAATTTTTTGGAGCCCAAATTTTATCTTGATCTTCAACTTTGCAACCACAATATAACTTAAGGTTTTCTTACAAGTGACTGCTTCGTTGGACTTACAGGCTCACTTCATCAAATATGTAACAGAAATTGTTTGGTTTGTTGACAGAAGATCGCAACAGCATCGTTTATGAGCAGTCAAAATAATTGTACTAAAAATTGTATTCAAAATGATAACTACCACGTCTATATCGCAGAGGCACAACTAAATAACTAAATATGTAACCAAAGTGTTTTCTTTTACAACTGCTAACTGGTGAATATTTGTACCTGCTCTGTAATTCCTTCGGGTACTTTCGGCCTCCTGAGTCACCAGCACTCCTCCTATTGGTCAGAGCGTGTTATCCACGTTCTCTAGATTTGGGTACGTGATCAGGTCAATCTGGAGATTACACGAGAAGAAGTTATTCAAATAACACATTGGTTTGGCAAGGAGAATTTTGATGCCGTGGTTGGAGTCTTACCAATAGTGCAATCTTTCGAGGAACCATTATATTAAGAGGAAATAGGGACTTGTAACATTCGAGTATTGATGTTATTTAAGGCTATAAGCTAAAAGAAATTATATCGAAAAATAAATAGGTTGATTTGCTTTTACATTTCTAGTCTATCATGATTAAGGTGGGAATCTCTATTTTTAACACAATGAATGCCTCATTATTTCATAATATAAACTTAATTTTGTATTTCGGTTAATTGAAATATATTTATAAGAAATGTTCCTAATGAATAAAATCTGAAATTACGCCAAGAGGTTATCATCGCTCGACTTAATTAGAATTTTAAGCATGACTTTACGTTATCGGATGGCGAGTCATCACACGGAAGATGCTCGGCCATGTTGTAATTGGCTCTCACTTTTTAGTCGGTTAAATTCCACTAAAGCGAATTTCATACGAGGGGGGCCAGTTAAATTCGTTTTTGTTTTTTCTATAGAGGATTAAGAGAGATGCATATCCGACCCCGTAGCCCATGTTGCTCTCATGGCCTATTTTCACCATTAATTTCCTCATCAATCTTCAGTTCTTTCTCATTATCAGATCTGTCGTTTCCCATCTCTGCAAGAGTGCGGAAACAAACACCTAGCCTAACGCTCCTTACTATTCCTATGTTGGGGTTTGGAACCTTCCGGCAAAATGCACTAAAAGGGAGTTTTATCCACAATACCGAAACAGAATTATTGTACTCGACGCACGTTTCGCTAACCATGTTAGCATCATCAGGAGATGATTAGTTTTAATCAGGTTGTTCGAGGTCCAGTTTTCGTTCAGGATCGTCATTTTACCCCGGCTACATGTACTGAAAATTTCAACCCTCTAGCTATACTGGAACATGCTTCATTAAAGCGTGTTTCACTTTGATTTCCGTTAAATTTTTTCGGACTTACTACCCTCGCTAGTTTAACTTCAAAAAGTTGTGTTATTATATTTGTGGGTAAAAAAATAAGAATAGTGTTCGACTCCATCGTTTTAAACAAAACATGATGGTGATTCATAGAGTTGTGTTACTATAGATGACACAGAAACTTTTGAAAGTATGTATCTATAGAAACGACAACGATGCATTGATGTTTTTAAAACAACTCCACCTATGGTATCTGCTAATGAACCGGAACTTTTAAAATAAATTATCCAGCTCCTAGAAATATCGGAATAGTTGACAGTAGAAGCGTCGCGTCGGGCCAAAAATATGTCAAAGTGAGCATGGTTATACCTTTAATTACCTGTGCTATTAAAAAAGCCGGTCTTCCATGAAAGTAAATCTTCCAATAACAAGATCTTTAAAAGGAGCATTAGAGGAGAAAGAAATAGAGAAAGGATTTGGAACTCGAGAACATTCAAATCTATTAGCTCTTCAAACATTTTGGACACAAGGTTTAGAAATGTACGCTATAATGATACTGCAGCTTCACCAAAAGAAAATATCTTGGTGTTGTTTATACTTCGGTACCTTCGGAAAGATTATTTTCTTTGGCAGGAGATGCAGTTTTTCAGGAGAGAAACCGTATTTCAGGAAAACTGCTTGACTAATTTTGGTAAATATTATACATAGTTTTTTAGGAAATGTTTTTACTTAGATTTGTTTTTTTATTATGTATTTAAGTATTTAACAAATGAATTTGTTGTTCCAGTTTTTCTTAAGTTGTTTGAATTATATATTTTTTTATTAGTAAATAGATATTTTTATATTTTAGGTATATTAATAAAATATTTTTTTGCATGATTCGGAATAATGTTTCTTGCGATGTTTAAAACATCGATGTTTTACGACATTGATGATAATCACTCGGTACATCGCGGCATGGATGTTTTAAAATTCGATGTATTGAAGTTGCGATGTAGCGATAATTACGATCAATGTTGCCATCCCTATGTATATTGCCCAGGACGATCTAGTTTCAAGATTGTAAGGGATGTGGTTCAGCTCTATGAGCCCTTCTTCATTTAATTCTAAAACGATCTTTTGTGATATCCCTGCATTGCTCGTAAGTGAGAAGGGTCTTTTTTTAATATACGTGGGGATTAGAATAATCCATTTCAGAATATTTTAGCATTTTACTGTTTAATTAAATACTGTGCATTCGTTGAAGTTCAACAAAACCTACAGTATTCATTGTTGTACTTGTCTAGTATTAAAGTGAAACGTTTGAACAATTTCGAATGATAATCTCACCAAATCACACCAAATCTTGTTTTTATCTGAAATGTGATCCTAATATAGATTAACTTAGAGGATTAATACACAAATTTTATCTGCTTGGAAATG
>MU181918.1:703989-717315 GCA_016904865.1 Pissodes strobi
AAACATATATAAAATATTAGTATCCACCCAAATTTCAAGTTGCCCGACGTCGTTTTCAAAATTCGCATTTTCGGACTCACTCGTACCCCTAGCTGACAAGTACCCCACCACCCCCCGGCTAGCTGACAATGTTCAAAGTTCATTACTGATTATAATGTTCCGTTCATAAAAGTTTCATGCTGCCCGGGACTGATTCCCGCCACGATTTTTTTCATGTGTTTGCAACCCCTTGGCAAATACCTCCACCGCCACCTAGCCAGCTGACACCCCAAACGTATCTGCACAATGTGGGTACAATCGAATAAAAATATAAAGAAACGTCCCGGTAATCGTTGCACTTTTGTCCACGGGCTCCAGGGCTAATATGGTTGATAAGCCTGTCGCTGCTAAAATGTTCAAAATGCGTCGTCATTTAACAGAAATTGAAAAAGCTCAAATACTAGCCAGAATTGAAGACGGGTGGTCAATACGTGCAGTAGCAAATGTTACCAGAAGAAGCAAAAACACATTTTTAAGAATTAAGTAACGTTGTGAATCAAGAAAGGTCTTTGAAAAGAAAAGTTGGTACTGGTCCTGCCCGCATTTCCGTCTCTGAACAAGATGATGATGATGCATTTTTGGGATAGCTTTTTGAAGCTGCAAGAAACGCTGTCACTGGCACAGGATTTCCTGGGTCTCAAGCTACCGCTAGCAGGAAAGTCAAAGAATCTAACTTAAAAAAAACCGCGTAGCTGCGAAAAAAATGATGCTCACAGCTGAATGGAAGCAGTCTCGGCTACTTTTTTTCCTAAATTATACATACCGCGACAGTCAGGTTGGGAACACGGCAGTGTTCACCGATGAAAAGGGTTTTCAGTCGACATATAATGAAGAAATTCGTGTATACCGCCCAGACAATACAAGATTCAAAGAAAGGTACAATAGCGATCTACATTTTAGACGATTTTCTGTAAATGTATGGGGTTGGATAAGTGCTTATGAACTTGGTGTGACGATTGGAGTGAAGGTTCAACGCCGAACATTATATGTCTCTTCTGGAACATGTAATACTACCATCTGTTGGACAAATATATCCAAATATCTCACTCGTCTTTCAGCAGGATAATTGTCCGGACCATACCGCAAATGTTGTGAGGGAATGGTTAATGGTTTCATAGTAATAATGTGCAAGTCTTGCCATGGCCCGCTTATAGTCCCGATATTAATCCAAATTGTAAAATAAATATATAAAAGAAATATAAGACCTAACAACTCTAATGAATTAATGGACGTAATCCAGGAGAGCTGGGAAGGGCTTGATCCAAATGTTATAGTGAATTTAACTAATTCAATTTCAGACAGATTGGCTCAAATAGTCGAAAAAAATGGTCGTATGATATATTACATTTTTACAATTATTGTTGTTGCTTTTATCCTAGTTTTTGTTGTTTATATTGTTGTTACTGGTTACGTGAAGATTGAAAATTTGCGTTAATATACAAATGTTCTTATACATTAAAATCAGTTATCACATTTGACCTAGATGTTTTTGCTTTGTCTAGTGACGTCAATCAGAAAAGCCTGATTTACGGAAATATCGAAAAATATAGTCAAAGGACTTGTACCTATTTTCAGTGAATACGACTGTATGACATACTGTCGAAAATAAAAAAAAAATAGAGGGATGTTCTATTAAAAAATTTAAGACAGAACAATATTGATTTAATAGAAAGTGTAAAAAACTCCTGTGCCCCAGCAATTTGGCTGATCTAGTTATTCGTTATCTAGAAAACGCAGAACAGACTTATTTTTTTTCTCCCTGTATTTCAAAACTAGATGACTTCAGCGCTATGCTATTGTGACGTTTTTCCGTGGGTTCTGACAAAATCACACCTTTTACCATTTTAAAATAATAACTCTCTTTATTATTTATTACTCTATACAATTAAACACGCTAAACTACTCTTAGAACTTTACAACTATTAGATCTTTACAATTCAGCATTCAATGATTAACTAACTAACTTAATACACGCGTTCCGCGCCTATTTATATCCAGTAGAATATGTCATATGTCTCGGGATTAATCTTGAAGCGTCCACCGGCTTCTGTATTATTCTCCAGGCCGCACTATATCGGGAACCTTCTCGGTCGGCGATGAGTCATACGGAAGAACGTAGATGCGGCAAGCTTAGTTGTATAGGGTAGGAAAAAAAACATTCGGATGGTCGCTAGCCGTGACAATATGCTACATGACATTTGCCTAGAATTTTGAAAGAAATATAAAAATTCAGCTGTCTTTTTGACGCACCCCTTATATTATTGAGTAGCCAACAAAGGAAGAAAAATAAAATAAAATCGTCCGAGCGCTTTTTTTTGGCAAAATGCTTCCGTTTTCCTGATAAATCTATTATTTATTCCGGACTCTACAGCACCCTGTATATACATATACATAATTAGTCAATGACTTGTTAAGGCCAATTTGGGGCCAAATAACTCACTTGGTCAAAACTATTTAGTCCACAATCTTGCATGGTACAGGATGGCTCTAAAAGAAGCGACAGAAAGAGTTGATTTTTTTAAACTAAAATTCTGAATTTTAAAAAATTTTATTTATCCTGTATGCTTAATTTCAACTGCCTTTCAAAATATTGAAACCTGACCATTGCCATTCTACCCACTTTGGAATAGATTGCACGTTTCTATATTAGTGTTTAATAATAAAAAAATAGTGTTAAATATCATGCGACGTAATTTTTTGGTTTGCTCAGATGGAAGTATTAAATTTCACGATTTTCGGTAAATTCCGGCTGAACCGAAGCTGACGTCAGAAGAATAAATCAAAAAGTCACTCTGCATAATTCAAAGTACGTTTAAGTTGTGAACAAGTCGCACCCCTTATCAACTGAATATTCAATAAAATATATAAATAGTGCAAAAGCAATGATGTCACTTAAATTAATCCTTTGTGATGATTGCGGCAAACTAACATCAGCAATAGCTAATAATTCAATGATAACGATAGTCATTATATTGTAATTTTCAGAATTTGAGGTTATCATACGGGGTGATCGGATCATTTAACGTACGATTGGATATTAGAAATATACGCGTGATAGAACAAAGACAGATGCTAGAAAAAAAATTGGAAATGATGCAATAAGATGACGATCGAGTGAAAACGGCGAGAGAACCATATATTTATGTCCTTATGTAGTTTGATATTTGGCAGACATTAACAGCTTAAAGACGTTTTTAACATGGGCTTAATTAAAAGTAAATGAAATTTAAAAAAAAAACAATTTAACGGAAGAAGTAGTAAGAGGTGGAAAAAGCATGACTAAATGTCTTCGGGAAAGGTTTGGTGCAAGAGGCTAATGGAAACAGAAAATTATGAATAACTTTTCTGCACTAAAGCCATATCCCTGTACTATTCGTCTCGCGTTTGAATTACAGAATCTGATGATATAATAGGCAACGTATCTGAAATTCACTAGCTCAGTCGTAATGACAGATCTATTCAGATTCATTAACGAGTAAACAAGAGTTTGAGCTTGTTTCTACCTCTCTTTATAATACAATTCTCAAAACATTAGACCGGAAAAGTAGAGGCCTGAATATCAATGGCTGAGATGGGGCTAATCTGCTTTCTGCTGACGACAAAGCTAAAAACGTTAATTAGTTAATAGAAAGATTTTCTTCTAAAATTAAAATAGATTGCACAAAAACGAGGGTTATGCTCAAATAAGAAACTGTTATAACAATTGACAATAAAAAAAACGAAAAGGCTACAAATTACATATATATGGGAGAGAAACATTGCTCACAGTTAAGGTGAAGAGTATTCTTAACCTTTGATGCACACCACATAAGTAGATTCAGGGTAACGCGGCAGGTTTAATAATAATCTGGATAACATGAGAGCCAAGGAGCCTTTTGGATACGTGTAATACTAAACTTAAATTGCATAGCAAAAAAGATTTAAGTGGGAATATCAGTAGCGGCTAACATGCCTAGCTCTCGTGTAAATTATCAACAGGATGATAAATAAATCGTACAGCCATATCTAATGAAATATAATATGGCTTGCAAAAGGCAGCGTTTAAGAAGAGTACTTCGCGTTAACCTGCTAAATAGAAGGAGAAGAAGGTTTAAAAAGTTACAAGAATTATTTCTCTTAGTTGAAAGAAACTTCTCAGAACGAGGCTATTTGGCTATGTGCAGCTATGTGCAGCTTTTATGGTACTTTCAACCCTTTAACTTCAACCCCAAACCGGGGATGACTTTCGCTCCTGAAATTTGAAATGAAAAGGGGTGTCAAATGATACATAATTTTGAAAGGCGTTAAATTTTCTTTTCAGCGGCACCTAGTTTTTCAAATTTGGATTTGCAGTTTACGCAAAATAATGTTAGGAAGCTTGAAGAAGACAAACTAATCATCAAGATTTTAGTTTCATGAATGTTGAAATTGTCCAGCGCCAACTTCCATGCAGTAATTGCACCATGCAATTAAACGAAATTGAAGCAATGTTTAGGGCATTTATTTACTTACATTCTAAAAATACAAATAACAAATTTTGGCCCACTGATAAACAAAAGTCCATCAGTCTGTTCTAGTGTTTCGTTCCTTAAAAAATTGTCTCATGTTGATTGTTAAAAATGCTTTACACCATTGCAGAAAGAATTGAAATTGTGTCTCTTTTCTTTAAAATTAACGATAGTGCTCGAGCTACAGCTCAATTATTCAATGAAAGGTATCCAGATAAACATTTATGTCTTAATTATTTACTTGACCTAATGGCGAAATTTAATGAAACAAGAGCAGGTCAAAATAAAAAAAAAGGAATATTGAGAATCCTATCAGAAACGGAGCAGCAGAAATGACTGTTTTGGGTCATATTAAAATAGATCCTACTCTCAGTTTGTGTTTGGTTCGTTAAAAAAATTGTCTCGTTAAAAATGTTCTACACCATTGCAGAAAGAATTGAAATTGTGTCTCTTTTCTTTAAAAATAATGATAGTGCTCGAGCTGCAGCTCAATTATTCAATGAAAGGTAACCAGATAAACATTTATCTCTTAACTATCTATTTGACCTAATGACGAAATTTAATGAAACGGGATCAGTTCAAAATAAAAAAAAGGAAAATTGAGAATACTATCAGAAACGAAGCAGCAGAAATGATTGTTATGGGTCATATTACAATAGATCCCACTCTCAGTACAAGAAAATTGTCTGATGTTGCAAGTGTTTCACGTACAAGCAGGATACTTAAAAAATATAGTTTAAAAGTTAATCAATAACGACCCGAATTTCCATTTTAATGTTTGTTTTATGACGAATGTTGTTTCTTGCTGAATGGTGTAGTCAACCGACATACCTATCGGTAATCACACATATTCCTAGAAGTACGCACTCAGCATCCAGAAAAGCTAAATGTGTGGGTAGGAATTTTTATCATGTCATACTGTTGGAAATTTATTTGGATTTGTTGGAAACCACCGTTGATCCAGCTTTAGCGGACCTAACGAAGAGGATGAACGTTACCGTGGATAGAACACCACAATCTTCCAACAAGATGGTGCGCTTTTACATTACGCGGTGCTCATAAGGTAATTCTTAGATGACACTTTTCTTAAGCTATTGATTGGGAGAAGAGGGCACATTGAGTGACTTCTTCGGACTTATCACCACTAGACTTTTTCCTATGGGGACATTTAAAGACTCTAAATGGCGAAAAGTTTAAATTCAACCAGCTCAGCTTGTATAAAAGTTATCATCATCATTTTCAGTTATTATCATCATACAGTTTTTGGCATTCTCATCAAGTAATCGGCTTTTCTAAAAAAACAATTTCCTCTCGAGAAAAAAAACCATAATTTTTTGACCTACAAATTGATGTTTTTACATTTTCCATGAAAATTCAATTTTCCCTACATTTTCGAATCAGAGAAGCATTTAGCGAGTTTTTCTTCTATAAAATCCCTGTCTCACTGTCAATCTTTTCGATCATCACGGCTTTTTCGGCCCTAGAATGACCCAAAGTGACCCCTTATCGTATTTGGTAATGTATAGATATGCTATTGGGTTCGCTGATTACTGACACCAGATATCACTTAACGGATCTTACACATACCGAATAACTATTGAGATGTCACAAAATTTTGCGCTGAGTTCATTTATTAATGGACTATCGTACAATGTTATTTTATCAAGTAACTGCATCATAACTGGTTTAATTTTTGTGTTAGAGAAGGGGCACAGTAAGTAAACGGGTGTCTCCTTATATTTAAAAATTCCTTTTATCAATTTATAAATAATTTAAATACATATTCATGAATATGTGATAAACATATGGCTGCAACAGGAGGTGTGCTATGCTTATGCGCACTAGAGAGGTATTTGTCGGTTCAAGAATGGAGCTATACACCGCGTTACCTAATGGTATTAAGCAACTTAATTATAGGGAATTTGTTAAGAAAATGGTAATTAGTAAAGGTTATTATACGGTTATCTTAATGACGATTATTTGCAAAGTGAGTATAATGACCCTGTCACGACTCTCGCCTAATCTTGGAATATGCTATTTAACGTATGAGCATTATTATTATAAATTGTAGTTATATATCATTATTTTAGTTGAATGTATATTTTTTAGTAAGCGTGTACATTCGGGTTCAATAAAAAATGGGACAATTTAAAGTGGTTGTGTAAAGGCCGGGGCTTTATCAGCCAACCTATTTTGATAAAAGACATTCAATATTTTCGTCTAAATTAAGGTTTACTGGTTATTTATTTGCTGAGAGAATTAGAACTGAAATGCTCTCGCAACTTATCAATGTGATGAAAGCTCGTATTATCACAATAACAGAAGACGGGTATAAAAATACTGTGTAAGAACTGAACTGACACAGCAGCCAAAAAGGTAGGCCTTAATATGAACTACGCCAAGACAAAAGCCAAGCCAACACAGACGAAGACATCACAATCAGATTGGGACAAGAAGAAATAGAACAAGCAGATGAATACATATATCTGGAACAAATTATTAAACTCAATAAATAAAACTAAATGGCGCAAATAAAGAGACGAGTCAGACTAGAATCGGCAGCATTCGGAAAATTAAGCTACATCCTAAAAATAAAGGATATCCACAGTACCCTAAAACCAAAGTATATAATCAATGTGTACCGCCCACTCACCTATAGATCCCAAACACAGGAAAACATGAAAAAAGTAACATAAGCACAAAAATTAATGGAAAGACAAATGTTACATGTAAAACTGATGGACAGAAAGAGAGGTGAGTAGATGAGAGATAAAACGAAAATAACAGATGTTAGAAGAAAGGTAGCAAAATCAAAATGGAAATTCACTGGTCACAATATTAGACAAGAAAATAAAAGGGGTAGAGGAAGACCCCCAAATGAGATGGGCGGATGACCTGAGGAAACACGGAACAAGATGGATGAACAAGACGACAAACAGGGAAGAATGGAAAAAAAAATGTGGGAGGCATATGTCCAAAGATGGACGGACCGAAGAAGAAAATATGTGGGAATAAAAAGCAAGTCTACAATAAAATATTGGATCATGGCGACCAAGAAAAAGTGAGACTGCTCAGAATATGCTAACATTAACTGATAATTAAATAACAGCTGACGTTACATATTAGCGCTATTAAAATAGAACGGTGAGGATGATAAATGTTTATAAAAGGAGTTCTTGAAGAGAAATGAAAATAAATTTGAGGGATATTTTTATTTTTTGGAATTATAGTGTTCTGAAATGTGATGTTGTGTTGTTTGGTTAATTTGGACTAGTCTCGATTGATTTGTTTGAAATTATTTAGGATGTTTTTAGTTAGCTTATGTTATAGAATATGCTATTTTTGAAGTGAAAACTTCTTTAGGCGTGTTCAACACACTTTTTCCTGGCTAGTGAATAAGACTGAGGTTTATACGTATATTAAGACTGAGGTGTATACGTATATGAGTGTAATGCTCAAAGTTGTCTAGGCTCGGTTATTTAACGCTCATTCGGAGACAGTTGGCGCCGACTGCAGCCTCTTGTTTCATTCTTATTTTTGTCAATATTTGTTTTTGGCGATCAGATTTTCTGTTTGCGTTTTATTACGTCAAATCTGCGATTTTTTCCAAGGTTCGCGTTGATAGACGATAAACGATAACTGTAGAAAAAATTAAACAATTTTGATGAAATTTCATGAAAAATTTACCTTTAGACAGCCTTCCCAATCCTGTTAAAATTGTTGAGAATCGGAAAATGGCAACTATTTTTTTATGGACGTGAAAAAGTGGTCGTTTTGCGTCGTTCTATAGGTCCGAAAAAGTCGCGAGGATCGAAAAATGGGCACAATAGTTCAATAGGGAATTTCTAGGAGAAAAATTTTCTATAGGTTTCTCACTTTCGAAAATGTCGGGAAATTGGACTTTTATCATCGATTTCTAGGCTAAAAAATTAAGATTTAAAATTTTTTTTCTCGAAAAGTTATTATTTAAAAAAGCCGATTACTTGACGAGAATCTATATGCTAAAAACTGCATAATATAACACTTTAATAATGATGATGTCTTTTATACAGGGTGAGCTAGTTGAATTTAAAGTTTTCGCCATATCGAGTTTTGACACAACACAACAAAGAATCGCATCGATCTGACTGAAAATGCCCAAATGGTGATTTTTTGATTTTCAGTTCGGAAAATCTACTTTAAGCTAATCCATATCAATTTTCAAAAAACAATATCAGATTCATAAACCTCGCGATATCTCCTATAAAAAGGTTCTGTGACTATTTTCCGTTCCAGATTGGGAAATAAGAGAAATCGGGATTGAATTGAAATTTGCAGACAATCACAAAAAATGTCCAGATTTCAATATTTCGACAAATTTACGAGTCTTAATAGATTGGTTTGCTTTTGACGGATTATGGGAAATTTTCTAATATTTTCAAATATTTCGACATGAGGTTTAGGTTAAAATATGTAGATTTATGCATTTAATAGCCTGAAATCTTATTGGATACGGTTTAAAGCTGGAAAAATGGTTCAGGATCGGAAGATGTGGAAATCTTTTGATGATTAGAGGCAATTTCTGATGGATTTTGATTTTATGGCAGATTTCGAGGTAAAATTTAATTTTTAGCGTACTGATGCTTATAGTTTTTGCTGTAAATACGTAGATTTATTTGCCTGAATTGCCAATTAAAACGATTTGAAGATGGAATAATGGGCCATAATCGAAGAATTTAGACGTGTTTCAAGTGATAAGCATTTGGGGTAAAATTCCACTTTAAACATTAACGAAGTTGTGGCATGTAATTTCAGGATATAGAACACAACAAAACACTTGTATTTCATAATATTAATCTCGCATTGTTGAAGTTTTTTTTTTCTCAATAAGAGCTAAAATATACGTTATTTTTATTAGAAAATTGGTAGCTACATCCTATAAAGACTCAGCGGGAAAGGCAATTTTTTGCCGAATAATTTTTTGCCGAATAATTTTTTAGGCGATCAAGTTTTAAGAATTTGGTTTACTATTCGATTTCAATAACAATAATAACGGTCTAGATTACTCTTTTTGGAAATAAATTGCAGATAATAATGATTTTCAATCTTCACATGACGGAAATATTCACATATATATGGCACATCATCCTCATTTTAATGTGTCCTATACAAAAGGAAATTAACGGTCTTCAGTAAACGTGTGGGCATGGATAAATTGTCAAGACAACGATGTTTGTTCAGTATAGAAATATATGTTTCACATGCGATAGCATATAGAGATACTTTGGAACATGCTATGCTTCCATCAGCTGAGCAACTTTTTCCTTCAAGATAACAGATTGGTCCGCCAATATCAATATCGGGGTTATGATATGGCATTCTAAGAGTTCTGAACTTAACCCCATAGATAATTTTTGGGGCCTGCTAGCAAAATGCATTAATCAAATAATTTTATTTTCATATTTGTAATCCTACTGATTTATGGGAAGCAATCGAGGAAACGTAGGCGGCCATTAGAGATAAAGAATATTTAGCAAGAAATCTAATAAACTCTATGTCAAATCGGCTGAATGACGTAATTATTAAGAATAGATATTACTATCAATAATATCAGTTTTATGTATTATTTATGTTTGTTAATAAATTGTTTTTATTGTTTCCTAATATATTTATTTTAGCTTGACGATGACGACTAATAACAGTAGATGTTACTCCGCTGACTCGTAAAGCAGTTAGACAAAATGAACATCCATTTGGTTTGTGGCTCACGGTTCACGGTTTTTCTGATATATCTGCATGTTTTAACGATTACCAGAAGGCATTTAATATGGTACAGTATGGCAAACTTATGGACATCCTAACGATGATTGGCATAAATGAGCGGGATCTATATTGGAATCTGCCATCAACTATACAAATCCAATTAGACAAGGTTGTGTGTTCTCACCGCTTCTATTTAACATGTTCTTAAAATAAATATTCCAACAGGCCTTGGATGATGCAGAGGCTACTGTTAAGGTGAATGATGAGTGTTTGAATAATGTAAGATATGTAGTTGACATGGTGATACATGGAAGGACTTCGGGCGATCATGAACAGAGTAAAGGAAGCTAGCTTCGACTACGGAGTTTTCCTTAACACGAAGAAAACTAAGTATATGATCATCTCATAAAATAACCTTCGTCCTGATCAACTTACAATTATTAATAACCAATATATAGAACGAATGAAAACGTACACTTATCTCAGAACAACAATAAACATAAAATGGGACCACTCCCTAGATATGCAGCATTGATAAGGCTAGAACTGCCTTCTTACGGATGATGGGCCTATTTAGATGTCACGATAGTTGTCGCCAACCAAAACCAGATTGCTGAGATGCTATGTCTTTCCGGCGCCTTTTCGGCACATTTTTGTACTGGGTTGAATCATGAACCTTGAATGAGGCTTCTGGAAGGAAAATCAAAGTATTTTAGACGTGGTTGTATCGATAAATCCTGAGGTTCCTTTGAACAGACCACGTCACCAATCAGGAAGTGCTGAGAAGAGTGGAGAAAGAGAAGGAGCATCGTCGCAACGAATACTGCAAGAAAAGATTGACAAAAGAAGAAGACCAGAAAGGAGAAGGATATCGTGGCTGAAGAACTTAAGGACATGGTTTGACACGACGACAGTGGTTTTGTTCCGAGGTATGAGAATCGCCATGATGATTGTTAACATTCGAAACGGATAGGCACTACAAAAAGAAGGATATCAACAAAAAGGAAGTGTTAATAAATGACGAGGCTTAAAAATGCCATACATAAACTGATCATTTTGACGTTAAATTCTCCCAGAGAGTGTTCAAAAATTTAAGACAAAGTGGCTTTTGGTTTACACTGTATGGCCCCAAATTTTTTATAGCTTTTTGCAAAATCTATATCAGATGGGAATCATAACAAAAGCTTCTACAACTTGAAAAAAAAAAATAAAAACCGTTGCAGATTGATTTTTGAATGATTTTTTTTGCCCAAGAGTGCCTATATATGAAATAAGTGGCCTAGACTGTGACGAAAAATATATTGGGTAAACTAGAGGATAGATACCAACGAGATACAAAGTACATTTAGCCCATTTAAAGTATGGTGTAACATAAAAAAGTGTTGCTCTCTATAGAACAGCTCGAACTATAAAAAGGCACCTACTAGACACAACTGCCTCATTTTTATACTACTTTATTTCATCCAAGCAGAATCCCCTGAAATCTAATATAATAAAAATAACAGGACCCACAAACAGCTCTCAAAACAGTAATTATGCAGATGCACCCATCTATCTTCCCATGCATGCATAGCCGAAAATATAACGGTTCTATTCTAACGAACTGGTATTCAGACTAATAGAAAAGAATGCTGTCAAGGGCAAGGACAAGGGCACTGCGTAACCCTATATCGGCAGCATAAAAACCCTTTCGGAATTATAATTTAATGCACCTTTTATAAATACATTTACATGCGTTGGGCGCGACGTTTACTGCATTTGAGATATGACGATGACGGTAACAAAAGGTGAACCGTATATATCATTAGTTGCATTAGTTAAAACTATTTCTAGTTAGTTGTAAAGGAAATCTATGCTATCAATGAGATTTTCAATCATAATATTACTTTATCTACGACCAACACAGTAAGAGCTTAGTACGTCATTTATTTTGCTTTATTACGAGATGAATTTTTTAATAATCCATTTGACACATCGCTTGAAAATAAGAATTATTTTTAATATCAAGGTAGACTTTTTCATCTAAAATTAGCATTGCGTTTATTTTTACTTAAATAGTCATAGATGGAATCGGCTGTGCTATGCAAAAACACAGTAACTGTAATTAAGTAGAAGCTGAGAAAAATCAGTTTTTTATAAAAAAGGTTGCCTTACTCCATTTTTATAGATGCATCTACAAAAAAGTTTGAACATATTAAACAAAATAACTACTTTTAGTCAAGACTATAGATGGTCAAAACATTTAATATTTAATGAGTGCGGCAACTCAAAAACTGGTTTTGTACAAAATTTTAGTTTTTCAAAACCTAGAAATTTGTTGCAAAAAAACAGTAACTTACCTTACTTACATGGTAAAGAGTGGGGATACGACTGCCGAATGCCAAGAAGAAACATTGATGCACCGATTCTAAAACACAGTAACTGCAGCTACGTAGTTGCTGTGTTTTTCAATCTGTTTTGTCGTTTACTGTCTTTTATCGTAGGATTCGATGGATAATGTGGGCAGTTACTGGGTTTTTTGTACTCTTTAACTTTTTTATTTTTAATCGTATGATCATGATTCTAATAGGGTCCGTTACAGTGCCCCCCCCGGTTGTCCAATAGCTTTAGTTTTTTAAAACCCTATGGCACCCACCTAGCACTACCTAGCACCCAACTTACAGAGCTAGCACCACACCCCCCAGTGAATTACAGAGAATTTTTACCGGGAGGGGTAACGCGAGCCAATACCATAACGAGGAGGCAAGCGTTACATTAGCCCCCCCCCCGGTAAAACTGTTCTAGAACTCGAGCTAGCTTTGTAACTTGGGTGCTAGATAGTGCTAGGTGTATAGTAGACAGTGCTAAAATTTTAAGGCAAATATACAAACGGGGGGGGGGGGACTCGCGTTACGTTAGCCCCCCCCCTCACCCCCGGTAAAAATGCTCTGTAATTCACTGGGGGGTGTGGTGCTAGCTTTGGGTGCTAGGTAGTGCTAGGTGTAACGTACTTGGTGCTAAAATTTTAAATCAATACCATAACGGGGAGGCAAACGTTACATTAGCCCCCCCCCCCCCC
>MU181918.1:717415-741884 GCA_016904865.1 Pissodes strobi
GGGGGGGGTCTACTGTAACGGACCCATTCTAATATAGAAATGCTTGTTAAAATGCAGTAACTTCATTACCGCAAAAATACCAATTTTGACCAAAATGTCAGTTACTGTGTTTTTGCATAGCACAGCCGAAATGTACAGGATATCCCAATTTGGTTGAAATCATAGGATATCTCGGTTACTAGCAAAGACAGAAAAATGCGGTTTTTCACCAGTTAGCGAGGGTAAAGTCAGAAAAAATGGTTATCAAAGTGAAACGCTTATCAAAATGAAACGCCCCTTTAATTAAGCATGTTCCAGTATAGCTAGAGGATTGTTCAGGACATGTAGCCAGGGTAAAATGAGGATCCTGAACGAAAACCGGAACCCCCCCTAGAAACTTTTATGGTAGGTGCGCCTTTGACCATATAGAAGGAATCGGGGCTCTAATTTAATTGGGATTTTTTGGCGATATCTCTGCAACGAAGCCTCGGATTGAAAATCTGACTAGCGAAGACTCCGTGGCACGAGGTCATCGGTGGTGGCGGGAATTATACCCCCCACCTCCCCGAATACCCAAAAATTTTCGAAAAAATGGGAAAAAAATTGAAGAAAACGTAAAAAATTGTTCGGAAAGTTAATAAAAGTATTATAAAACGAAATAAGAAAAAGAAAATAAAAATAAAAGAAAAAAATGTTCGGCAAGTTAATAAGAGTATTATGAAACTCAATAAAGAAAAAAGAAATAATAATAAAAAGTTAGCAAAACGCGATTTTCGGCGAAAAAAAGTTGAAAAAAAAGAAAAAAAAAAATTTAAAAAGTGTCGAAACCGGGGGCAAAACTTGAGAAAAAATAGGCTTAAAAAAAATGAAAATCGAAAACTCAACCCTCGGTAGGGTACTTAGTTCTTCCCTAAGCCCTTCCCTAATTATTTGAGTAGTTATATGTTCTTGTAATTAGGTTTTTTAACATGGCATTAGGTATACAAAATCTTTTAAAATTACAAAAATTATGACATGCTTGTTTACTAAATAAGAAAATGTGGATGCCGTATTGGAAATATATTTAGATAGATATAATATGACAATTTCTGTTATGGTATAAATTTACTAACGATTTTTTTATTTTGAAGGTATCCAGAAAGAAGATAACCTAGCAAAATCATGTTTTATAGAATGAGATGGATTTTATTGATCATCGGGTCTTTGAAAAGTCGCGTTCGAAAACTTACCATAAGCAAAATGAAATTTCCCTCTTAGCCAGCAAAGCTAATCCTACTAATCCTTGCAGAGTAACTGAAAATAGTGCAGGAATACCAAAAACTAATGTACAAAAAATATATAATAAATATGATATAAATTCAGAATTGTTCAACACTTACATCCCGGAAATGATACAGAACGTCGAATTAAATACCGTAACTGGTATCTACAACAATGCAAGAGAGGACGAAATTTTGAAAGGAAAGTTATTGGGTCTAGTGGGGCGCATTTTAAGAAATCGGGAATTTAAAACAGACAATATGCCAAAGAAAGTCAACATCAATTATTTCCTCATGGAGAGCAGGGTAGATTTGGGTTCAATGCCTCCCGTTTCATTTTGGAAAACACCATTACAAATTTTTATGTTAATAGCGTCCGCATGTCTAGAAATGTTTAAAGTAGCTGTGTAGGATTGCGAAGATGATATTCCTTTAGCTAAGTTAAATCAAATTATCTTCCAGCAAGAAGGGGCTCTGGCACCCAATTTCAATACTTTAAGGAGATTCCCCAGATATCTCGGTACTGGATTTCTTCCTTTGGGTATTTTTGAAAATTCGGATCTGTCATGGCAATATGATGATATCAAAAATTTAAAAAATGTAAGTAACTAACCTGAAGTAATGTATGACACGCTCTTTGATCTATTTTCAGCAATAAACAAATAATTTTCCGACAAAGTGTACTCTAATAATCCAAAGTAACTTTTAACTGTGATACGGGATAAAGCGAAAGATCTAGCAATTGATACACTTAGATCAAAATGCCTTCGATAAAAACGAAAGCATCCACTCATCCCTCAATATCCAAACCGTCGCGTCGGATTTACATTGCGTTTCTATGCCTTATTATCAAGACAAGTATAATATGTTCGCTGTCAGAAATCACGTTGTTTAATTATAGATATAATAGTAATATCTATACTTTATATAAGATTGACGCTATTATTAGAACGAAAATTGTAGCATTGATCGACTTCCAAACGCCCTCCGAAAGTGCAAACCCTGAGATTCAATTATTCGATTTCGACGAGAATCGTTTTTATGTCTAATTTTCAAAGCATGCACGTGCCTATCAGGAATCACGTTGTTTAATATTGATCAGACCGTCGCGTCGCGTCGGGTGATGTCAGAAAAGGAGCCGATACCGCGCTATTAGGGATGAATGGGTCATATGAGCGAGAAGAGGGTGTCTGGCGATGGGGTGGATTTATGGGAGCCAGAGACGGCATGGGTACAGGTCGATGGGGACTGGAATTTTTCTACCATGAAATTTAATTTAATCCACTATGTAAATACAGTAATTATCAAAAGGTTAATTTCCGCAGTTCTCGTTCACACATACTCAAATGGTTAAAGGTGAATATACTTGCTCCAACGCAAGATTTCTAATGTTTCTATGGCACACACTATATATACTATCAATGCTTGTGCAAATTTATATTTTATGTAATGACACAAGTAGCACATTTAAAACGCTTTATAGTTTATTGGATTGATTTTTATAGTGGGAAAAAGATGTTAAGATCTTAATGACGAAATGTATACGCAATTCGTGTAAGCAGATTTAATTACTCTGTAGCAATACCTTGGAGTACATCTGTGTTGTGGCCTAACACGGAGAAGGCACATCGAAGCGGCAAGAGACAAGACCAAGAGAGTAATGGCTATGCTAAATCCCTTGATGGGAAGAAATAGCCTCACGACACTGAAGACCTGGCTCAAAATGATAAAGACGATAGCTAGGCCTCAACCGACGCATGGTTCTTGCTTTCATCAGGAACTGAAAACAAGCTACTCAGGATGGCAGCTGGCGCACTTTGGTTGGTCAGAAATGCGGACCTGCAGGGAGACTTGCAGTGGCGATCACTAGAAGACTTTATAGGCAACAAGGCTAGGCGCTTATTCATAAGAGCAGATAACCATGCTGATGAAGAACTGTGGCAAGCAGTAGACTACAAACCAGAAGACATCCATGGAAGAAGACGCAGATGGACCACACACAGAATACCTAGAAGTCTACTAGTGTGACCACACCAACGCGACCAGTGCTAATTAGCACAGAGCAGGAGTGGAGTAACATCCAAAACCTGCTCTCAACAACTCAATGAAAGAAAAAAGACACTACGAACTACGCGAGGCGTGATCTAGTAATCACAGATAGGCATCTCCAATAAGAAGACCAGAACTTTATAGGAGCAATCCCGGAAGTTCTCACCTCCGGCCTACAGTAGAGACCCCTAGGGTTAAAACACAGGCCGGAACATAGCTGAGTTTTTATTGGGTTATGCCATTGGCGAGTCTCACATTACCCCTAGCGTAAAAGAGCATTTTCGCAGAATACAAAAATTCTCTGTAGCATCTACCTTTTTGGTCAGATGAGTACTACAATTATTATTAAATTATGGAATTTACTTCCTTCAATTTTTGGGTTCTGACTTCTGTTCACGCTGTTATAGGGCATATGCCTTAATGCGATTCTGCTTGCGATGGCCTCTGCTTTCATTCAGGGGTGCGGCAGTGGTTAATGAGGGTTTTCCGACGGCCTTGATCGACGAAGGGTGCACGCAAAAAATCTTTAATAAAAATTCTATTATTATCATCATACCGCTATACCGCTGATCCGTTTAACGTCTATTAAAAAATATGTCTTGATCGTGGAACTTTCCCGCGTATCGATAAAAATGTAATATCTGGTAAAATGTCGGCTATCAGAACATAAAGGCAATATTTGGTTTCAATCAATACCGTCATGGACGATTTTTTTATGGTCTTTAATATTCTAACAAACCAAAAAGATTTGCAAACATTGCGGGAATGTAAATTTCGAACTCATGCGTAACGACGTATTTGCCACAGGTGTTGCATACGACTGAAGAAAAGCTGAAGCTGAAGAAACTAAAGAAAAATATTTGTTTTGCAAACGTGCTTTAGCATTAAAAGAAGCATATGTATGGGCAAAGTAACCTCAGTTGAGAGTAATGTAAGACATAATATTGGAACAGAAATACTCATCCATATAAACTCTTGGTCAGTTCTGATTGAGGACATGATCTGAAATATAACCGCTACCTCACGAAGAATTCACCTAATTACCTGTAGTGATCTGGAATCCTCAGGGTAAAATCTAAAACTGAATTTGTTTGCCAGAAATCGTTCCAAAATATCTTCATGGGCATTGAATACGTGTGATGAATTATAAAATTGGCAAGCAATGATTTATGTGTGTTATAAGAAACACTACGGATCTTATGCGTGATTATTTTAAGGGGCGTTTAGATGTGGGACACATATTAATTCCTTAGGAACTGCATGATTTTATACGCATATATTAAAGTTGAGAAATGAACCGAGACCTCATTACGTAACGTAATTTGAATACTACAGTTGTAATAATTATATTTGGTAATCCGGCCATTGAAATACTTAATAAATACAAAATCTGATAATGCCGTCATTGTGAATTTAATTTAAAAGTTGAATGAAACTTGTGGGCGTCTAGTGACTCCTATCGTTCTCCTATTCAGTTCTGCTTTCTTTATATCAGCTGTGGCGTCATCATTTTTCCGTTTATTGTCAGGCACATTACATCATAATATAATGTAGCCTCATCACCAGTAACGGTTAAGAGCATATAATTAGTTATATGGTATAGATACATGGTTAATAAGAAACCTTTTAATAACGCTATAATGGCTATATAGATATGCATTTTTTATACAGGGTGTTTCCTAACCTCGGTAAAAAAATGAAACTGGTTAATCCTCACGTAATTTTAAGACGAAAATGTGGTATAAAATTTTTCGAATGTCGCATTTTTTTTCAAAATACAGGGTGTTGAAAAAAAATTTCTTTTCGTGTTTTCTGTTTATTAATAAATAATGAGAAGCGACATTGGAATAATATTTGCAGACCTTAATAAAGATTGTGAGCACTTTATTTTGTGTTCACGCAAAGCCTACTCGTTTATTTAAACAACAAAATTATGAGATTCTTGTGACGTGAACAAGAAAATAATTTTTTACCCGAAAACTGTAAGAGATACGAGAAAAATGCAAGAAACTTAAATTGCTTAAAATTAACTTTTTTATCAAGTAACATAAGAATTTTCAGTGTTTAACAGGCCCGTTTTATTGCTTTTTGCGAAATTCTAGTAGTCGTTACCCGGATCTCCGCCAATGAACTAATTGAGAAGTTCAACATGAACACAAAATAAAGTGCTCAAACCCTTTATTAAGGTGTGCAAATATTATTAGAATGTCGCTTCTCATTATTTATTAATAAAATGAAAACCCGAAAAAAAAATTTTTTTTCAACACCCTGTATTTTGAAAACGAAGCGACATTCGAAAAAACTTTATACAACATTTTCGTCTTAGAATTACGTGAGGATTCACCAGTTTTATTTTTTTACCGAGGTTAGGGAACACCCTGTATTAATAATTTGGGCTAAATCGAGTAATGGATTTTATTAACAAATGTAATAAATACAGTAATACCTATGAAGATTTCTTGCAAGAGCGGTTTAATAAGATCGAATCATTTGAGTTATTTAATACACGGTGGAAAATATTTTAAAATCAATACATTGAATTGCATTTTTAAATAAGGTTTCATTGATTTCCGAATTTGGTAACAACTGATCATTACAGCGTTATGTCTTCATCTCCATTTCACCAAATATCGAATCAGAAATAGCATCCTTTTATATCAAACGTCCATGAGCGTAGCCAGGATTTCTACTTTCCTGCTATAGAGGGGGGGGGGGGGGGAATACCAGATGAAAAGTGTTTTACGCACTTGGAGGGATGACGCAGCTGCATCAGGCCCATCCGGAATATTTTTTGGGGTAATACGTCTATTTCTCATCCAAAAGTCGTTAAAATCGTTAAAAAACAGATCGTGCACCCCCCCTTGAGCTACCAGTTTATGGGGCCCACCTGAGAAACGTGCGACGGTAATGGACAAGGGCGAAGATGGACCGAACAACTGACCTTGTCGTACAACTGACCTTGCTGAAAATCGCTCCTGTGTAATTCCCCGAAAAACGAAATCCCAGCCAGCGGCGCCAGGGCCAATAAGAATCTCACACAATGCCAGCCAGCACGTAAAGCATGGAATTATGACTGGGAGGTCGTGTCGTATCGATTTGAAGTACAGTTTAGCAGTCGTCCCGCGGTAGTTCAATATATATTTTGTAATTTGTGTATTTTTTTTATTTTTCCTTTGAACCCGGGAGGGGCGGGGGAGGGAGGGCAAGTATCCCACCGTGGCTGCAAACGTCCATTTTATATTTCACGAGAATACAGTCTCAGGGATTCGTATAAATATAATGATTTAAATTCAAACATTAACTAATTCATTAAGCAAAAATCTATAAATTTGATTAAAAAGCATAATTTATAAATATACCAATTGTTTACCTATAATAACACCTCAATGTGACACAAACCTTGAACAAGAAACTTAAGGTCGTCCTACCCTATTCAATCACCTCTTATTCGTTTAAGATTCAAGTGACCTTAAAGCTTAATATTTAGTACAAAAAGATGAATCCGCCAATAAAAACATAAGTACAAAAATTATGGCGTTTAACCAGTGTCTTTCAAATCAATGATTATCTATCTATTATATATTTAAATGCATTTAAATGTTCTTGTATGGCGTATATTGATGTGCTATTAAAATAATTAATGAATAAATTCATAAATCGTTTAAACCTTAGACGATCATAAAGCTAAATAAAGTAAGTGCTGCTTTAGGTTGCATGATGCAATTAAATTTATTAGTATATTACTTGCGTATCGATAAAAGCTGACAACCTTAAAGAGAATATTTGATGTTAATTTTTAAGCTATTAGTTTAATTTTCTTGTGATATTACAAATAAGTATTTAATAAATTCATACATTTTAAAAACCTAGACGAAAGTAAGTTTTACTTTAGGTTGCATGATAAAATTAAATTCATCAGTTTATTCACTTATATACGTCAATAAAAAGCTGACAATTTTAAAGAGAATTTGATTAACATGATCTTTTACTCTATATTAGGTCATGTTAATTTTTAAGATTAGTTTTTGTTGTACGATATGTATGTTGTATGTATCTAGTACATATTTGAAAAAAAATAGGCATCATAGGCATAGTCTTTCTCTGTGTTGGGTTTGTAATATCGGCCAACAATGAAAGAAATCCTCTAAAGGAAATGTATAATTTAAATAGAAATTAAAATTGGTTATATTAATCATGTTTGGTATAAACATTTAAACAAATTGAAAGGAGAAAATATTATATTTGAGGAAAATATCTTAGGCACTTCCAATAGGTATTAGGGCAGCTATTCAGACAAAATACAGGCCGCTATGTTAAGCTCTAAATTCAGACTGGCTTCCAAAAAAAATCGAAAATAGCGAACAGGTACACAAGGTCTGTTAGAAAGTTTGTTTAACTGGGATTATTTTTATTTTTGAGTTATGACCAATTTTTATCGCGGTGTTGGCTAGCGCATCCATTAAAAAATATATGCATAACGATTTTTTTAGAAATAATTAGGTGCGGAAAATGAAAAAAAATAATAATCTGACAAATTTCATCTATCAAATTTGATGGTGAGAAAGTCATGATAATTAATTGGCAGCCTATTTTATAATGAACCGTGTATCCTTGTAATCATTTTTTTACTTGCTTAGTTAGCATTAGTTATAAATGGCAATTTACCTGGTAATCGTTTAAAAATAGACATTATTTGGATACAACGGCAATAATTTACAATAATACAAAACAAGTAAATAGTATCGGCGCCTCTCTATTATGAAATTAGGATAGCAATTTTGTAAGTTGTTTATAATGGATGTTAATAAAATTCATATTGCATTAGTTTTTCTTCGCAAAATTAACGAAAATGCTTGTAAGTATTCTATTAAATGGAGAAGATTATCAAGCTAATGAAGGACATACATGTATTACAATCAAGGTAAGTATAAAGAATACATTGCCACCATTGCACTTATTATTACAAAATATATGCCAATAATTTAGTGATACACAATGTGTTTCTAGTCATAATATATTGTTATGACTATCATAGTAAAGTCACCAACTAAACAAGTAAATTGTTTTACGCATACTCTTGCGTAATGTAAATTGGAATTGTTACGTATATATACTAAGTACCTACACAGTGTGTCCGGGATTCTCGTCCCTATATGATCTCGCTTATTATTAGAGATAGAGAAACGGTTGAATGGGAAAAGTGTGGGTAATTATGATGGAAGTTTATTGGTCCTGGTGGAGCGGTTCTATCTTCTTTTTTGATTTTTGAAATATTAAGAAAAAACGAAACGTTGCAATTTCTTAGATCGGCTGTAACACCATTTTCATTTCTCAATTATTTTTTTAAACCTGCTTTTCCCTCTACAATATGGTGTTTTTAGATTTTGCACACGACGTTTCGTCTTGTATTTTTTAGCACACTTTTTAAAAGCTTTCGCTGCCTTAAGAGCATACTTCTTAAAAAACTGTTTAGTGAAAGATTTTGTCATAAGAACCAATGCGTTAGAAAAGGATTATCAGAGGATCTCTCATTCTCTCTCTCTCTCTCTCTCTCCCTCTCTTTCTCTATCTCGCTCTCTTACCCATTGGTTCTTATGGAACAATCTTGTACTAACCGATTTTCTTAAAAGAAAAGTGTAATAACAATCCTAGTTCCGTATTTAAAAAAAATAGTTCATCATGGGACAGGGGAAAAAGTGGCTTTATGTGTTTACCGATTTAAAAAATATTTTAAAAAATGCTATAACCGATCTAAGAAAATGAATATCTCAACAATCAAAGGGTCAGAACCGCTCCACAAGTGCCAATAAACTACTAACATAATGGCCTAAAGCTCTCCATACTTAATAATTTTTCTATCTCTAATTAAACGAGATCTCCATATAGAGATTCGAATTCCATATACACTGTATAGTGTGTCTAATGATTGAGTACGAACTCTTATTTTTGGGTTTGCGAAAAGAGTGATTCCTTATAAAACTTCTCCTTGATGTCGAAATGGACGTAACGTATAATTTGTACCTATGTATATATTAAAGATAAAATTTTATTTTGGGTTTTATTTAATATTTTTCCATCTGTTTGTCATATAGTCATAAACATTGGCATAGGGGGTTTTAAATGCGATAAAAAATAATTTTCATATTATGTAGTAGCTTATCGGCAGCGCTACCTGCAATACTTATTTGCTCTTTAAAAAGGCTAAAAATGTTTTCTGGCCAACTGCATGGTTCTTTTGGACGCAAAATATAATGCTTCCAGCTAAAAAAGATATACTTGTTAAAATATGCTAAAGTAGACCGTTTTCGAGATATTTGCTATTTTATTATTGCATGAAATATTGTACGACAATAAGGTTTGTGCAATTTGGCTTTGTGCCAAAACAATTTATATATCTAAATTTGGTTGTAAAATATGCTTAGATAGTTGATACAAAATCGCATAAATACCTCAGGCAATTGATGATATTTTAGAGATTGCACCGGTGAAAAGTGGGATAATTAAACAAATATTTATTTTCAATCATGAACAAGAAAACGCATTATTTAAAAAAAAGTATTAGAAATATAAAAGTATCCTTTAGTTAACAAATGTTTAACGTAGCCACCTTTGGTTGGTTGACCTCGATGCATTTTAAAACCCGTGACCCGTGAAAATCTCATTCCACTTTCTTCATTTTTCAACTGTATCTTTCATAAAGTGGAATAACAAACCGGCCCCAGTTAACACAAACTAATCAGAATTAACCCTAATTAACACAAAAAAAGAACAAACAAATGCGTTGAAACAATCGGTACATAAAAATTAATCGGATTAAAATCAGGTCTTCGAGCAGGCCATGGAAGAGTACCGCTACATTCTATCCATCGCTCAGGAAAACTTGCGTTAAGAAGACTTCTCACTTGCAGGGAAAATGTGCTACTTAAAAAGGCCAATATTGGAAACTGCGATTTAAGAAAAAATTTATGACAAATTAACAAGGTTTTGTATGGATGTCAGTTGCGAACTTCATCAGCGCTGTATTGACTAAAGCCTGCTCTGGTAAATACGAGATAAATTGTTGATCCAAGTAATGTTGCATGTAATAATAAAATAGTAAATAACTTGAAAATGGTTTACTTTGGCGATTATTCGCAAGTATTCCATTTTTATTTAGAAAATAAAAAATGTAGCAAAAATATTAAAAATGCTTGAAACAATGTAGCTTTATATTTGAAGATACGAGAAAAATTCACTAGTAAAGTTACGAAAACTACAACTAAATATGAAGTTTTGATCTATTTTTTCTCAGGATTCATACCTTGCATGGTTTTATTTTATAATGTGAGAATATTATATCCTCATCCAACTATCCACTTAAAGAGAGTTATCTGTCATTAACTGAACTTAATTAAGGCATTAGTCAATACAGCGTTGATGAAGTTCACAACTGACATCCATACAAAACCTTGGTATACCCTATTTCTTAAGTCATTTTCCGACAAAGGCTTTTGTCAGCAGCACACTTTTCCCTGCAAGTGGGAAGTCTTCTCAACGCACGCTTTCCTCAGCGATGGATAGGACGTAGCAGTCCGCTTCCACGGCCTGCCCGAAGCCCCGATTTGAATCGGATGAATTTTTGTGTTTGGAAGTACATGGAATCAACTGTTTATAATGAAAAGATCAACGACCTTTACCAATTATGTGAACAGATTGTTTGTTTTCTTCGTCTGTGTTAATTAGGGTTAGTTTGGGTTAATTTTTATTGGTTTGTGTTAGCTGAGGCCGGTTTGATATTCCACTTTACGAGAGATACACTTAAAAAATCAAAAAATTTATTCGAGCTTCGCGAGTTTCAAGATTAATCGAGGTCAACGGTGGATGTATTAGACATTTGCTATCTAAAAGATATCTTTATATTTCTAATGTTTTTATTTTAAATACTTAATGCATTTTGGAGTTCATCGTTGAACATAATTTTTTGTTTAATTATCCCATTTTTCACTAGGGAATTTTCTAATATATCATTGCCGAAGTTATTTATGCACTTTTCTATGAACTAGGTACCTAAATATGTTTTACAACCAAATTTAGATATACATTGGTTTGGCACAAAGCCAAATAGCACAATCCTTTGTGTCGTACAATATTTCATGCAATAATAAAATAGCATATATCTCGAAAACCGTAAAATTTGGCATATTTTAACAAGTATACATATTAAGCTTATATTTTGTTTCCAAAAGAACCATGCAGTTGACCAGAAAGAAGTTTTAGCCTTTTTAATGGGCAAATAGTATTCAGGAAGCGCCCTCTCTAAGCTACTACCAAATAGAGGTCAGATTATTTTAAAACCTAACCCAAACTAACCAAAACAGTTGGAAAAATAGTAAATAAAACCGAAAATAAAATTTTATCTTCCGTAGCCTGTCTTTTTCTTAACACCGGAATAGAACAATTTAGCTAGATTATAATATTTCGATGTCAGAAATTACGCATGGATCACCCTGTACAGCTTTTTGAGTACATGTCTGTTTTTGTGATATTATAAAGGGTGTTCGGAAATAGCGTCGTCAAATTACAGAGGGTGATTCTACATAAGAAAACATGAACATTTTTTCTTATGAACATGCGGGTCCGAAAATGCATAGTTTCCAAGATACAGGGTGTCAAACTTTTTATAAAAAATCAGTTTTTTGTTAATATCATAAATATGATTTTACTGATTTTGTTGAAAAAAAAAAAGTAAAAACCAGTTTATTACATTTTCCAAATTGTTATTTATTTATAGGTATCTTAAATATGCTTTTATCGATTCTGTTGAAATTTAATAGGGTTATCTGCAGCAACAGGCGGCTCATTCAGCCTTTATTAGATTAAAAATATAATGTCCAGTGGCGTCCCTGGGGGCATCATACCGAATATTATTGACAAATAAATGTCCGCCACTGACTCTTTTAAACATTTTATATCTTTTTCGTATTAAGCAACTAAAAATACAACATTTTTGTTTCTTAAATTGTTTTCATATCTTGCTTCGTTTTCTAGAAAAAAAAATTAAACCATTTTATTACAGCCCTTGATGTAGAATTTATGCCCTAAAGAAATGTAATAAACTGGTGTTTATTTTTTTTTTCTCGAAAACGAAGCAAGATATGAAAACAATTCAAGAAACAAAATTGTTGTATTTTTAGCTGCTTAATACGAAAAGAATATAAAATGTTTAAAAGAGTCAGTGGCGCACATTTGTTTGTCAATAATATTCCGTATGATGCCTCCGGGACGCCATTGGACATTATATTTTTAATCTAATTAAGGCTAAATGAGCCTCCTATTACTACAGATAACCCTATTAAATTTCAACAAAATAGGTTAAAGTATATTTAAGATATAAATAAAAATATCGATTTTATTAAAAGTTTTGAACCGGTTTTTACTTTTTTTTATCGAAAACGAAGCAAGATACGAAATTTTTAGCTGCTTAATACGAAAAAAATTTAAAATGTTTGAAAAAGTTCGCGGCGCACACTTTTTTTGTCAATAATATTCGGTATGATGTCCTCCGGGACGCCACTGGACTTTATATTTTTAATCTAATTAAAACTAAATGAGCTCCTTATTACTACAGATAACCCTGCAAAATTTCAACAAAATCAGTAAAATCATATTTAAGATATTATCAAAAAACTGATTTTTTTTATAAAAAGTTTGACAGTATCTTGGAAACTATGCATTTTCGGACCCATGTTCATATGAAAAAATGTTCTTGTTTTCTTATGTAGAATCACCATCTGTAATTTGGCGATGCTATTTCCGGACACCCTGTATACCTACCTTTAGCTTAAAAAGCTCCAGCTTACAATTTTGTATCCTTCTTTTTTCATGCTTTTTAAACATGATGTTGAAGGAAGAATCGCGCACTGAGATGTGCTTATAAAAATGAAGAGATTCCTCTACAGCCCTGACCTCAATCTATCGTTCAAGATGACAGGCTGCCCATGTTACAATATTATGATATTCTCCACGTGGTTTCTATGACATTTCAGCTGGGACCATCAAACCGATAGACTTGAAATGTGGTGCTATCAGAAAAAGTTGGGTATAGTCTAGTGTGAAACGTAAGTTTTATTTTACCATATTTCATTTTCAATAAATTTATTTGCACCATCAAGACACAAAGAGAACATTTAATACCGACCGAGATAACGCTGGTTCAATGTTTAGGCTCCAGTTGTTGAAGTGACATAAATAAGACCTTAATGGTGTTTTTGTCTAGATGCGAAGCTGACAAAATATCGTTAATAGGCACAACGCTCTAAATATCTTTTGTCAATATTTCATTTAGATCAGTTCGTCGGTATTTTCTCGAGTGTCTACTCTTGTGGGTGCATCGTGACTGGATATTATTTGTGCTTTGCCGAATAATTAAAGGAAAATACAAGGTGAGAGCTCTCACAGAGCATTATTTTACCTATAACTTTCTTTATTAAGTCATAAACAATTAGATATTAAAACTATATCGAATTTATGATATAATATAAATAGGCGCATCCTTCCGTGCTGATTGTGAGTGAGCCGATGCTTTTGGCACGTTAAATAACGCTAATTAGTGAAGTGGCCGTTTTGCTCTAGAGCCTCCTGGTAGCGCCAGGTTTGTTTTTGTGTACTGGGTACCTGGCCGATACCTAGTGTGTTGTATGTGGGGTGGTTATTGAGGATTTTTGGGCACCGCCACATCAACACTGTGTTTTTGTTTGATTGTTAATTATTTTACTTAAATGAGACACCCGTTGTTTAAGATTTTCCTCTAACTGTAAAATAGAATAAGGCCGGCTGGTGTCATAAAATGAAGGATGTTAGTCTCTATGAAAGGATGATGTATTTATACTAGTTTATACTATCATCTTGTAAAAGGCCTTATAATACAATTTTATTTTTAAAAGGTAAAATAGTTGCTCAAGGATATTTTATTCTTTTCAGGTATGTAATGACGTGTCATCTCAGATCTCGAATCCTGACTTTTGTTTTGCAATACAGCTATCATTTATTATTTTTTATAACTGTAAGTACTTGTCTTATTGATTGATTATTATTAATTCCTCGATTTGTTTAGTTTTATCAATTTTTGATACTTTGACAAAGTTACGACAAATAAGTGATAAAATCCATAGCTATTTTAATAAAGATAGGAAATAAACGGTTACGCCCTACAGACTTAATTAATGTATATTACACTAGCGTGAATGGAAAGAGTAGATGGTCCGCTGAAAACACATTTAAAGAGCGAGATAATGAATGACATCAAAAGGAAATTGAAGATGTCTTTAGCGAATTAGTCGGAAGCATAGACAAAGAATTTGCTTTCTCTATGGTCGGAAGGCATCGAAAATTATATTTATGTAACTTGTATCGGTGGGTCAGCCGTAGGTCCCCAGAATGAAAATTTTGTGGTAGCTGTCAAGATAGTTCATTTGGCCTAGATCCTGCAAGAATTTGAAGATCAAATCACAAAAAGAGGAAAAAATCTACGTGCTCCATTCCTGGACTAGAATATAAAATCTATTATGTTATTAATACTGCTGATAGAAGACGATACGTGACGATGACCTGATGGAATTGATGGACATATATCAGCAAGCGGAGAAATACATGATACATTACTGTGGCTGACAAAGCAAAATAAAGGAAAGGGTACAGTTGTCCAAATTGATAACAATATACACGTTATTGAATCTGATGCTGAATTTAAACATATGTTTAAATTCAGCATCAGATCGCATTCAAAATATGGAAGAATAAACTTCCGTGGTCCCAGTCCGAGGCTTGACGAGGAAAAGCATGCGGCTGTCTAGAAATAATAATTTTCTTTAAATTAATACAAACTACCTAAAAAACAGAGGTGTGTGATGTTATAAACCATCAAAAACGGCGGTGAATCCGGAAAGAAACAAATTATTATGTTTCTCGGTTTCTTTACCTTACCCACCTACGATAATTATTCATTATAATCAATGCTTCTTTTGCTTACGTAATAAACCGAGCCGGCTTCCTGTATTTTTTCGCTGCGTTAGCGATTTCAGCAAATTAGTTAAATTCAACGTCAGACCGAACGAAGCCATTTGATTCTGGGAAAGAACTAGACGCGCAAGGTCATAAATTATGCACGCGCGACAGACTTATTGCGAAGCATAAAGCATTGCAAACTTCAGCCCAATGCAGCCTTCAGTCTCGAGTGACGAGTTCTTTTTTTCTCATGAAGATTATGTAACGAATAGAGAATGTTCGCAGTGTAACATTCGTCAGCTTAACAAAAAGAAACAACACAGTCAAAGTAATACAGTTAAAAAGCAAAGGTAAACCGTAAATAGTAGTAAACACACTTAAAGTATAAAATGCATTCATGGGCTATTCCCTTGAAGGTGCTTTCATAAAACTTCTGTAAAGCCATAATAGGCATTGCCAACCAGCACTTTACCAAAGCGTGTAGGGTGGGAATAGGCGTCATACAGGGCGACGTAATATCCCCAAAACTATGTACACTTGCCATGGAAGATGTATTTAGATCTCTACAATGGACAGAATACGGAATAAACATCAACGGCAAAAGAATGACTCATCTTAGGTTCGCAGATGATCAAAGATCTAGCAGAATCATCATGGAAATCAAAAAATCATGACAAACACGCAAGAGGACAGGAATATTGAGGTCCATAGTGTGTTCTGGAAAAAGTGGAGCAACACATATATTTGCGGCAAATATTCAAGTTAATTAAAGAGACTCAAATGGCTGACATAGCCCGATGGATTCAGGTGGAATGGCCGGGTTTCGGGAAGTTGGTTTTATTCTGAAGAACCCCAAGATACCTCAGTATCTAAGGAGCAAGGTGTTCAACCAGTGTATACTGCCAATACTCACCTATGGCTGTCAAACATGGTCCTTTACCAAAGCGAACATAGATTCAATCGCAAAAACACAAAGGTCCATGGAAAGATCCATGCTAGGAATTAGGTTGGCAGACAAAATAACAAATACGTGGAAGAGGAGCAAAACAGACCTTAGAGATGTCGTAGAGTATATGCAGCGTCATTAAAATGGAGCTTTGCGGATCATAATGCGTGACAAACAGATCAACGCTGGAATAGTTTAATACAAAATTGGAGGCCATGGCTAGGGCATCGAACAAGAGGACCACCACAGATGCGCTGGGGGGATGATCTAAAGAGAATAGGTGGATTACACTGGAAAAGAGCCGCACAAAATTGATCAAACTGGCGGAAACTGAGAGAGGCTTATATCCAAAGTTGGACGATAAGTGGGTAAAGAAGAAGAAGAAGAAGGCCAATGGCGCACCAAGTTAGTTGGGTTGAAAATAAAATAACGATGATTTATTTTGATATTCCTCATGAATAACGAAGAGTATGTTGGCTGGTGTAATGACTGGCTGTACTTCAGAAAGCGACTTCGTTATGGAGGTGAAATTCCACAAGAGCATAACAAACAGATTTTCCGACGTCCTTACCCAGCTCCTGAACGGTCATTTTTGCTCTATAGCAGCCTTATGATAGTTTTTTAACCAAGGATTATAATGTGATTTTTTCAAATCAAAGTTCGTTGTCACTGATCATACCAAAATAAGTTTAGAGCTGCTATTTCACATGAAAAATATCACCAGCAGTCAAACCCTCCACATTGCACTTAAACCAAACCAGCTAGGTTTTATTTAAATTTAAGGACAACAGATTAAAGTGTCATGGTCTGAATCCACCAACAACTAAAAATTAGATTTTCGTAAATTTCTATGAGCTTTTCTGCGTTAGTTAAAGTCCTGTAGCCACACTAATTTTGTTTTCAAAATTATAGGCTTTGGCCAAGGAAAGTTTTTATTCATTTATACTAGTGGCCTCCAGAAATTATTGTTTATTTTTTTTTAGACAATGTTATCCATGGTAAAAGTTAAAGGATTACGAAACAGTAACTGTGCTAATGCCAAATTTCAGGGGATATTCAAGGGAAACAAAACCATCAAAATGTTGGTTTGGAAAATGAAAAATAGGTATCTGAAATAAAACAAATTTGAATAGAGTAAAGTGTGAGCAGCAATTTCTAAGAAGACATAGGTTTGAAATAAATTAATGTTAAAAATGAGAAAATGCTTTTGTTTTTAATTTAGTTCTCTGCATAACACCCGTGTTGAAAAAGCTTCGAAACATTTTTCTACCAGTATGATTGGCTCTTTAACCTTGTTTATTCAAAATCTTTCATTCCGAATATTTTTAATTTTACAAAATCACATATATTTTATTTGTAATTTTACTAAGAATAACATTCCCTGAGGAAATTAATAACGCAATTCCTTTTTCATACTAGCCAACTTTTGGCGGAAACTGTATACTTTGAAATGCTTTAAAATTTTCGTCCCCTTTGACAGCACACAACCTCAATTATACCACACAAAGCAGGTGCAACGACCATAAAAACGCAGTGAATCATAGGCGTTACCAAAAACTACTTACCTTTGGTAATATTCGAGCATAAAAGGGTCATTCAACACTGGCACACAATATCTTTATAGCATCTAATTACTTTATTGCTTCAGAGGTAAAGTAACCTGTGTAGATACAGGTATAAGCTGTTAGGAATTTAATATCAACCTGTGCGAGTATGATGTGAGCTAGTAGAAATAGGATACAAGTAGTTTAATCCGTTCCAAAAATTCTGCAGGAACATTTTGATGAAGATGGACATAATTTCATAATATTGAAATGCCTCTCATTTTATGCTAACAAGGAGATCCCAACCACAGACAAAACTTTAAGTGCTGTAAAGCAAAACGAGGATTTATTCCAAATAAATAAAACCACCGTATGGAAACTATTACACACACATGGACGACGTAACATCGAGAATCAGTACTAATCGATGCACAAGCCAAGCGAAAAACGTTTTTATTTACATGAAATATGGCGCAATGAACAACATTCGGTTCAGAGAACGTGGCAGGATAAAATTATTCAAAGCTCTCGCCAGGCCAGGCATTTATGGCATTCGTCAGTAGGCTTAAAAATGCATATTGGCAGCAAGTAATAGCATTTATTTCAGAAGACGGTATTATAGTGATGGAATGAAATGATAGCTAGTCCAGGCTCTCAGAGAAACTGCCGTCAAGCTCTTGGAAGAAATCAGAAATTATAAACTGGTTGATCGAAAAAGACATACCACACTTTTAAAAATTACTGCAGATCTAGACCGTAAGTCAAAATTGAAAAAATAAATTGCTAAAGAACGTGGAATAAAAGTGTTGCGAATACCATCACATCATTGCGAATTACATTACATTGAGCTCATAATATGGGTATAAATGAAAGAATATGTTGCTAGAAATAACACTACTTTTAAGAAGCAATAAGTGAACATTTATGACTAGCTCATTGAAAATAATCACCGAACAAACATGGAATAAGGGAGGAGGAATAAAGAATGTGGAAGAAACTGTACAACAACCACTTGTTATTTCCCTTCGGACGATTTATAAACAGATTCATGATGACCTAGTTATTATGTTGCTGCGTAATTTTCCAATGAGAAATTTTTTAGAATACTTCAATTTAAATATCTCGAGAACTTCGTATGAGCAAATAATACTATATATTTTTGAAAGTATACATCTATTTGAGTTTTGCAATATATAATATTTTGTTCAATAAAAAAATAGAATATTATGCTATAGTGGAAACACTCTAATACGTCTAGTACATTCTGAAAACTCCCTGTATCGATCGACCATTGTGCATTGTGGTCTGGCCAGCCAGTGGACCAGCTGAAATAGGTTATAGATGGGTTTATACTTATTTTTACTATCACATGATTTATTATGTTTTTATAGTTCTGTCTGGTGACGTATGGGGAAATACATGGAATATTTATTGTTGAAAGTGGTTATTTTTAGGTCTTAATATATGCTTAGCTTTTCTGGTTTGTGTATAGTACTTTAAAAACTTTACCAAATTAAAGCGAATTTGAGTCACCGTTAGAACTTTAATTAATTAACTTAAATATTTATTGTAGTAGGGGTCCTATTGATGTTATAACAACATAAAACAATCCAAAATATAGGTAAAAATTGCATTCACACTTGATATAAAAAAATATAAAAATAAACATAAACATCAACATGGCGGCAGTTATTACAGTTTATAGATTTGTCCGTTTCAAGTATAAAAAAATCTAGTTGGAATATCTCAGTCTGGCCCTGAGCGAACTCTCAGTCACATTGAACAGATCCACTTCAATAATAGTTTCATTAATTATCCTCATCAACCTGTCGACTACCGAGCTCTGACCATTCTTGTTCTATGAAAGTTCTCACTGAAAAGTCTGGGACTCCGAAAGACCAGATATGGTACATTAAAGTCCAGCAATGCCAAAATCTCAGGGCAATCGATCCTATTATGAATGAGTCAGTGAGCGAGCGTGAAATAGAAATTCATTCGTCTTATATGTAAAGGCTGAATGTTTAGATAAGACTCTAACATATTGTAACATAGATCAGAGAGAGAAATACCTAGTTTAAAGCCGATGTATTTAGGAAACTTTTTCTGAACCTTTTCAGTCCTATGCATGTGAACCTGATAGTAAGGGTTCCATATATAGACACTACATTCAAGGTGAGACCTGACCAATGATACATTAAGAGTTTTAATTGCCGTGATGTTTGTAAAACCACGGGTGTTCCTCTTTATAAATCTGAGCATTCTCAGAGCCTTGCTAGAGCTGAATAATTCTGCTTATCAGACATTTTCGGACGCTATCAATGATTCATTTTACAAAGGGGCTGTGATTATTCCTTTACATAAGGGGGGGTAAGATCAATTGTCCATTTAATTTTAGACCTATTTCTTTATTGCCCAATTTGGCCAAAATAGTTGAAAGACTGGTAAAGAAGATATATCTGATGATATCGTTTTTGGACAGAAGCACTGCTGGAGGAACTCTATGTGAGTTCTGAATGACAGTGGGGTGGCAGAGGTGGTTTCCTGTGATCTCTCAAAAGCGTTTTACTGTGTAGATCACGGAATATTGTTAAATAAACTCAAAGGTTTTAGAGGGAATTCCCTCAGTAGTATTTTAAAATAATAATATATCAGAACACTTTTCAATTGTGAGTGGTGTGCCACAGAAGTCAGTGCTTGGAGCAGTTCTATTTCTGATTTGCATTAATGACCTCGCTACTTTGAAGATTACTGGCAGAGTGACACTCTTTGCTGATGACACATCAATACTGTGTCATGCTCATGCTGCTAATATGTTGTGACTCCAACAAACTGTCCTTTACCATCTCAAAAACAAATATCCTATCTTTTAAATATGTTTTAAATAACGAACCAGTGAACTATCATTCTTGTACTAAGTTTTTGGAACTGCAGATTGATCATAGATTGAAGTTTCAGCGTCATATTTTTGTGTTATCGAAAAAGATTTCATCTGGATGTTATGCACTTAGAATTTTTTCCCACCACCTGCAACTCACCAACTTGAGAATGGCTTATTTCTCCCCCATAGAGTCCCATCTCAGATATGGGATTGCATTTTAGGGTAGGTGTTGTCAGTATTTATACAACTTGGTGTTTATTCTTCAGAAGAGTGCTTTAAGATTTATGTATGGGCTTGGAATGAGGGAATAGTGTAGGCCATTCTATGTGGAGTGCAGGATATTGACTTTGACCTCTCTATTTTTACTACTACTCTACTAGTGCTGCCTTGTATACAAAAAATTCACATGGCAGGTGATACTTCCCACAACACAAGACAACACACTCACGTTCCTTTGCCAATACCTAAATCTACACCAATGAATAACTCTTTTGCATATATAGCAAAATAAGCATTCAATCATAATATGCCCGAAAACATAAGAACTTTCACGTGTTATAAGATATTTAAGAAAGAAATTAAATCTATTTTATTGGCTAGCTATAACTGTAGCATGGAGGAGTACCTCCAGGATGGATGGAGAGATCTGGGTCGGGGTTAGTCCATTCTTGGTGCAATAAAGCAGTTGTTTGGTATTGGATGTTTATTTTTTGTTTATTTTATTATAACCTGGATTTGTAACTGATTTTATTGACTTTTACTATTGACTATTGTATTGTCTTTTCTTTACCTTGTGTTTGTTTTAATTAGTTTATAGTTTATATTCTCTGCGATTTATTTGCTTTGTCAATGAGGTTCTTTAATTCTTTGGTCAATAAAGCATGGCATTTGAATTTACTTTAAGGGGCTATTTTCAAAAAATCAATCTCAGATTCGTAAGTCTCGTAATGTCTGTTATAAAAAAGTTTTATGGCAATTTTCGGAAAATACGAGAAAAGCAAGTGTAAATTGAAATATGCAAAAAATCGTAAAAAAATTCAAAGTTTTCAATAACATGGCGTAGCTCTGTTGTTGATGCATTATGAGATATTTGATAATTATTAGGTTAAAATGTGTAGGTTTATACATTTAAT
The DNA here is from genome assembly GCA_016904865.1 of Pissodes strobi. Lineage (NCBI taxonomy): Eukaryota > Metazoa > Arthropoda > Insecta > Coleoptera > Curculionidae > Pissodes > Pissodes strobi. The sequence goes on from MU181918.1 coordinate 739,186, forward strand.
TGCCTGAAATCCCATTGAAAATAGTTTTTAGCTTAAAAGATAGGTCAGAATCGGAAAATGTGGACATTTTTTGATGATAAGTGGCAGTTTCTGGCAGATTTTATGGCAGATTTCGAGTTAAAACTTTACTTTTAGTCTATTGATGCATATAGTTTTTGTGACAAATAAGTAAATTTATTTGCTTGAAATATCATTAAAAACGATTTGAAATCGGGAAAATGGATCAGAGTCACAAAATTTGGACATTTTTCAAGGGGTAAGTAGCAATTTCTGCCAATTTCGAGGCAAAATTATTTTCCGTTAAATATCAAAATTATAGCAGGCAACTTAATATAGAACAGCAAAAAATACTTTTATTTCGTAATTTTAATCTCCTATTGTTGAAGTACCTATTCACCTCTGTCGCACTCTCTTAAGCACACACCGTTTTTTTCCTACTGTTTTATATAAAATTATTGGCATGGCAGCTGCTTAATTACTGACTAAATCAACAATTCTGCAGCGTCACTTACTCTTAAGAGTTGTAACTATTGTAAATACTTTGAGGAAATAGTATCTCCTTGCTCAGTAACTTTTTCCAGAGGGTATTGGTGTTTTCCCGATTCGGTTTCTACGAAATCAACAAGAATTCTTATTTTATATAAGACTTGTTTGTGTACAAGTGATCAACTATTTAAGTGGTAAATTATTTTGCAAAACGAACCATGGTCGGTGATAAGCAATATAAGCCTAAGAGGCTATATTTAATTCTAAAGCCAAAAAATGATGCCCACAAACAAGACTAATTATTATTGTTAAAATAAGGACGCAGGTGCCTGTACCTTGACATTTTATATTTCATTAAAACTTACAACTTAGAACAATGTTTTTTCTATGCAGAAAAAAATGGTAAATTTCCGGTATATTTTGAAATTTCATGAACAAATTTTAATATTTTTTATTATGGTTTCAAATTTGAAATAAACATCGTCACTATTTAAAGGAAATTTGTCATTATGTGTTCCCGTTGACTTGTTTTTACTGAAGATTTTATTACAACATTTACTGATTAAATATTATGTGCCTTCACAATTAATTGTTATAGGTATATTGTTTTTATCATGACTGAATTTAACATGTTTTCATCATATTTTCTTTTTTAATTCCAATATCTGTTTACTAAAGTTAGTTTAAATGCCATTTGGATGTTATTATGACAACATCCACCTCTGACCTTTAAAATATCCTTTTACAATGCTTTTATTAGATATGCATTTTTTACCACGTTTGAATTTAACATGTGTTTTATTTCATAAAATTTGCGTAGCTAAGTCTTATTTATTTGTTTCATAATTTAGCAGATTATTTTGGAATGATTTAATTTAAAATTATACAGATTTTTAGCTCCACGAAATTGGAATGGTAGGTATGTCTTGTATTTTTAAATCATAATACGAAGTATATTCTATCTAAACAGTCACATTTTTAGCCAAAAGATGGAATATATCTGCATAATTATGTAAAGGTTCTAAAGACGGACAGATTTATGGAGGGGAGAGGTAATACGGTCATTACTCCCCCATGAATTTGAATTTTACACAAGCAAAAAGGAAAAACGTAGTTAAAAAAACATAAAAATTATATACGTGTAATAAGAAATGACGAGGCTGCTCTGGAAGTAACAAGAGTTGCCCTTCAATGCGTCGACCACAATTTGTATATACCCTTCTATTTTACACGAAAATTCCTATCACCTTCGAGAATCTCAGAATATTTCGAAGGTTGAGCTTTTGAAGATCCCCCGGTGCCACAAGGGCATTTTCCAGATGCGTCAACCTTTGGCGAGTCAGAGCCTGACATTCGCAAAGTAAGTGCTCTGACGTTTCAGCCATAGTTTGGCAGAATCTGCATTGTTCGTCAGTGGTTTTCCCCATTTTCTTGAAGTGGTACCTCCGGGAGCCACGTCCAGTCAGAAGGTTTACGGCCAGTTTTATCCCATTTTTTGTAGCTTGTGAAGCCTTTTTGTGTAGTTAGGCGAGCGAGTCCCTTGGCCTGTCTCTGCCTAGGTGCATTGGCCCAATGTGTCTCTTTCTGCCTTTTCTCTCAATTTCTGAGTTCATTCATTACGTGTCCTCTAGTGGTGCCACAGAATGGTACAGGCCCGCAAAGGGGAGTCTGTGCACCATTTCGCGTGAGCTGGTCAGCGGCTTTGTTGCCTTCCACACTCTCATGCCCTGGTAACCACATTAAGGTAAGTCTGTTTCTGTTTGCCAGTTGATCTGCAGCCATCCAACAATCCCACACTAGCCGGGAGTTGATTCTGCTAGATGCTAGCGCTTTTAAGGCTGCTTGACTATCTGATAGATCTGTGCACCTCTTAGGCCTTTTTTGGCACATTCAGAGATAGCTATATTGATAGCATTTAGTTCTGCTTGAAAGATTTTGGGAGTGTTTCCTAAAGGTGCAGAGATTCGACACCAAGGCCCGTAAACTCCGGATCCCACTCCTTCTTTCATCTTTGTTCCATCTGTGTACCAGACAAGTGATTGCCTCTCTAGTTGTTTTAGTCTTTCCCCTGTAGTATTGCGGTCATGAATTACCACTTCAAAGGAGCGATCAAAATGGAGTTTTGTTTCCATTATATCGGTTGGTTTGGTCATCGCCTCTATCTGGATGTCCTCCAGAATTTTAAGGTGATCAGTCAGGTTTCCTGACTGCAC
>MU181918.1:742836-777238 GCA_016904865.1 Pissodes strobi
AAATTATGCAATTATAATATGTTATAGTTAATAATGAAGCCTTCATTCGTTTGTTTGTAATCATAATAGATGGTGTAATAATCAAATAAATAAGAAATAATTAAAAAAAATCCCTGAATAACTTAGGCTTAGATAATATGGATTACTGATATCATGATGCTGACGTTATCAAGTCTTCGGTAGTATATTTTCTTTATTTATTCAATAATCTTACAAAACATACATGTAATATTGTATATCCGTAAAACTAAATAATTTTGTATATAAGGGTGGTCTGGTGACAGCATATAAACGTCCAAAATATTATCACAGACAAAACAGGTACAAGTGTATAAAAAACAAACAGCAAACAAGTATATAAGGACATCCACAGAACAAGCACATTAAAATCACAGACATTGCCTAAGTATAAAAAAAAGTTGTTATAAAATAAAATTGGTATATCACAGTTAAGATCTATCACCAAGTCTGTTAAGTAACATGTTCGTTGTTGATACCGCGACGCTGTAGCTGACTTTGTTAAGCAAGGTCTTTAGGTCTCTGGGTGAGACTTTTAATTTCCCTCTCAAAGTGCTGCAGAACTCCCTGTGCTCTTCTGAAGATATCAGTTCTCCGTAGCAGCCTACGACGAAGATTCCCAATTTCACCGGACAGCGGTACTGGTTTTGTAGCTCAGTCACCAGATTCAAGTCTCTCGTAACTGTGGCGAGTTGGAATTCGGTGATGTGATTCACGGAGTTGACCTCGTACCTGGTCCTCTTCAGTCGTTCCTGATTCCTCCAGTTTTGGATGTGCGAGACTGCTATTTCGAACACATACATCTCGTCCGGGTTGGTGAGATGGACAACAATATCCGGCTTGTTGTGGTACAACCTTTTTTCTGTCAGGAACTTCTGACCGGCAGTGATTGTATGATCTCGGTTATTCACATTAAACCGGAAGTGACAGTTGGCTTTCCCAAACTGTATCTGCTGTGTGAAGTGCCGTGGCGCATTCAGGCTTCGTAGTAGCGTCTTCAGGGTCCAATGCACCACGTAATCGTGGCGTGTGATGTATGCATTTGTGACACAAGAAGACACCACGTGGTAAGCTGTCTCGTCCCGATCGCATCCTCGGCGGCACTTCCTTCGGTGGGGGTTGGAGCCCAGTCCATGAATTTGTTCTTCGGAGGCGGTCAACAACATTGTCCGTCTCCAACTATCGAGGTTGGGGGATTGGTGCGCAAGGAACGAGATTTTTGTTTCCTCCTGGAGCACCACCTTTCCATAGTGCATATTCCGGGACCATTCCTGCTGTTGCTGTTCTGCATGCTTCCTGTCCATCTCGTTGACGACTCTTCTGCAACACTTCGTGATGTCTAGGCTCATGTCTGCCTCGACCTCAAACTTCTCCAGGACCCACTCCATATCCGTGATGGGGTTTCTGCAGCCTCCTCTCTTTAATGCTTGGCACCATTCGCGACACTCCTTCAAGTCCTTGTGCTTCATTAAGTATATGCCCCTCTTTGCGAAGCACTTTTGTGTCTCGTGCTCGATGGAGTTGACTCCTAAGCCCCCTTTGCTGATCGGCATATACACTGCGGCGTTGGACGATGTTTTTCCTTTGACGTTGTGTGCCACTAATTTTTTGCGAATTTTGGTGTCGAGATCGCGACATCTTTTGAGTGCGGAGCTTCTGGATTCACTGGCATAGATATTTCCAGTCACATAAATCACTGCAGGTACCACGGTGTTGTTAATCAGAGTGGATTTCTGAAAAGTAGTAAGATCTGAGCTCAAGATCTTGTCGAGTAACCCCTCCATGTTTTCCTCCATCCGTTCGTAGTTCCGCAGGGTGTCTCTCTCCAGTTGTTCCAGCCGTAAGTACTTGTATCCATCCTTCACCTCTGGTAAGAATGGCGGATCTGCGGCTTCATCTGGATTGAGGGCATCCTTGTGGTAAAGGCCGCACTTGTTGATGTTCAGCTTCAGGCCGAGTTCTTCTGCTGCTTTCGCCAGTTGTTCGCTGATCAGCCTTGTGCCACTTTCAGTGGGAGAATGCCACTTGAAATCATCCATAAAGGCAAGAACTCGGTGCTTACCTCGAGTCAGCCTATTGATTTCGGGGCTCGTCTTTAGATGGCTGATAATACAAGCGGTGACGAGTACGAACAGTAAGGGGCTGATGGAATCACCCTGCAGCAGGCCCCTACGGACCAAGATGGGCTTTGTGGCAGTTTTGCCGATTTGGACCCTTAGTGACCACAGTTTCATTGCTGATTTAAATGCACGCCGAATGTTTCTATGCAACGGCAAGCAGTCGATTAGCCTCTTAAGGATTTTATGATAGACTGAGTCATAGGCTTTCTCGAAGTCATACCATGACGAGTAACTACCGTTTCTCCTGAGCCTGGCTACAGCTGAGATGGCCTTGTCGAGCATAAGTCCGTGAGTCGTGCCCCACACTCCCTCTCGAGCCATCTGCTCAGCAGGAATAGTCCAGTCCGGTAAGCCCTTCTTGATGTAGTTGGTAATGACCGCTGTCGTCGCCTTGTAGTCCGTGTTCAGCAATGATATTGGCCTGTAATTTGCTGGATTCTTCGGGTCGCCTTTCTTGTAGAGTAGAACCACGTTGGCTCGGACGTCAGCCTCCGTGAACCCAGCTTCACACGATAAAACACTCTTTATGTACCGTGCCAGGTACAGGTAGTATAGTGGTCAGTATCCCCGCCTGTCACGCGGGAGACCCGGGTTCGATTCCCGGCCGGAGAGAACTTTTTTTTAAGTAAAAATAATAAGCATGTTATTATAATATTATATTCTGAATTACACGGATCATCCAGAGCAGATTAACCTTTAAAAGGAAACGCGAGGGGTCTTTTTATTGTTTTCTGTTATTTTAACTAAATTTGTGAGAATGCTACGAGCCTTTTTTGAGAAATTATCAACAAGGCAAAGAAAAAAGCGTGCGATATTGTCGTTTAATGATGGAAATAAAATGATTAACAACTATAATTTTCCAAGAAGTGAATCCACTAGTATCAAAACCCCCTAAATCCACTTTAGCAAAATGTTGAGGAATGCAAAAAATTTTTTTTTTACTAATTTTTATCAAAATATGCAATAAAATATGACTTTTAGTATTTTTAACGTTCATGTAGGCATTTAGTAATCTACTTTAAAAATAAAAGATTCATCTGACATAAAGGTAGAAATTAAGAAATAAAATTGAATTTAGGGCAGTTTGCAACCAAAGGATGGATTTAGTGGAATATGAAAATGAGCAAAGCGGATTTAGCGGATTTTGACTTTAATCGAATTTTTTCTTTGAAATAAAATACCACAGAGAAAAGCATAAGAAAAGAAAACTTTATTTCTGAGAAACAAACATTAAAAAAACCTGGTGTACGAAAATCTAAACTAATAAATCTGGAATATCTTCCATCATTTCACATAGTTCAGTATTCTGTGCTCTCTCTTCCTCCTCTTCCGCTTCATTTGCGCTATAGGTTGCTTTGTTATCTACTAAATATCTCTGCGAAACATTTTTGCAATATTCTAAGCGTATCAAATTTTTCACTCTGTTCCATAATGTTTAGTTAAAAGCTTAGCTACATCTTGTAGTTTTGCATTTTTGAGCGATATTGGCAGTGTGGATTTAATGAATTGATACTTTTTTCGGTTTGCATACGGACTTGTAGGCTTCTATGTCTGACATATAACTTTGTTCTCCTCTTCTCATTGTATTATTTTTTCCCTTCTTTAAACAAAATTTTTTGGCCATGTTGAAATTAAAATGCCATTTGGAGGGTGGATTTAAAATTTCTCAACATGCAAATTTTCCATCCAAAATATGTACGTCCTTGTTTAGTGCAAATACGCTTGTGTGCTCTTCAAACATCTTAAGATATTCGTTGGGCTTTATGATTCGCTCTTTCTTCCTTATATCTTTTTCAATGCGTGCGAATACCATATCTAGGTCACCGACGAGATGGCTCGACTTAGCGAATTCTGTGAGCTGACTGGCCGAAATGGATTTACGGGCGTTTGGAAATTAAGACGGTCGGATTTAAGGGCTTCTGAAACTGAGGTTCTGTTTTAATATCAATTTTAATACACATTTAGTGGAATTTGTTACTTCATAGGTATGTTGCATTTAATTCATCTTTTGTCAGAAGTGGATTTAGGGGGTTTTGATCCTAGTAGATTCAAGTGTTCTTTGACAGATGAATCAACTTTTGCGACCAATGAGATAAATAAATCCGAGAAATATTAGATACTGGGCTATATAAAATTCCGGCGGTTCCAGTATCGTGAAAGTGTTGTGACTAGCGATAAATTAACTATTTGCAATTTATTCAAAATGATCTCGAACACTTTCTGTGCCAGTTTCCACTCAAAAGTTTAAGGGGATTTCCCTCAACAAGATGGAGTCCCCCTAGAGCAGTGGCGCATCCAGAATTAATTTCGGGGTGGGTTCTATAGCTGATGATGGTTTAGGGGGCGAAACAAATAGCAAATAGTGTCGTAGGTGGAAGCCACGCTCAAACTAACAATTTTTTTTGGTAATATTTCTTGCATTTAAAAAAAAATGAGAGAAATAATAGAAAACAACTTAGGCACCTTATGAATTAATTAGTTTAGACCTCCAAACTGTGTTTAACTTTTTTGTTGATGTTGATACGTATTTATAAAGACTTTTTAAATAGGGTAAATCTGGAAAAAAACAAAGAACAAAGGCTCTATAATAATAAGAAAAATTAACCATACGTTCTTTTTATTTTATGTAGTTTTATGTTTTATTTTTAAAATATTTTAAGTACAGTTGCTTAAATTACAGACCCTATTCCACATATTTTGTTAAATTCTATAACGACCAGAAAGCAACCACCTATGAAAAGAAAACTTAGATTTTAAAATTTCAACTTTAATCGTCTGTTTTTTTTTTCAGTAAATAAATTTATTAATTCTTCCATATTGCAATTAAAATCGTTTTTATCAAAAAATATTCTGGTTTTCGAAGATTTTTAATTTTTTTACATACGTTCATAGGCTTTGTTATTTTTTTCCTTTCATGAGAGCTCGAGGGGGCCTGCAGCGCCCTATATCCCTTCAAATTTTCTTTACCTTGAAAAGTTTGCGGGGAGGATGGGTTACATTATATTATTCATCTGATTTGAAAATTATTATTCTTGCTATATTTATTATCAGCTGTTTTTTTAAATAGCTGCTGTCAAAGAATATTAACAAAACTACTGCTTACCTTGCTAGCAATTTTCTGTCTGGTCTAGTTTACACAATTATGAACAGAGTTGACGGTAATCCATTGGGGCATTGGTCAGTGATGTTTCCATCAATTTTTCTGAGAATATTCTACCCATTATGTGCATGGACGTAGCCAGGATTTCTATTTTCATAATCCAGGGGCGGGCAAGATAGGGTTACCAGATGAAAAGTTGGAAGTGTTTCCTACTCATGGAAAGGTGACGCCCTCCGTAGACCCATCCACCGAAAAAAGTTGGGCCACCAGTCCAATTTTTCACTCAAAAGTCGTTAAAATGGTTAAAAAAAGAAAAAGTCATGAGGCCCCTTGTGACCAATTTATGAGGCTCAGCTGAAAAATGTGTGACGGTAACAGACAAAGAGCGAAGGCGGGCCATACATACAACTGACCTTGTTGTACGACTAATCTTGCTGAAAATGGCTCCTCTGTAATTCCCAAAACGAAATTCCAGCCAGCACGTATGAAAAGCGTGGAATCATGACTTGGGGGTCGTCTCGTATCGACTTGAAATACGGTTCAGCAGCAGTCGCCGCTCCGCGGTAGTTCAATATAGTTGTCTTCAAATTTTAGGTATTTTAATTTTTGTATATTTTATTTTTATTTTTTTTTATTTTTTATTTGAGCCAGGGGGGGGGGGGGGGGGGGGCAAGTAACCCCCCCCTGCTACACCTCTGATTATGTGCCTGATTTTTCTTACGCGAGGGGGATTGTTAGAGAATAACTACAGGGTTTATGGAATTTCAGCATTTACAGTTCGGAAACTGTTTGCAGACTAACTTACCTTCAAGACACGACCTATTTTCTTCATTTCAATGCCTACCTTCATGCAAGCTTCTTCCAAACCTGTCTAATTCTGGGCTGTGATGATAATATGCGCAAAATTTGTCCATGAAACTTTAGAAACGGGAAACACCAGTACAATCCTTTAAGACGTCGTTTACTGAAAGTTCGACGCGATTACACAAACAGTGCCAGAGAAAAAGAAGTGATATCTTTTCGCATAGCTTTATAGCGACTCCAGCTTTCTTTCTTTGATATTTCCAAACGTTCTAAGCATTTCCAAAGGGCTTTCTCAATAGTTTCGGCATCTTGTCCATCTAGCTCAATGAAGTCTAAGAATTCTATAATGGGAGCCTCTGCACCAATATATGATGAAATGTATACTATAAGAGTGCACTTGGAACTTAATGTTGTTGATTCATCAACCACTATAGTGAATTTTGAGTCTGAATGTGCAAGGTGTGGAATAAGTCGTTTGTGTATCTTCTTTGCTATGACATTAACCATTCGCGTAACAGTTATTCTGCTACCTATGTGAAGAAAAGCCCATATTCAATCCATTGATTTGTTAAAATTCAACAAGCTTTTCAAATTGTAAGAGTGGGCGATAATTTTTTGCCAGTCTAACATTGCAGTCCATTTACTTTTTCAGATACATGTTCGAACATCTTATCCAAAACTTTTCCATCGCCCGTTTCCACAATTATTATGTCTGATTTGCTTTCTGAGTGTTGCTTGATCTTAGTTCTCAAAGAAACTAGTTCGTTTTTTCTATTATTTCAAGCAGCCATGATTTCAGACTCAGCCCAGACAGGCGAGATACGAACTTTACCATCGGAAATAGATTTTCCAAATTGGATGCTAAGATTTGCCTTTATACACACACTATATCCTAGTTTTCCACCTTTGCAACACAGTCATGGATTTTTTGGCTGAAACTCGGCCACCTGCTCACTAGTTCACAAAGAAGGCCAAATTTAGGATGTTATCTATTACTAGCCTCACATTTACTTTTCTTAGCTTGACTTGTAGAGAAAAAATTGAGTAGTGCGCCCTGTTTTGAACTCGTTTCAAAAGAGGATTTTGATTAAAATAAACTTACCCAACCAACATAGGGAGAAATAGGTGGGACAAAATGATGCCCGCACCACGGCGACATCGCTGATAAAAAGATGATTTCACTTGGTGTATCATTATCATGTCCAGTGGCGGCACTTGGATGAGAGTATACACAACATGTCTAAAAAAATGCTATAGGGACACCACTGATATCGGTTAGATTTTACCACCATGCGATCCTCGTGAAACAATAAGAATTCAAATGTCTAAAATCCTCTATTTTTCAGTTTCTTTTCCGTTTCTAGCTCAGTTTTATCAAAAAAAAAATGTTAATAAAACATATGCATCCACTTTAGCCTGTTTTATTATTTACTACACGGGGTTTGATCCAGGATCGTCGGCTCACTTTTTGCCTAGATATAGGCGGATTGGTCCGCGTTGAGTTATTAAGTGCATTTCGCTGAAATATTGCTTTTGAAAAGCTGAAAAGTAGTGGAGAGTACACTGGATTTAATATTCCAAAACTTCTATAAGTTTGGGATCAATATATCTTAGCGTCTATGACGCGAACAGAAGCCAAGTTTGGTGAGATGTAACGTAACAACATAATTATGATCTAAAGTTGAGAGTTATTAGGTTTGTTCTAGCAGCGATTTCAAACGGTTCCAAACCGTACGGAGTTTGCGCATAGCCATATAAGCGACGCTTATATCGTTATGCGCAAACTCCGGACGGTTTGAAACCGTTTGAAATCGCTGCTAGAACAGACCTATTATTAGGAAAATCTGACAAAATGAATGTCAGTCACCTAAATGATTCACGCTGGCTTTTGAGAATGTAGATTTTTTTACCTGAGATAAGATTAGAAGTTTAGGAAATCTTGATGAGTAAGATTGACAGGCACTCATAACATAATTAATTTAAAGAAGAGCGCAACAGCTTTTGGAAAACAATGCCATAAAACTGATAAGTTTCATGACGATCAAAAGTGTGATACATATAGAATCATAATTATTGCAGTCTTGACTTATGACACACAAAATTTGATAAAAAGAGAACAATATGAATATGCTCAAGTAAGACAACGTGCAGTTTTTAAGACACAATATATGTAATGCTTAGATTGGTGCAAGAATGAAAGTAATCGACGAAGAAGGAAAAGCTTAATTACTTACGTGGTAATATGCTGAACATAACTAAAAAGACAACCCGCAATGAGATGCAGCACCACGATAGAAATGTTTTCTCGAAGACGGGCGTATGCCAATTCTCATATTGGACTTAACACTAAAAAATTGATTACCAGTAAAAATCCTATCTCGAACTTATTGTTCTGCTGCAAAAGTGTTTAAAAAATTCCACCTCAATTCAATAGAGTTGTACGTACAAGGTTTTTCGATATATTTTGGAGCACTTCTATGGCTTTTGTTGAAAAGCTACTCTTAAAATTTCCAGTCCTATAGCACTGATTTGAAATATTTCATTTACGTGGCCTATCTGCTAGTGGCTCCCGGAATCTTTGAAATTGACAGTTCCTTTTGAAATGTCCAGTATTGCCACATCTATAGCACTGATTTATAACATTTCGGTTACATGACCTAATTTCTAGTGGCTCCCGGAATCTCCCCGTGGCCTGAAGGACTTCGGTTCTTCCAAATACCCCCAGTTAGTTCACAACTGTTCGCCAGCTTTTCTTCCTGGATGGATACCTTTCTGATTGTTGGGTTAGAGATGTTACAGGCCGCCTCGATTTCTAGGGCTCTACCCAAAACTTTACGTTTGTCATCAAATTTGGCTAGACGTAGAATTTTCTGAGTTTCTGGATCTCGATACCCTCCACGCAAGTAAGTCCTCCTGAAATTCTTCTGTTGCTTCCGGGTAGGCCAATTGAATGAGACGTCTATCGTCTGCCTCAAACTCTTGCAGATTTTCACCAGGCCTTTGATGTAGGGGTTTTACTTGGGCCTGATACAGTTGTCTTTTGTGCTGGTCTCCAAATCGTCTCTCCAGGGCAGCTACAAGTATGTCATATTTCCCCTGTTGGCTGATGGGAATGGTCTGTAGTAGTTCTAGGGCAGATCCACGGAGCGCTACCACTAGTGATGTCGCCATTTCTTCGTTATTCCAACCGTTGGCAATAGCAGCGGCTTCAAATTGTCTTTTGTACATTGTCAAGGATGTTTGACCATCATACGTTGGAGATATGATATTCTGTCCTCTGGCGAATACCCATCTCGGTGGGTCCTTGATTTTTTAGTCTTGTAACTTCTGCTTGAAAATTCTTCATTTCTTTCTGTACATCTCCGGCTTCTTTTTGAACATTTCCAACTTGTTTTTGTACAGATCCAACTTCTTTTTTTATATTGTTAGCTTCTTTTTCAAATTTCTCATTTTGCCCGTCTAATATTTTCTGCAATTTTCCTTGCTAGCCTAAAATTGCATCCAGCGTCCATTTCTGAAGCTGGCCCTCTTCTACTTGCCTTCAACGTTCTTCCTCTGCCCTTTCCACTTGCTTTTTATCTTCTTGATCTTGCCTGTTTTTTATGTCCAATATAATCTGTCGCAAATTACTCCGGACGAAGCGAGGCCTATCTATTTTATTCTCGACCAGGCATCGAGAGAATTCCTTATTCTTCGCGGCCGGCGCGGCGCGCGGCGATGACTCGTACGTAGAGGCGACGAGGATAGGGTAGCACGAAAACATTCGGATGGTTGCTAGCCGTGACAATACGGATGAACTTACCTGGAAAAAACACGCGAATCAGACTGCTCAGAAGATTAAAACAGCCATGAATATGTTGTATCCCATAATTGGCAGGCATAGAAAATTGCCGCTAAATAAATTAATGAATAAGACAATTGCAAGATCGCAATTAACATACATGGATATACTATATTAACAAGAATACCAGCACAGACCACATCTTAATCAGAAACATGGTTGGTGCCCCCTGGTTAACTCGCAATAGAATTTTGCAGAGAGACCTAGAATGGGTCACCATACAGGAAGCTATATGAACTAGAGCAGAAAAGCACTTTCAGGCGGCGAAACATCACCTCCAACCAAGAGCTCAGGGAGCTTTTCCACTACAATCCATCGGAGGAGGCACGAAGACGAAGGGTATATTACCTGAGGCCTAGAGACAGCCTCAATCAGGAACAATAATCCCAACCTAGACATCTATCCAAGGACAGACCTGCTTACCGATTAGGACCACTACTGGATAAGTCCTGCTGCTGGAACGCACCATCCCCAACTGGACTTTGCAGAACAGACTAAGGAATAATAAGGTACTTAAGTCACAGATGGGACACACCAAAGTGTCCAATAGTCATGGACATTTTTAGACATAATGGTTCATAAGGTCACACATTTGTGCTTCGGGATGGGCAGGGACATTTCTTCACTTTACCAAAAAAGAAAAAAAAATGGTTATGCATTTGGACTGTTTGTTACTGTGGTTCCTTCCAATTATTCATTCGAGTCGCATCAACGTTTTCTCTGTTTACATAGTATAACCAACTGCATAAGGTAAAAGTTTTCCTTTAAGGATTAACTGATAAAAATATGCAATAATTAATGTTTTGGCTTAAGTCAATTCTAACGTCAAATCCGTCAAGAAGAGAAAATGCCAACAATTCTGACAGAAATATTATTGATAAAAACTTGACACCAATCGGCATGTCCGATATGTTTTTTACTGAATATCTAATAGGGCTAATATGTATTGATACGAATAAATATGTAGATCAAAAGTAGTGATTTCATAATGTTTCAGTTATGCTTACAAAATTAGGCCATAGTTGGATCATATAAATAAAATATGGCAAGAATGTATTCGTCTCCTTGGGAAAAAAATATTTAGGGTACATCTATCATATCCTGATGTCCACGTAATAAAATGTTATGCTTATATTAGAGCTGGAGATCAAATGGAAGAGAAAACACTTGCTCTCAACTGAAAAAGTGGGTTTAAATATTCTCCCAGAACAAAGTTTTGCTTATCTTGGTAGAGGACAGAGGAATAGGTGGATGGTGAAGACGGCCAGGTTCTTGAAGATCTGGTTGATTTGATTTTTCCCTCTGACCTTTTCATTAAACCTTAGCCAATACTGACAAGATTGTTCCATTATATATTTCTCTATGATGCCCGTTGGATTTAGGTTTTGATTGATAAAATGTTAGTTGCTTTATTCATCTTATAGCAAACGGAAGCTTCTTCTTATATGACGTAGAGTTCAAAAAATGTCCCTAACATTTAAACATATCTTGCGTACATGAAACTACAACAAACGGGCTCGGTTTAGCCCTGGCTCCTTCAATTACTTTTCTCCTGACATCTGGGGTTTCAGCCTAGCACTGGATAAGTAATTATTACATTTTCAAATCTTTTTAATTCAACGGCAAGATAGCGGAAAAAATGAATAGTGGTATGGTTTCTATTTTGTCCACCCCACGAGTCAGCAAATACGTAAAGCTCTTCAACACCTGAAACCGGATAGCTGATAAAAAAAAAGTGGTGAAGGATAGAGGCAACGAGATCTGACCCCTTTTAAGCTACAGTCTGATGGTAAATATACCTGACTCAGACACCGCTTCATAAAATATATACAATGAAAATGTAGAATGGAAGCTGTCTTATAAAAATAAACCTCAGCAGAGGTCAGCAGAGGTTATGTTTGGAGTAGGTAGGTTTTTCAATGGTTCGTGATTTCCTATCTTCTCTTTTAGCATGTCTCTTATTTATACAAAACCAAGTGTAGTGTCTTTTCAATTTCAAGCTTTTTGTAATCAGCCTGTAACTATACTTTTTCTTCACCACCGGGTACATTAGAGCGTTTCTTTTCAAGTTCAGTAATTTTGGCTTTCCGTTTATTATACCACACAAGTATCAGTTCATGGATATCCAAAAGCGATATTGAATTCTGTCGCAGAAATTTCTCTGAATGTTTCGTAGGATATTTCAATGTGGAGATGTTAAAACATGCCAAGAAGCCTTTTGACATTCAGATCATCTGGAAGGTATTCTTTTTGAGAATTCCAAACTATATCCCCTTAATAATTCACGGATTTGTGGGTTGAGCTTATAAGGCCTATTGGTATGCTTTCCTAGTCCATCAACTAGGGGCCGGCCCGTATTTCCCAAGGATGTTTTTATTGTATGCAGCCGGAAAGGTTTAATTCCAAAAACTGACTAAAATCTCTTAAAACATCTCTACTGCACTGCCATCCCTAATTACTCTGACTTTGAAGCTGTAAGAGCCTTTATTTAATTATAGCATCTTCTTCATTTTCTGGTGGCCTGAGGCGAGACACAGGTTTGAAGAAATAAAACCTATCAGAAAACTACTTTGTGCATCGGTAGAACTTTTACATCCAATGTTATTGAATTGTCTTAATAGAGCACTTCGTACAGCGACAGAAATATTTGTTAAACACTTATACCGTTAACAGTGGCACTGAGTGACAGTCAGGCTCAGTTTCAAATGTTAAAGCCCGTAGTTTTTTGGTCACGTTCCTAAGAGGACCGAATTTTTTAAGTATTTTTGTTGCCTTTGCATTTTGCTAGCACACACATTTTCGTCACTAGTATCACTATCAGCAACTTTTTTGACACAAGTTTTCGTCGTGCTTGACAGATCCGTTTAAAATACCGTCATACACGTTCAAAGACGTCGCATAAACGAACAAACAAAACAAAATAAAAAAATATATTTCAAGTAAAAGTAATGTAATTGGAGCGATAATCTCATTTTTGCATGCTCTGTACTTTGTTGGTTTTCCCCCTGTATATCTTGATTTGGATCTACCAGTTTCCTGAAAACCGGCGAAAACAAATCAAAATTAATCGAATTAGCACTTCTTTGGCATTAGTTATTTTGTTAGAATTAATTAGCTCTGACCGATTTCGGGCTTTGACTATATTTCCTGTACCTGGTGACAATGAATATAGAGTACATGCCATCATTCTATTACTAGTACTTCCACAGATACGAATTTGAAATTTCAGTATATTTAGCCGAGCGAAATCATAAGAGTGATTTTCATTTGGTATCATTTCCGGTTTGACCGGAAGTGGTTTCCACTTTGCATTTCTAAATGGAACTATGAATAAATTTTGCTCAAATTTACAAGATGATATTTCTATTCAACATGGCGGCAATATTAACGATTTTCTTGTACCTTTATTATTATGCAAAAAAATAAAAGAAATTGCAACAACCTTGAAAAAACCCATGTCTGTTTTCCAGTGTCAGTATTTTTTTGCAAACTGAAGAACATCGGTTTCTAGGAGTTAAGAGGTGTCATCTGGTTACCAACCTGGGTGGCCTCCGGATGAAATAAAAACTAAATATTCCTTAAATGAAAATTTAAATGCGTTCGATTGGCCGTTCTTCTAGACATGTCCACCAATTGTCTACGTGCATCCAGGCATTAGACGCTGCTCTATTGTCCTTTTCAGCTAGAAACGTGAGACGTTTATATTATTACCGTTTAAACTTGCCTTTAAGCTTCCACCAATTATATTCGACACCTTCATCTATCTTTTATTGTACCGATATTAGGTTTGGCTATGAATTATTGTATTGCAATTTTATTTGATTCTAGTCGTGACCGGAGTGTTGTATTTTTTGATAGTTGGATTTGCATAGCGGCTTCCATATTAAGTAGACGGCATTGTTTGAATATTAGTTTTAGTGAACTTAAGTTTTTGAGTTCGTTGTAAAAACAGGCATCCACAATTAAATAAGGAATATTGCTTACATGCTTTCGAAAAAAAATAATTACCTTCTAATAATATAATAAAAATTATATCGGGGACAAGGAAATCGTTGTACAAGGCGCCATTGAATTGCTTTTTATAGAAAAAAATAAATTTGGGTTGAAGATATAGTTCAATAAATCTCAGACTATCCATTAAAAACAATTGAATATAACTTCTCGGTTTTTCGAAAGTGAACCTAAGGTAAAAATTTAGATTTTTACATATAGCTAGAGCAACGATATGTCACAAGTTGCCATTATTTTTCAAAATGCGGCGTAGACGAATTTTATTTCAAATTCAATATGGCGGCGTTTTTTAAGTATTCCATAGAATTTTCAACAAACCACTAACTGAGTTCGCCAAAAAATAGAAGCATAATTAGTTTGTGTTTAAACCGTCAAATTCAATTTAAATTTTTTTCGAAAATTTTAATAGGAAGTGATACTAAATAAATAATAGCAATACATTATGTCTTAATACCTGAAGTAAATACTTGACACAATGATTATTCCGTATATTATTATATATTTTCTCTTTTTCTAACTATAAGAACTGTAATGGGAAATAACATAATGGAAACTAAGTAACAATAGTAAACAAAAAATTAATAAATAAACAGAAACATTAATAAATACAATTTAAAAAAATCATTCAATTAAATATTCTATGCGCTGGCCGCCCGTGTTGTTGACAGAACCCAGCCCTCTTCAACATTTTTTGTAACCTACCTATTTTCTTAAATACTCTTGCGAAATATTTTCAATGGAGATTCTAATTATGTTTTTGAATATTTCTAGAGAAGAAGAGGGGTTGTATAATTTTTTTTTGAAAAAGCACCAAACTCAAAAATTCATAGGCGTCAAATCTGGAGACCTTGCTGGCCAACGGATTGGTCTGATGCCATGATACTACTACTTCAGCATTCCTTATCAGGTTCTTCGTCATCAAGCAACCTTTCATAATACACCGTTTCGCAGAAGAACATATGGTGATATGAGCCCTATAAATAGATATATGTGCTTCTTGCGCCTTTAGGTCAGTTTAAGCATCTTTTAAGGCTATGAGCTGATGTGTGATGTATTTTGTTTTCTTTTTTGGTATTGTTTTTAACATTGCAATATGATGTAATGATTTATATAAACATTTTGTTTCTTGTGTTAGTAGTTATTATCTATAACCCGTTACCTAATCTTATTATTATATTATTAAATTCTACTAATTAGTGTTCGATTGTATCAAATATAATTAGCGTTCGATTGTATCAAACATACTAACCTAACCTAATAAAGATGCTCCAAGATAGAATGATAGATAAGAACGATTTACGATTTATAAAGAACCTATACATAAATCAAACTGCATCGGTGAAGGTGGGAAGTGATACTACACAGAAATTCCCCATAGAATAGGGATTAAGACAGGGTTGCGTCTTGTCCCCGTTACTGTTTAATCTGTACTCTGAAGCAATTTTCGAAAGTGCCTTGAAAGATACAGATGACGGCATCACAACCATTGGTCAGGTGGTCAACAATCTACGTTACGCTGATGACACAGTCATAATAGCAAATGGCCAGGAAGCATTACAACGCTTTATAGACAGAATATCTTCTGGAGGAGAACGACTCGGCCTAAAGATTAAGACGGACAAAACCAGGGTAATGAGGGTTAGCAGAACACCAAATGTGCTCCTGAACATCACAGTGAATGGTAAGAAAATCCAACAGGTCACGAAATTTAGATATCTAGGATACTGGATAACTGAAGACCTAGACCCAGACGTGGAGATACGTAGCAGAATCGAGCAAGCCAGAGTGGCATTCATGAACATGATAATTCTTCTCAGCAACAACGCCTAATTTAAAATCACGGTATCGCTTTGTGAAATATTACATTTACTCTGTGCTACTGTATGGAGTCGAGACATGGACAATAAAAGCCAATGTCATGAACCAACTGGAAGTCTTTGAGACGTGGGTTTTCAGGAGGATACTAAAGATTCCATGGACGGATAGCGTGACGAATAATGAAGTCATAGATAGAATGGAAAGAGGAAGAGAATTGCTACAAATAGTGAAAAGAAAGGAAAACTGCATATTTAGGGCATATATTCAGAAATTCTAAGTACCAATTCTTAAAGCTAATTATGGAAGGAAAAACCGAGGGAAAGAGAGGCATCGGTAGAAAGAGATTTGCGTGGCTGAAGAACCTAAGAGAATGGACAAACCTCGACACCCATTCAATTTTCAGAGCCGCGTTCCTTTTTAGTAGCGAAAACGTACATTATTACAGTTAACCTGCTCAACCGCTCAAAATTCAGTGATATTTTTTGTTTTAGATACATATCTGTATTATATCTATCCTTGTCGTTACCTTGAATCTGATGTTAGCTGAAAGAGAAATAGGTATCCAATTTAGACCATGTTTTTCCAGAAACCGATATTTAGTACGACTTCTTATTCAAATTTTCGAAAAAATTTTGAACTAAATTTGACATTTTAAATAAAAATTAAGACTGCTTCCATTTTATGAAAAACCATTTCTTTGGTTAACTCAATGAAAAGCCAACCAGAAACAATTTTTTCCTTATTTTAGGGGGTGGTTTACCGGAAATTGTAGGGGTTACTTGAAAACGCCGCCATATTGAACTTGAATAATGGCAACTTTTGACATATCGTTGAAAGGGGATTTTAAGCTTTATGTAATTGTACTGAGGAAAATTTAGCTTATTAAATATTTTTTTTTTGTTTAAAATAAATAATCACAAAAAAAACATATTTTTAAATAAAATATTTTTATATTCACTAATATAATATGGACAATTGGGGATATTTTTTTGAAATAATATTTTAGCCATTAAAAAATATTTTTGTAGTTCATTGAAAGCTTGACAACCGCAGGATGTTAAAAGAAAGTAATATCTTTTAAACATATCTAAAACATAAAATAAAATAAAATGTTCTATTCTTATTAAAAGTTCATTTTTAGTGGCTAAAACCCATGATACAATAAAGGGAAGGTAAGATACTCAGCGGTTTCAAAATCGGGTCTCTTTACGCACTGACGTCACAAAGAGCGTTATTCCTTTAAATTATAATGGTAACAGCCAAAACCGACTCAATATAGGAGTAATTGTAACAGCCCCAGTATATACACAGATTTCAGATTTAACTGAATAGTGTACTTTATTTTGATCGAAAATTTTTGGAAATGGAGTTTTGGATGACTAATTAAAGGTAATTTTGAATGATTAACGTTATTATTAAAGTTTTTTTTAAGGATTTTTCCGCTTTAGCTGATTGTGGTAAGAGTTTGCAAACAAATTATTTTATTGTCTTTAGTACATTCAGCGATACACAGGACTCCACTCTCAGTGATACATTTACACTCGGAATAAAACGAGGAATAAAAGCTTATAATTTTTAATAACATAGAACTTCTTCTTTTTTAATTAAAACAGTTACCAAAAACGCTACGTTCGGTCGTGGGAAAAAATAAACATTACAATTAAACAAATAAACAAATAGAACAAATAAAGTTTATATCTACTTCATACATGTATAATGCTAGCTTGTCCAATTAAATAAAATACAGGTATAAAATGAAAATAATCATGAACAAATCGTCATTCCAATTATATAAAACTTACAGGTTAGAAAATAACTGATTTTTATTAAAATTATTACAACAAGCGTTTACCCACAATTTTTACCACAAAGTGTCTTTAGGGAATATATAAAATCTAATAGTTTTATGAAAGTTCTTGGCTTGATCATCACTTTTATAACCGTGCACAGCACAACGCATTTTTAATTGTCAAATTTTCACTTGTTTAATGTTTACCCAAAAAAAAATAAAAATTTTAGTACTTTACACTGCAAAAAAGTTTTAATTCAGACCAAACAATATCTAAATCTGATAGGGACTGCATCACACATTAGTTTAGGCCCTTTTTTGACTCATAATTCAAAAATTCATGCTTCAAATTTCTTTCAAATTCGCCGTTTACGTAATGCCTTGAATATATTCAAGATGTTTGGGATTAAAACTATCCTTACGACAACAAGCGTTTACCCACAGTTTTTGCGACAAAGTGTCTTTAGGAAATGTAAAAAATCTTATGGTTTTATCAAAGTTCTTGGCTTGATTATCACTTTTAGAACCGTACACAGCACAACGCATTTTTTATTGTCAAACTTTCACTTGTTTATCCAATAAAATTTAAGAATTTTAGCACTAAACACTGCAAAATGTTATAATTCAGGCCAGACAATATCTAAATTTGATACAATCCACGCAAAAACCGGAAACTAGTAAAAAAACGCAAGAAACACCCTAGACTCAATAGCAACGAATACAATAAAACGCCATATTTACTCTCTTTAGTTCGCCACAACAATTATTGACAGATTGCGTATGCGCAATATCTTACCTTATTGTATCATGACTAAAACGTACATTATTATAGTTAACCTGCTCAACCAATTAAAATTCAGTGTTCTATTTTATTTTAGATACATCTCTGTAATATATCTATTCTTGTCGTGGCGTCCCGTATCCTTGAATCTGTTGTTAAAAGAGAAATAGGTATCAAATTTAAATTATGTTTTCATAGGAACCCATTTTATAGTATAGTACAAGGTACAGGGCGGACATAATTTTGCAAACGACCATCAGACATCAGTTAGTTACACAAGCTGGTAGTAGCAAGGGTATTCCCTTGGTAGTTTATTTGAATTTGAGAATTTAGTGCCTTTTGCTCGCATTTTGGCATTGGATTTGTGTGAATTTTCATCATGGGTGTAAACCACTGTTGTGTGTACAGGGTTATCCAACGAGGACTAGACAAAGCGATTTTTTGACTTTCCCTGTACTTTAATTAAAAAACTGAAATAGCCATCTTATGTAATTTCCTCCCGCGAATTCGGATAAGTTCAGCAAAAAAACATTGAACATCAAATAAAAGTGCTAGGGGTCACTTTGATATATTTTTAAATGGAACACCCACCCTGTACATTACTACATTTTTGGACTCCCTAGAAAAATCTAAACACATTTTGTGTGTAATATCCTATACCTATCTTTAGCTATTTACCAAATATTGACAGTTGAAAGTCGGATATTTTGACACTTTGACAGGCTCTAAAATCTAAACCGCACAAGATCAAAGAAAACGGTTTGCACATTCCTATCTTCAGTTTTCATAAACTATCGAATGACAGTATCTTCGAATTTAACCTGCGGATAAAATTAACCGGAACTTTTAAACCTCCGGTTAAATTCAAAGTTACTATCATTCGATAGCTTATGAAAACCCAAGATAGGAATGTGCAAACCGTTTTCTTTGATCTCATGCGGTTTAGATTTTAGAGACTGTCAAAGTGTCAAAATGCCCGACATTCAACTGTCAATATATGGTAAACAGCTAAAGATAGGTATAGGATATTATACACAAAATGTGTTTAGATTTTTCTAGAGAGTCCAAAAATGTAGTAATATGCAAGATGTTCCATTTAAAAAAAATATCAAAGTGACCCCTAGCACTTTTATTTGATGTTCAATTGTTTTTTGCTGAACATATCCGAATTCGCGGGAGAAAATTACATAAGATGGGTATTTCAGTTTTTTTTTTTATAATAGTACTGGGAAAGTCAAAAAATCGCCTTGTCTAGTCCTCGTTGGATAACCCTGTACAAAGTGAAAATTCTGGAATGGGGTTTAATTGAACTTAACATTGAAGATCAGTACGCCATAATGTTCCTTAACCATTTTTTTTATTGGATTAGTTACTTTTTTGGCATGCCTTGGGTTAGTTTGGGTTGGGTAAGTTATTGTTAGTTGCTCCCCGCAGCGAGCGAAGGGCGTTGCATGAAGTGAAAATGTAAAAATACAAATGTAAACATTAAAGAACGCATGTAGCCCCAAAAACTGTGCCTTTCGGCAGAAGTCGGGATCAAGGCTCCATGCACCGGCGAGACGCTAGTCATTTCTGGCGCCTATGTAATGAATGCAGACAGATTTCGACAACCAAATTAAACTCGACCCATAACCCTAACTTATACGTTAACGCAGCCACTATTTGACAGTTCTAAATACACTTTTCGATCCAAGAAACACAATAATTGAGAAAAAGGACAGTTGACGTTTAATCAATATATGCGGTTAATTGACAGTATGATTATCACAGAATTATTTTATGGATCTTGGTAATGAGTATGAGTAACAATAAGGACTGATAAATATGGATGAGTTATTTACATGGACATTGCTGTTTTAGAATCCTCTGATAGTGACAGTGACTTAGAAGATATATTTATATTAAATATCTTTAACCATGGGAATGGGCAAAATGTCATTGGAAACAGAGTAGAAATCCATATGGCTTTCAATTTGGAAGAACTCTCAAATCATGTTTAGGTTTAAAGTTAACATTGTTTATAACCACAGTGCACGAAAAATTCTTCTTTATAGTCTCTGACAATAATTAAAATGAGATTAGATCTATACTTATTTTCTACTACTGCGCATGCGTTTCGCTTTGTTAACGGCTATGCCTATCGTTCGTACAATACCGTCATTTAGCGGTTACGATATACGACAAACGAGATTCAAATGTCAAAGTTGTCAATTAGCGTTAATCGTAACCGCATTTTGTAAGCAACGAAAACTCCCTAATATGTTTCCATTAGTAGAGTGTATAAAAAATATACAATTCTGCCTTCGGAAAATCGGAAGTGATATTCGATTATTTTTTAATGGATAATCTGAGTTTTGTTGAATTATATACAGTATCCAAATTTCAAATTTCTACTATAAAAACAATTGAATGGCGAACGATTTTGTTGTCACCCGGATTATAAGGGAGTATTGAATGTCAGAAATTTTGGCACATGCCCTTTTTGAAAACAAAATTGATGCTTTTGAACAGCCAGTGATGCTTGAGATTATTCGTTGAGACCAGAACCAATTAACGATCTGAGAATAGCTTTTTGGGGAAACAACTAATTTAGCCGAACTAAAGAAACTGCCTCTGGCGAGAATTACGTTCATAACTTGATCAGTTTATTTCGTACACTCTTCCTTTTAATTAACGTGTCTGTTCTTTCTTTCAATAATGAAAGTTAATCTGTATCTATTCTATAACCACCTTGTACAATCATTCCGGTACCCGACACCGTACGACTGCCGACTGCTTTCGCCGGAAAATGCATGTACCATATAAGCTCAATAATAATTATTATCAGACACAATCGCAAGATATCACTACAGACAAACATACCCGTCAGGTTTAGGCCGTCGGCTTTACAATGTTGTTGTTGTTGGCAGACGGTAGCTAACCTGTAATGAGGTCGATTAGTCGCGTTGCGACGACCTAGATGCCTATTCTTGGGTTAAGAAAGCCAAATAAATTAATAGGAAAAAATACTTTTGATATATAAAGAGTATAGAAGCTGAATTATAAGCAGTCTCGTATTGGAGACCCCGAAATTTGTTATCTCTATAAGAAGAGGCTATACAGAGTCAATGACGGCTGATTACTTTATCAATAACATACATAAATCAGTTACCAAATAATATAACGCAGAAGTTTCGCATTTAAACCCACCCAGATCTAAACTTGGCTGTTCTTTTTTAGGGATTCAACTTTCATTTAAATTAGTTGCTCTAGAACTAAGAAACCGGCCTTAAGAATAATGAAATGTTGAATGTTGGTTTCGAACGTGCATCCGTTTCATAATATCCAGTTAGTGAAAGTCTTCAATTATTCACACAGATGCTCGCAATTGGAATATGCTTCTCTATTCCTTAACGCTTCTTCCAGTTATTTCAGTGAACACATTAACGCTATATATCGGGAGTTCCTGATATGGTTCTTGCAATTCTGGCTTTTAAGGTTGGGATACGAATTGTCTCAGTATACAAAATTTTGACTTTATTTAACTACTACATAAAAAGTAACTATCATTGCCTACATATAAATGACTAAAGTACCTATTATGGTTAACCTTATAAAAAAGCAAAGAAATGCGGAGAGTACGGCCAACCATTATTTTAAAAATTTTCCGGTAAGACGTCAACTGACAAAAAAAATTATCTGCATTTATTAGGAACCTACTTATACGAGTATTGAAAAACCTCGATCAAAAAAAGTATAAAAAGAATAATGAAAATCAAAATAGAAGCATACAATTTTTTGCATTTATTAGGAACCTACTTATACGAGTAGTGAAAAACCTCGACCAAAAAAGTATAAAAAGAATAATGAAAATGAAAATAGAAGCATAAAATTTTTTCTGAAAATCCTACATCTTCTATACGAGTTGCAAAGAGAGAGCATTCCAAAGTCAACCATATATGACGCTTTAAAACAAGTCCATGCATACAAACCGACTCTTATACAAGGGCCTAATGAGGGTGATTTCCAGAGGATATTACAATTTTGCCATTGGTCTCGAAATATATGTCAAGAAGCCCCATTTTGTTTAAGACTGTTTTATGGGCAGACGAAACACATTTTACCAATTCTGGCGTATTTAACAAACCCAACCCACATTACTGAGCTGTAGAAAATCCTCAATTATGGAAACAACAAAGGCAGTAAATTCCATTTGGCTTTAACGTATCGTTCGAAATTAATGGAAAAAAAAATTATATGATTTTTTATTAAATCATTATTCTGGTATTTATGTATCAAATCGATTAATATTCATATACGAGCAGATACTGAACGGGCAAAGGTATCTTGCAATGCTACAAACTGAAATAGTTCAGCAACTAAAGATGTTGTTCCACCAATTGAGTTTAACAATTTATGGTTTCAACAAGATGGAATTCCCGCTCACAATTATATGGAGGTGTAAACATTTTCATCAGAAACTTTTGGTGAGAGATTTATATTTAACAGTGGGCGCCGTTGGCCTGTCAGTTCTCCAGACATTACTCCCCTATACATTTATTTATGAAGACATGTAATAAGTGAAATCTATCAATTCCATCACCCTGAAAATACACAAATACTTGAACAAGGTGTGCGGGATGTACTATATAATCGAAAGACTTTTCAGCTCGTTACCAGAACAGTATTAAAGAAATAACAAAAGTGCATTGAAAAAAATAGTGGACATTTTGAATTGTAACATTAGCTAATATATTTTGTGTTAAATTTATTTTGTTATTTACTTCATAATTTGTATCGTTTTATTAAAAAAAATCTTTAAAAATGTTTAGCTCTCTGATTGCAACTTATGTAGAAGAAGGATTTTCGGCAAAATTAAATGTCTCATATACTTAATAGAGTGTGCCACTATTGCAGGCTCTCGTCAATTATTGTAAACTGTTAATTTTCGAGACACAGTTTAAATTCAAAAGTTTTTTTTCGCTCTACAACATGGTGCCTTCAAATTTCACCTCCGTCGTTTCGTGTTCGGGCCACCACCACCAACTTTAAATACGGAACTGTTAATTTTAAGAGCTTCTGATGTCCCAAAGCCAAAGACGTATCTCACTTATTCGAAAAATTCACAATACTGGCACTTTCCATAAGAACATGATGTGTTAGAGAGAGCCAAAAAAAAAGCGGATTTTGGTAGGAATTAAACAGGTGGAACTTGTGTTTTTAGTTAGGTTTAGGTTCGGGAAACGTACCCACTAGCCTGTCTGATGAGACTTGTGAAAGTAAAAGTCACAAGTGGTGTTCTTCCCGGATCTGAATGAAAATCAAGCTCCTGTATCAACATTCCGGTCTTCCGAAAAGGAACTTTCTTTCGCAAATCATATTATTAGACCAAGAAATGCCATACTTCTATAAAAGGGTGCTATCGAGCACAAAAATCGATTTTGTATGTGGTTACTGCCTGCGAAGGAGAACCGATACATATCAAAATCGTATTACGAAACATTCTTCAGAGTTTTAAAACTTCTACCAGTACACTGCAGAGGGAGTACTAGTTAACATCTTACCGTTCGTTTATAACGGCGTTGATTGACATGGAGCTTGGGTTTTCAGTTAGGCTCGGGAAAGGTACCCACTAGCCACTAGCGAGTCTGATGAGACTTGTGAAGGTCGAAACCGCTATAGATGGTCCCATTTAAAAATAAGCCAAAAATAGGGGGTTGTTATTACCTTATACATTAATCGTCTGAGCTTAGGTGCCCATAAATTGGCAGAGTATTTTATATGTAATTAGATTATAAGATACAAACTGATTCTTTTTTTTAGAAACTTCTCAAATTGAAGACGAAGGCTCAAGCAGATTTGCGGATAACCAACAAGAACTTGTAGAGAACAAAGAACAAAAAAGAAAAAATGGACAGGCAAATGGAATAGAAAAGCCGGGAAGCAGTCAAAAATGTTCATCCAGCTTTAAAAGTACTGCTAGTGATTCTAATGAAAGTATTTCAAAGAAAAGCTCAAGTAAAAAAAAGAAAGAAGGGTTTTAGAAGACGGGAAGAAGAACAGAAAAAAAAGGATCTGGGGCTGCCCTATATAAAAAGAAAGGGCTCATTAAAGTCTGCTCAAGAATTTCAGCCTACACTACAATACAATGCTGTAGAAAAATATGTTTTGAAAAATGTTCTCCAGAACAACAGATGTTGATAAGGTCAAATTATTATCAAAAGTCTCCCAGAATTCGCAAGCAGGTATTATGTGAGCGCATGAAGATAAGAAAATGCGAAGTTCATCGCAAGGGAAGAGGTACTAAAGGGGGAAAACAATATTCATGTGAGAAAACCGTAGTATATTTAACAAAAGTTGCTTCCGAAAATGTAGAAGTTTGTAAAAAAATATTTGCTAAATTGTAGGAGTTTCAAACAACCAGATTGGCCTACTTATTAAAAAAAAATTGATTTTCAGAAGATGGGTTTATAGAGCCAGACTTGAGAGGAAAGCATATACTCCCTCGAACAAACTAGATGAAGAACGAAATGGGACAAAAGAGTTAATTGAAAAATATCCACGGTATGAAAGTCATTATGCCAGAAGGGACAACCCAGAAAATATTTTTCGACCAAGTCACCTCAATATTGCTATTATACATAAAGAATATAAAGAGGACAGAATTAAGAATGGATTTAAGAAATCAGCTTGTTATGATGTTTTTCGGGAAGTATTTGACCAAACTGGTTATAGCTTTAAGCAGCCCTATATTGACACATGTAGAAAATGTGATGAGTATAAGACCTTAAAAAGAAGTGCGAATATAGAAAATTAAAAGGAAAGACTTAATCAGCTACTAGATGAACATGTACAAGAAGCCAATGAAACATACGAAACAAAAAGGATAGACAAATATATCGCTCGAAACGATGGAACAAAAACAGTTTTGGTTTTCGACTTGCAACAGGTCTTACCAACTCCATTTTTAAGTACCAATATTGTGTACTATAAGAGATTACTGTCGGTATATAATTTGACGGTTCGAGATTGCACTTCAAGCGAATCCTCATTTTGTTTTATGTGGTATGAAGTGATCGGAGGTCGAGGTTCTGATAAAATCGCTTCATGCATTTTCAAAAAAATAATGAGCCTATCTGATACAGTTAAGCATGTTACCACTTATTCAGATACCTGTGGAGGGCAGAACAGGAACATTAACATGGCTGTAATGTTCCACCATTTTTAAAAAACCGTCAATAGACATAATCGACCAAAACTTTCTGCTTCCTAGACATACTCGTCTGGAGTGCGATAGTGACCATGCAAGAATCGAAAGAAGCAAAAAATACGCCTCAGTCGCTCAAATAATGATACCCCGAGATTGGTATCAATTCGTGAAATCTCTTAGAGAAAAAGTAAAGTTTACTGTGGTCCAAATGAATCAAGACGATTTTTTTGCTTTTTCCGATCTTTTGTTAAAAACTTTGGTAAAAAGAACAGTTGACACAAATGGAGAAAAGGTATCGTGGATGAAAATAAAATGGCTACGATTCAGAAATGTATTTGGCGTTGGTTGAATTTAAATACACGCTTGACACCCAAGCGCCTTTTAAAGTACTGGACCTCCGACGAAGGACTAGGCTATCAAATGAATGTACGGGAACTATTTATCTTTCTTCAAAAGGGCTCTCTTTCTTTCAAAGGGCCAATAGGAATTAACCCGAAAAAGAAAAAAGATCTTTTATCAAAAAAAAAATCTGTAAATTTATGCGACAGAAGCAAAATACACTCTCCCAGTGGCATTGTGGACGCTTTCGCTGACTACTTCAAAAGTGTCTATGTTGATCCCTGTCCTACCAATGATCATGAACCTACCGATAGTGATAATTACAACCCACAAAACATAAATATTCTTGCCCTTTACAATACAGACATCTTATCTGCTTTAAAAGGTCTCAAAAATAAGGAAACTGCAGGGCCAGATGGTATTCCGTCATTTCTTCTGCGGGACTGCGCATCAGTGCTGGTGAAACCTATGCTCATTATGTTCAATGTTTCCATTTCCAGGGGTGTCTTTCCCGACCTATGGAGGTGCGATCAAATCTGCCCTATCTACAAGAGTGGTAATAAGCGCCATATTGACAAGTATCGCCCAATATCCATTTTGTCAAACTTCTCGAAGTCCTTTGAGGTCTATGTTTACAATAAGTAAAACATCTTATTTCTCCGAACCAACATGGTTTCTTTCCATTCAGATCGACTGTTACTAATTTAACTTCCTTTTTAAATACCTCCTATCATGCCTTAAATAATAAGCGGTAACTGGACGTTGTGTAAACGGACTTCTCGAAGGCTTTCGACAAGTTGAATCACAGTATCTTGAATCTTAAACTTTAAAGGATCGGATTTCACGACAGTATGTTATGTTTCTTCGCCTCCTACTTGGGAGGTAGAAGGCAATTTGTCGAGTACAGTGTTTACAGATCTGGGATCTTCCTTGAATTTAGTGGTGCCCCTCAGGGTAGTGTTTGGCACCGTTTTTGTTCCCATTGTTTATAATGACATATGCAATGGCATGTCGGGCCATTCCCTCCTCTTTGCCGACGATATGAAGATTTTTCCTTTCGTTCAGGGACTTGATTGTCAGCTTCTGCAGCGGGATCTTGACCGACTGAGTGTCTGGTGTGATCAAAACTGCCTTCCACTCAATGTTCAGGAGTGTAAGAAAATGTCCATCTCCCTAATATATATAACACGCAGCATTACATCTGCACCCTGTATGACGCTTCACTCCCTGGCTCGGAGGCTGTGCGAGATCTGGGGGTCATTGTGGACAGGAGACTGACATTCAACGGGCACATTGATGAGGTGGTGTCATCAGCTTTAAAAATACTTGGATTTGTTACTAGGGTTACCTCCGAGTTTACGAACCCATCCAGCCGAATCAGTATTTATAATTCATTAGTAAGATCTAAACTTCTTTATGGTTTCCTGATTATAATGTGCATGTGGATAGATTGGAGCGATTATAGCGTAGATTCCTGAAGTTGCTTTCTTTCAGGGTTGATGGTGTCTATCCTCCCAGAGGTACCGACCAGGGTCAACTGCTCAGTTTCTCTATTTGAACAGATATAACAAAATAAATTTCATATTCTCATTGCTACTTTTTCTGTTCTACAAAATGGTGATATTAGATTTTCAAACCGACGTTTCGTCTTTGAGCTGTCATAATCAACTTTGTTTTTTTAAATACGGCTCTGTTTTTTTTATTACGGACTTTAAGAGCTTCTAATATCCTAAAACCAATGATGTATCGCACTTATTCGAAAAAATCATTTTAATGATTTCCTGGTAAAATCTTACCAAATATATGTTTTCTGTCTCTTTCTAACACATGAGGTCTTATGGAAAATGCCATTAATATGAATTTTTCGAATAAGTGCGATACATCATTGGCTTTGGGACTTTAAAAGCTCTTAAAATCCGTAATAAAAAATCAAGGGCCGTATTTAAAAAAACAAAGTTGATGATGCAGCTCAAAGACGAAACGTCGGTTTGAAAATCTGATAACACCATCTTGTAGAACAGAAAAAGTAGCAATAAGAATATGAAATTTATTTTGTTGTATCTATCAAATAGAGTCATAAAAAAATAAAAATGAAATCGCGAATATTCGGTTTTTTCTAAATATCTTCGGAAGTATTCGGATTTTTTTAACTTTTAAGGTGGCATTTTAATCAGCATCAAATTGCGCAACTTTGCCTCCATTTAACCGACCTCGTATCTCTTCTAGTTTCCGAGATCCCAATGATGAGGCTCGAATTTGGGACACCCTGTACATCTTGTGTAGTCGGGTATTCTGTAATTACATTTATCTATACATCGTTCTTTGTTCTTATATATATAGTATCTTTAGTTTATTATTGTAAAAATATTTTACTATTTTGTTATTTTACATGGTCTGGTTATCGGGATAACCTACTTGACAATAAACCATCTGAATTTGAATTTTGAATTATGAGATTGTCCATTTGGAAGGATTTGAGTGCACATCATCATAATTTGGATCACATGTAAATTTGGAAATTTTTTGTCATTTGAGTCCGAGCATGAGTCTGAGCTTGAGTTTTTTTCTTCTGTGCCTTCATTCGACGAAAAATTTTCAGTGTCAGTAGAGTCGACTAAAATTATTTCGTCAGAATGTTCAACTGTGCTCGAGATCGAGCTGGTGTCATTTGCTTTGCGGAATTTTTTAGTATGACTTGCTTTTATTGTCTTTTTGACTTTCTTCTTTTAATTTGTGTTCTTTTCATTATACTTCCTTCTCGAATTGCTTTTTTTGTCGTCTAACTCAATGAGCATGCGATGCGGCATTGCGCACCATCTCGTAAATTTGGTTATAACCCTTATAATTTTCCAGTAATATCCTTCTAATATCCCATAATATCCCCTAAATTTCCTCTAATTTCCTCTTAATGTCCTAAAATATCCTATAATTTCCTATTAATATCCCATTAAAACCTATAATTTCCCCTTAATTTCCCTTAATAACCCATAATTTCCTTTGACTTGTACAACAAATATCCCCAGCGGTTTACCCCTCGTACTTACCTAATTGCCAATATTACTATTTAAATTTTTTTTTAAGTAACATGAACGGCACTGCACTGTAAATAGTACAGCAACTACATAACTGAAACCTGTAACCAAGACGCTAATAAAATAAATTTTTTAATGCTTTGAGTTTTTTAAATATCAATTTTAAAATGAGATGATTTTACATGCCTTGATATTTTCGACATAACCCTGTATAAAACAAAGCTAAAACAGGACAAACCACTTTGCACTAAGTAGTCGAAGAGCAAATCTACCTAATAATCAAAAAATGGAATAGATTGATCAAAAATTGGTGAAAATACAAGCGTTTCAAATTTTACAACTCTTTTAGCTATTCCATAATAAATGGACGTAGTATATTATATTTTAAACTTAAATATAATTAACGATAACAAATAATAAAACGAACAAGTTTCGTAATTAGCCTTACCCAGATCTATACTTGGATAGGGATCAAGCGTTCATTTAATCCACCTGTTCTGAAACTAGGGAAGCGACCTTAAGGATGTGGAAATTTTGGTATCCGACATGCAGCTCTAATAATATCCAGCTACTGAACGTCCTGAATTATTCATATACGAGTACATGCTCCTATTTCGGAACCCTTCATTTAACGAATACATTAACGCTTTTCCAGGTAAAGTTCTCGAAATATCTGGCTTTTAAGGTTCATATCCCATCCATATTAACGAATCTATAGTTTTCATCATTCGCTATTCAAATATCCTAGGAGACTGGCTGATCAAGAGCGAAGTGATACAAATTTTGTTGTTCCCATGTCAATATTTAAGTCAATGTCAAGATGTGCATATATAATGAATCTTGTTGCCAGACCGCATATTTCACCTGCATCATTGAGCCAACACTCTTATCAACTTAAACTCTTTTAAATAATTAATATTTGTTTTCAATATCTATTCTTATTTATGGCTAAGAAAATAGTCCTGGCTTATTTACCTGTCGTAAATACCTGTCGTATCAATTTTATTGCTGTTTTATATGTTTTGAATAAATAGGATTTCTATAAATGTCTAAATAAAATGTAAAACAGCTTAATAGGTTTCCTAATGTGTTTGACTTCTGAGCTCTTCCCTACTATTTTTGCTCCGTTCAGTCCCTTCCCTTCAGAGAAGGGGCTGAAGCCCCCCCGACAAATAAGAAATTGCATTTAATGTTGACAACAGGAACATGAGCTAGATATGACACCTGTTTAAATTTTATTCTTTGTAAAGACTTCGATAAACACCTTCGAAGACGCGAACAGCAAATCTGTCAATAGATAAGTATAAATGCGACTGGCAGAGCCTAGGAAAACTTCGAAACAATTTTTGTAATTTTGGGACAGTCTTGCTTCGTTTTGCCCTTTCATTGAACATTAACATACATTGTCACAAATTAAAAAAAGTCGACTATAACATATACCAACGAAGTATTTTACGTCCATATTCCATATCAGATCCTGCTCGGTCCAATTAATTACTGACACCCTGCTATATGTTTATATTTTGGATCTCAAATAATTACGGCCTACTGGTACGTGCCACGATACCACCGATCGATGGTATCGATACATTTCCATGACGCCGGCGCCGTATCGCAATACCGGAAAATGTTGACAATGTTGACATTCGGAAGTGAGCATCTGGATTTTCTAACCTAATATTCTGTGATTTGCTGCTTGTTTTAGTAAGATTTTTATTTATAGAAAATATGTCAAGTTTTCCCAACACGTATCCCCACGCCCTTGGGAAATCGACTCTGACGTAAGATGACATGACCATACCATGACTCGCTCACGTATCTCAGGTGAACATAGCTTTGGCTCTATTTGCCCAACTCCAGGATGTCAGCTATTATTTTAGGAATATATTTTGGCATTTATTTATTTTTGCCCCGATATGTTTTACACATTAAATTTCTAGCTAATTGTTTTATTCCGTATAGTCGAAAACTCTTATTTTTTCTGCTTTCAATACATCAGAAGAAAGATCACGAACACTCTTCATTCTCAATGCTTCTCGGCGCCGCGCCGGCGTGGCGCGGCGGTACCTCTTGTTATAAATTCTTTTATATGGTATTGAGTAGTATCGATGGTTTCATACTTACTTCTATTTTGGTTCTTTCCTATCGGATGTTGCTTTAGTAAAAGTCCAAGACTACTTCTAAATATAAATTGCAGGACTGAATGTAAAGATTAGACTAAACAACGTTAACATTTGCCTATAATTTACGGCAGTGTATCGTAGTGCAAGTTTAAAACGTGTTATGTCCAGTAATGATCATGTGGCTTTTCAAGTACTTGAATAAATCTCTGTTTGTTGGTGGTGACAAATATGGTCTATTATTTACGTTTATATCTATATCCGACTAAGGTGCAGCAAATTTTATCATAACCTTTGTAGCAATTTACCTTTCTGGTATCTTGTTACTTCTCAAGCATAACCTATTTTCATCATTTATTATTATTGTAAATTATAAATTTTACATGTCCCACTTGCTATAGCATTTAACATGTGCGTAAGCCATTAGACCCTATATTTAGCTTTTTGTTCAGCAAATTGATTGAGCGGGGACTCGTTAATCTAACCCTGTTACCACTATGGTTCATGACCATCCCTTAGTCAGCTCCTATTACTTAGGACCCTTGTCAATAGATTTCAGATTTCAGGTCTGAAATTACCATTGGCTGCTAATGATTTGTACCTTTGGTTTAAGTTAAAAAAAAGTAGAGGTGGTTAAATGTAGAGTACTACTACAGTATAAAAAAACTCTATTTCTCGTTTCTTTGGTGGTCTGACGGCGCAAACAAAAATACCTATAAAACGTGTAATGGGTGAGGCTAAGACACCGAGCAAACCGCTTGTGAGGGAAGGGCATTGAAACAAAGTTAAAGAAATACCAGGCATCGAAAGCCATAATTCCCGTGCAGGAGTCAAGGAGCGGCGATAGGTATCTATGTAGTGCTATTGAATTACTGGAACTGATGGAACTTTAGCTAATCTTTGTGCTTTTATATGGGTCCGAAATCCCTTAGCAGGCCCAATCAAGTCTTTGGTTTCGGTTGTTTGATTTTGTTGTTTAAATACTATAATTCTGGTTTGTTGTTGTAAATATTATGTGAGTGTATGATTAATTAAATGTATGGAGAAAATTTTTTATATGTGACAACTGTAAAGTATGTTTTTTATGTTTAACATCAAGATTAACTCCAGAGGTAAGTTTGTTTACTAGTATTTGAAAAAAGTGCCTCATTATTATTTTTTCCTTTTTGTAAAATTGTAGCTCTGAAGAAGGTTTAAAATAAAACCGAAACGTTAGCTAATGGAATAAAGCTTTTTAATTTCCACCTTGTGCTAAATCCGACAAAATTCACAAAATTTTTTTAAAAAGTATAAACGACACAAACAAATCAAATTTTATAATTCTGACCTTCTAGCCTGTAGCACAATGTTTTCCCAAACCTTACCCTTTTCATTCCATGTTGCATTACTCTGACTAAACTCGTGTTCTCCCTATAATTATCTAATTTTGTTTAGCTTGTGTTGGCAAGGCTAGAATGATACATGAGTTAAACACTCTTGACTGTAGGTGTAGCAGAATCATTTTCACATGAAATACCACAAGAGGTTTTGGTATTGGGATGTGACGCATGTTGCTGCGACACCTGGTGGTCGAAAAATGAAATGAGCCAAGCTGCATTATATTCTGCGCATCCACGTGTCAGTACGTCTAGTTGAGCTCGAATTTTACTAAAAAAGCATTAAAAAATGTTTCGCTATCGTAGAAATTTCAATGATCGTGATAAGTGTTGTGTGAAAAATTGTAAAAGTACAGCAAGCACGGACTTATCACTCAGATTTCATGGTTTTCCAAGACAAAATGAAGGCGTCGATCGTGGCGAATCGAAGAAACCTTTTTGGAAGTTTGGAGGAAATGGATCGTCTGCATGCATGCCAAATTTTTTAAAAAGTACATGAGTATAAACCATCGCTGAAAGTATGTTCTCAGCATTTCAGAAAAGAGGATTACACTTTACCACATAAACACATGTTTACATATTTCTCCTAAACCAGCCTTACAAGAAGACTTGTGCTGTAAAATCTTGCCAATCAAATCAACCACAACGTTTATTTCATGTGGTTTTTCTCTCAAATGTGATGTTTGTAGACATAATGCTTTGGGATGAGTATCAGAGCTACTACTTGTTTAGTTATATATCTCACATTTTATAATATGTCCCGCTTGTAGTACTCTTTCACCCTCTACAAAACATCTCTGTGATAGATTTGTTCCTGCATGTTCACAGATAGCTTCCAAAGTTAATAATTTTTTTTTTAAATTCACTAATCACCACACTATTTTTGTATAATATTGCAGCTTGCTTCCTCCATGTTGTGACGTGACCGATTAGGCTCCTCCCAGACGTCAGATCTCAATTACCGGTTAAAACATTTACTTACCTGTCATGAAACGCGTTGCTTAGCAACACCACGACTCCGAAGGAGGAGTGGTGTTGCTGGTGACGCGTCGAGTATCAAGTAAAAGTATAAGGTGATGTTGAAACATCGAGTGGTATTCACAAGATTACAGAACGAACTATGCCATTAATACTTTATTCATTATACATATCATATTCACTATTTTTGATAACGAAGCTACAACTATAGTAATTGTTGATTCCAGATCGATTTTCTACAGAACTGGAGGGAATACTTGCATCACTTTGGGGGTTGTCATATGTTGATGCTTCACGCTATTCTTCTCTCATGTTTAATATAATTTTGAAATGGTGTTATCTGCTAAGCTGGAGGTACGAGATCACGGAGTTTATAGATCTATTTCCAGTCATTTGATAACTTCTTGAAGAGTTACGCCAGAATAAGTAAGTGTGCCCACAACTTCAGCTCTATGAGAATGAATTGTAAATTTTTGTTGTAGGTATCCAACCCGCTGATTTTTACTCCCATTTCCATCCTTATTTGAATGTTGGTTCCCCTCTCAGACAACACCTTTAAAAAGGGTCGCACTGGAAAGAAATGAGAATGTAATACATTTTAACTTGCTTCCTGATATTTTGTTGGCGCCTCCTTGCGTAGTTTTGGCACATATAGAATTATACTCCAGGCGACTAGTAAGTGACCCGTCATTATGTGTTTCCTGTCTGAAAAATTCCACCTGGCACAAAGCACCTTCGTTACCTCCATGCAAATTCGGATGCAGCAATAAAGACAATTCTTTTTGAAACCTATCGGGAGAGTTTTCGTCCGAATTTGAAGCCATTATTTCGATTTTCGCTTTTGTAAAAACTATGGAGCTCACCTTCCGGGCACTGGGCACTTGTTGGAGTTCTCTTCACTTGGTATTTCTAGCATTTCGAGCCTCTTGAAAAACTTGATCCTTAAAAGAGTCTAAGCGCCGATTGTGCTGTATAAAGTAAAGGTCTTGTAGCGTTTTAGCCGTCTTATTATATTGAAGTTTAATGACACTTTCTTTATAGGTTTGTTCCAACCGACTAGAAAACCGTACGAGGGACCGTCATTTC
>MU181918.1:777248-814858 GCA_016904865.1 Pissodes strobi
AAGTTTTTTGCCGTATTAGTACCATGCAAACGTCGGTCATTGATATGTAGACCTTTTTACATCGAGTGTACTTCTTACCTGTTTACACCGAGTGTACTTCTTACATTTTCAACATCTATCGTTGCTAATTTAGATGATTATGTACCCTTACTAGATTGGGTTACTTTTCGTTGTCGTTGTGATTCCTTATACTGCAGATGCGTGCATTATCTCTTGGATTTTTTTATACCTATTATATCGGAGCCAACTGCTCTCTCTACAGCTATATTTTCTATCAATTTACGAGTACGAGATATATCAGAAAATTATATTAATTATGTTTTACCTCTTCGAACAAATGCTTGCTTGTATGGTTGGTATCTATCGACTTTTATTGTATACGCAACTAAATAAATGTAAGTGGCGGCATGCAGGATTACTGGTCATTTTCACCGCTTGGTGGGCCCCATTATTCCTGTTAAAGAGCAGTATGAATCTATCGTCTTAAGGATTTGCGCACTAGTTGATAATGATATATTTTGCGCCTCTTCTACTTTCTTAAACATTTCTACTACTTGTCAACTGACATGATCTGTTATTTCTTTAACTTTCTTTACTTCGAGAATACACTCCCTGCACTGGCCGTAAGCACACCTCTTGGTATCGTTTCGGGTTTTTTTTCTGCGGTCGAAGTCAGGCCAGCATATTGAATGTTGGCCAACGTTTCTCAGACAACCTTGCTAGGTCGTCTCGAGGCGTAGGGCATCGCAGACAGACTTGGAATAAGGTGATAACAATAATTACATTTGTGCTCAATTGTAACATCATTAAAAATTCTGTTTTTAGGCCGGCGCGTTATAATTTATTAAGTAGCAGAGGCACTTTGCAGACGATAAAAATATGTTTGTTGTTTACTTTCATATATTATATATCTTTTATTGGATTATATCAATAATGCCGTTTCCGACGTTTCGATGGCATAGTGAAAGCGTTTTAATCAAAGCTTATTGGCTATTTTATTCGACGAAGAAGTCGCTGAAAATCACTTTTACCTATCGAAGCTATGTATACCGTCAGCTTATACCAAACTGTGACATATAAAATTGAATATTTTATTCTAATCCTAATTTTGAGGGGCAGTAACCCAACTATATGAGAAATATGCTGCCAAAATTACACTTTAAAAGAGACGCAAAGCTATTAATTATTTAATAGTTAATAGGCACGCTGAATTGAGAAATTATTGCGGGATACATGATGGACCTCACTGGAACACATTCACGTAGTGATATATGCAGGAGGCTCAGCACATGTAATAAACAGCAAACAATATAATAAGGCTAAGAGTAGAAATAGGAAGAATAACCCTGTATACAAATAAAAACATATCAAAGAAAATATTAAAGAATATTCAAACTATAACAATCAATAACCATCAACCAGTTAAAGAAACTTTGAACACGTTGAAACAAAGGGAAAATCTACTGTATAAGAAAATATCAGCAACGGGAATAATTAAAGTAATAACACCAAGTAGAGTAGAAATTGTCGAATTCTGGGAATAAATATGTAAAAAAACTTACAACATATTCATACAGTATCATGGATTAAAAGAGAAGAAAGTAGACAAGAAGAAATAAAATAACTACAGAAGAATGACAAAAATTACACAAAACACACTTAACTGGGCTGCCAAGAAACAGATCAAATACAAAACTTTTGGTATGAACAGTTCACATCGACATACTGTGTATAAATAAATACTTGACAATTCAAATGCAAAACAACTGAAAAATAACAATATAGACAATTGGCCAAAAATATGTTTGCAGACCCTATTCAAAACATCAGCAATATGCAAGAAAATAGATTAACACCTACAAAAATATAAAATAGTTTCGGGAGAGCAAAAATACCTCAAGAGAAAAATCCATTATGGTTTTATTTCTGCAATATATTAAATGCCATAAAATACGACTTTCAGATCATCAGCATAAAGTAGAAGGCTCAGATATAAATGAGAGGCCTATTGAAAATAATTGAAAAATAGAAAGAGGCAAATGGACAGACGAAATCGATACAGAAGCTCTTAATAACGAAATACCAGAGAACATGCAAAAAGAAGAAATATACAAATATCTAAGATTTTAACGGAATACAAAAATAGACCACACAACAATAAAAAATAAAAAAACAACTAACTAAAAAATATAAGTAACACCTAACACTAATATTCAACACAAAATTAAGTTAAAAGCCTTTATTCAAAGTCCTTAACACAATTGTCATGCCTTTCCTCGAGTATTACCTTTTTGGAGTAATAAAATGGGCAACAACATACCTAGATATTCACAAGATCTGAAGAGGAAACATTGA
This sequence comes from Pissodes strobi, assembly GCA_016904865.1. Lineage (NCBI taxonomy): Eukaryota > Metazoa > Arthropoda > Insecta > Coleoptera > Curculionidae > Pissodes > Pissodes strobi. Next base: position 779,604 of record MU181918.1, read on the forward strand.
TAACTACACGCAAACTCAGGGAAAGAGAGACTCATTTATAGTTAGGAAGGAACGAGGAAGACTCATAGAACTCCACGCAAACCAGATGGAAACCCTCAAAGAATAATTCCACAACACATACTTGCATATGAAGGAAGGATGCAAAATACTAGCGGGCACACCTTATAAGCACAGCATAGCAGCGAAAATAATAAACTATGCATTAGCACTTAAATTTATTCTGATATCAACAGAGACAAAACATTATAACTACACACCGAATAGCATATTGGAAAATAATTGATGCAAATTGAACTATGATACGGCTATACGTACTGACGAAACTATATTACACAACAGACCAGATCTTATATTACTGGATAAAAAAAAAAACAAGACCACATAACTAACGTCATAAGCAAACAAGACACCTACAAAACAAAAAAATACACCCAAAGGGCAATAGAAGTGGAACGAATTTGGAAAGAGTGCAAATCATGCCACTTATATTATACACAACAGTTATCAGACACAAGATCTTCACCCAACATCTAAAATGACTTTAGATAGGTACCTATAATACCTCGGTCTTGCAAGATAGCCCGCACTTTTCCCAAACAGCGAACGGTAGGTATACTTGTTACACACCCGCTTGCCTAAGGAGAAACCAGAAAAATCCTATTAAAAATTTAAATAAAAAAATATATACAATTTGCAATTGAAACGGGCGAAGTTCCTCTTAAAATTCTATTAAAAATTTAAATTAATAATAATAATAATAAAATTAAAAGAATATATATATACAATTTGCTATTCAAACGGGAGAAGTTCATCAGCATACACGTGTATATGAGACGGTTTTCCCATTATATAGAAAATGTTCATGGTTATAAATAATGACGAAAACAGAACTTACAGATCAATTATTTAATTTGTAAATTAAAATATTAAAAGGGGTCGACATTGTGTTAAAGACCTGTCAGTGCTAGAGGTATCTGAACAAGATAAAAGTCCAGAGGGCAGAACGTTGTTCAAACTAACTATTACGTAACTATAATCTTCTGTTTCAAGTTGTATATATATTGTCACGGCTAGCCACCATCCGAATGTTTTTGTGCTATCCTATAGAACCAGCCTTGTCGCGTCTACGTGTCAGCCGCCCGGTAGAGAATAATATAGAGAGGCCTCGCTTTGTCGGGAGTAAGCGTGATAGATTTTAGATTGTATATAAAAGCAAGGCAGAACGCGTGTTGAGTTAGCTAATCATTGAGTGTTGAATTGTAAAGAGCTATTAGTTTGGGTTAGTTTGGGTTTTGGTTAGGTAAAATTATAAAAGTAGATTAGTGTGTTTAGTTGTATACAGTGATTTAGAATAAAGAGAGTATTATTGTAAAATAGTAAAATGTGTGATTTCTTTCAGAATCCACGGGAAAAACGTAACATTTGGTGTCAGAAGTTGGATATTGAAGGGACCGGACTTGTGTAGTATTTTTCGAGGAAAGAAGAGGATACAAGCACGTCAACGAGACCGTTTGATTGGTGGATTCTGTAAACATTTTATAACATTGTATGGTCAATGCAAGGCAACAAACTGCAGAAATGGAGCAAATAAATAAAATGTTGGCCAATTTCATGGAAAATCTAAATGCTGAGAGGCGAGCGGATCGGGAAGAGGATGAACGTAAAAGGCAAGCAGAACAGGATAGGCTTCAGAAAATTTTACAAGGCCAAGAACATAAAAGGCAAGCAGAACAGGACCAGCTTCAGAAATGGATGCTGGATGTAATTGTAGGCAAGGAAAATTACAGAACATATTGGATGGGCAAAATGAGAAATTTGAAAAAGCAGAAAACGATATACAAAAAGAAGTTGGAATTGTACAAAAAGAAGTTGCAAATGTACAAAAAAAGTTGCAAATGTACAAAAAGAAGTTCAAAATTTACAAAAAAAAGTAGGAGATGTATAGAAAGAAATGAAGAATTTACAAGCGAAAGTTACCAGACTAAAAAACCAAGGACCCACCGAGAGGGTATTCGCCAAAGCACAGAATATTAAACCTCGAAAGTATGACGGTCAAACATCCTGGACAATGTACAGAAGACAATTTGAAGCCACTGTTGTTGCCAACGGTTGGGGTAACGAAAAAATTGCTACATCACTAGTGTTAGCGCTTCCAGCTCTGGAACTACTACAGACCACTCCCATCAGCCAACAGGGGAAATGAGACTTACTTGTATCTGCCCTGGAGAGACGATTTGGCGACCAACATAGAAGACAACTCTATCAGGCACAAGTAATGACTCGACATCAGAAACTTGGTGAAAACCTGCAAGAATTTGAGGCAGTTGTTAGACGTCTCATTCAATTGGCGTACCCGGGAGCAACAGAGGAATTTCAAGAGGAACTTGCTACTCAATATTTCATGGGTGATATCAGAGATCCAGAAACTCAGAAGATGTTAAGTCTAGCTAAATTTTATAACAGCCGTGAAAATTTGGGTAGAGCTCTAGAAATCGAGGCGTCCTGTAACATTTCTAAGCCAATAATCAGAGACGTATCCATCCAGGAAGAAAATGTATTTCAAGAGAGACTGTCAAGTACAAAGATTCCGGGAGCCACTAGAAGATAGGCCGCGTAACCGAAATATTTGAAATCAGTGCTATCTATATATATATATGGCAGGACTGGGCATTTCAAGAGAGACTGTCGAGTACAACTACGGTCTAGATCTCCATCCAGAGACGCTAGCAGTTGAAAGTCAAGTCAGGAAGAATTAAAAGAATATAACTTTAAGGCTAAGCACAGGGAAGGAAGATTGCATAATAATACAAACGTTTTATCCAGAAGCTCATGCTAGGATAATTATAAACATTGCCAAAGAATAGACCAACGAGCAGGAATCACTTCCATTAGGCAAATCGAGTTTAAAGTTGATCAGCAGTGGATCACAGAGCAACTAAGGAAAGATCAGCTTGAGGATAGTGAAATAGCACTACTGCTAAAAGTTAAAGAAGACCGTCAACCAAGACCAAGCTGGAGCATATCAAGGAATATCACGGACATGAAGTAGCTGATCGGGACGATCAAGTTTAAGAGGGAGACAATGTCACGGGTCACGGCTAGCCACCATACGAATGTTTTTGTGCTACCCTATAGAACTAGCCTTGTCGCGCCTATGTATGAGTCATTGCTGGCAGCGAAGATTCAGGAATTCTCTCGATACCTGTTCGAGAATAATATAGAGAGGCCTCGCTTCATCGGAAGTAGTCGTGATAGATTTTAGATTATATATAAAAGCAAGGCAGAACGCGTGTTGGGAAAGTAGCAGTGAGTCTAAGTTTTATTTTAAAGTCAAATATGTGCATATTAATATAACTCTTATATTGCTACATGTTTTTTTGATTAATAGAAATGTGGGGCGTGACTTTAAAGTCCAGGATTAATCCAAGATTTTTACAGACATTCACAAATAGGTAACTTGGGTTCATTATTGTCATCAGAATTTTATATTAATTACACTAGTGTAACTATCTATAATATTTGATGTCTCTAAATTGCCAAAACGAAAATGCAAAAAGGCAATTGATCTATACGCTGGATCACGAGATTAGTGAAAATCATAGTTTAATTTTCTAATCGGGCGTTAAATTGGATGACTACCATGATTAAAATGTAGAGTAAAGAATAGTTTATCTCGAACTTTAAAGACGCAAACTTGAAGTAGTCACTTGTAAATTGGTTAGATGATTATGACAAAATATGTTTTGGATATAGTGAAAATGTGAATCAAGTACCCTAAAGATACATGGATAGTATTTTTTAAATTAAAACTGCTAGTTTTATAGGCTTTTGAAGTTGAAATCCTCATACTAAAATCAAAATTAGAGCGATTATTCAAGGTTATTAATTATAAAACATGACATTCCATTTAATCCGGTTTAATTAAAGGAAAAAATATAATAGGTTTGAAAGAATTTTCTGATAAACAATAGAGAATCAGTTACTTACATGTTAATATATCTAAGTACATCTTTTGTTAGATTGGATGGACTAGCCATCGAGACCATTGGGCTTTGTGGCTTCCCCATACCATTGCTAGTTAATCGGATATATATTGTGTGTAAAATCACAGAAAATATAGACTATATTTTCTGTGGTAAAATGCTTTCTGATGGTTCAAATCAGTTCGATTCATTCTATTACGTTTCAAGAGGTTCTGTTTTGGGTTAATGAAATTGAGCAAATGGAGAAAGTAAAATTTGATTACTTGGTCTATTTCTAAAGCATTCTCTTTTGCAAAAATTTGTTTTAGATTACCTTGGAAGCACTACTTCAGACAAACATATTGTATAACTCAAAAGGCCAAAAGAAAGACATGTTTTTATGTCAGGCAATGACGTTGATGATTCTGATACCAAACTGTTGTATTTTATATACCTCGCAATGGACTGCCATATAAAATAATATGTATATTCAGTGTTTCTTCTTTTACAAACCAGCTCAGGAGTTCCCGGTCAAACTGGTGGCCCCTAATTGTTATAATCCACATTAATATAATGAAATCTTGCGTTCATCATCATTGTAATTTCCTACTTTATGCAAACGACCTAAATTTGTTTAAAAACTAAACAAATGTAAATAATTGGCAAATAATTCAAAGATATCCCGATAAAGTGCTTTCGGTTTGCTCAAAGTTGACCGCCTTTTTAGTGGAGTAGTGATTTACTCAAAGCTGATGGTTGGCCTGCATATCACTAAACAAATGATCTGTCTATAGAATTTTTCAATTCGTAGATGAGCTCTAGCAGTGTGATCTGGAATTCGACACCTGCGGGTCTATAAATTGCTCCTCAGAATACCTGCAGAATACAGAAATTTTAGTTAAACCAAATTATTAAAATCTGAATGCAGTATTGTGCGACAACGTACCATTTCAGCCCGGTAGCTTGGCTTCCCTAGCCGAGGCACAAAGCTTTCTAGGCTAGATCTGTCTCATGTCCTCCAGACTCAACACGCATCTTCCTCTTCTAGCCAACGTTGGAAAGTCGGCAAAAACATGAGTGGTCTTTCAAACGCCACTTACATTCCGAATCTTCTACAATCTGACGCAGTTGCAAATGCCTGGTTAAGCGACAGAGCTGTGTAGGGAGCGCTGTTACAAGCCTCATATCTCATCTCTTTAGATCCAGAAACACCGTCACCCTACAATGTACTAGGTCACCCAACAGTAGCCTAGCCTGCCACATTCCTGAAGTAGTCCGCCATAGATCCTTGGCCCACGCATTAATTGCATTGCTTAGGATGGCGGCGGGCGTACTGCAAAACACACCTATTACAGGCTTAGATCCGTTGAACGCAAGTCGTTCTTGACAGACGCATTCCCCGAGACATTCGAGGGTTCCAGAACACAAAAAAGACCGACCCAATTATCCTGGCCAAGACTCCCATGACTTTCTTATATGCAGACACTTACGCAGAGTAAACTCTATTCATTCATCAGAAATTCGACAGAACAGCTCTGTTGTACGAGCACATGCAGATATCCTTCCGTCTGAAAGTTCTTATCGGGTTCGCATTCCAAGACGAAAACAAGTTTCGTCCTTATGGTTTCTCCATACATTATACCCGCTCCAGTATCACTACTTGTTTTGGAGCCGTCTGTGTACCAGACGATCCCATTAACTATGCGCTGCGATCCGCACTCTATCGGGTATGTAAAATCTGAGAGGTCTACTAGATCTGGCAATATGTTATCCGGTCTTATTAAGAGTTTCGAACATTCATCAGCTGCCCTTCTCTAGTACTTGATCTATCCCATCGGGCTGTTATTGACCCTTAGGTGACCGAGACTTTTTAGTTTGTATGCAGACTTTAAGGCCTCATACTCCAGGAATAGGTGGAGAGCGGCAAACCAGTCCGCTTCTCAAGAGCCCTGATGGATATTCCTGACAGGTAACAGAACCACATCAGCTATATCTACTACCTACTTTTCATTGATACACTTAATAAATAATCCTTAGGTCAGCAAACGATTGGATAAATTATTAGGTATTGCTATTTGTTATATTTAGAAAAACTAATTGCTCACAAAATATCGCTTTCTGTAGGATAGCAAGGTGATGTGGCATTTTGATGGGGATATAGGTATTTTTTTATGCCACTAGCCACGGTTAAGAGATTTTTGAAGAACAATAATATTTTGATGAATTTTTATTTGTTTATCACGTTTTGTTGCAATACAGGCTCTTCTCCAAGCTCACATACAAATAACTTGTCGTTTTCTGTGAATCAGGATTATTAACCTGTACCCTGTACTCCATGATATGATTAGGCAGTTTGATGATTCAGTTGTGTAGTCATATGAAGCTATATTTTACCTAATACAAATGCATGTAATTTTTTGACCACGCCATTGAGTGCTTACCTGTTTATAACCCCTTTGTTCGTCAATTATATATCTAAGTAAATAAACTAGGATATAACTAGAAGTAGCTTTCAGTTTTTTGGCGTAAGCATGCTGAAACATATTCTTATTATTTGTCTCCCATCCCATAACTGGAAATAATTAGAGGTTATTAATTCTTTTCAAGTAATAAACGACATTAATCAATTAGGCAGCATTACGCATAACTTTGAAATACGTCATTTTACATAAAAACTATTATGCAACCGACAGCTAACGTAATTTCCGGAATTATAATTTACTCGAAGAAATACTTCGCAATTATTGTTATGGGGAAAATAAATATGACTGTTTGGTTAGTTTGAGTTAGTGAGTCGTACATAAAACAACTTATCATAACAAACAACAGTAAGTAACAGTTTGAAGACAGCACTAATTTATAAACTGAATCAAATTGATTTTAGATGTGCAATATAATATAAAACAAAAAAATAATTCACTTGACGATCACTACCGAAAGCCGGTCTGGTGCAGCTGTGTTTGCTGAATACACCCCTTATTTGTTAAAACGTAGGCTAAAGTGACGCAAAACATCACTAATGGCTGCACCTTATGAAGTAATAAGGGATGATCAGCAGGATTGGGATTACGTCACGAATTATGACGGTAACATTATATGCTCGGCAACAAGGACCTATTAACGTCGTGGGATAACGTCTTTTTGCTTACGCAAATGTTATGAAAGAGTCCTCGTTCACTGACACAATAATATAGGTTTCCTTAGGGATATGAAAGATGAATGTTAGTAGTCATATTTCTGCAAGACAAACACATAAGAGCCATTAACGATTACTTAAAGGAAGAATCTGATATGGTGTTAATGGTGCTGACTAAATATACAACCATCTTTTAGCAAAACAGCGCGCCGCAGGCTAATCAGCCATAGGCGAAAAATTTTAGGGGCTCCATGCCCAATTTTTACCCAAAAGTCGTTAAAATAGGATCCGGCGTTCTATTGAATGGCAAATGAGGAGGGCGCCTCCCCCCGCTCCCGCTCAAAAAAAAAAGAAGGGAGAGAGATGTCGGACATACCTATAACCCTCCGCGGGAATATAACGGACCGGACAAACGGACGCCCTGAAAAAAACGGACTGTATGGCAAGCCTAGTTTAGAGTATCTTTCGTTTCACAAAAAAGTAGTCACATGTCGTGAAAACTATCTCCGCCAATAAGCGATGAACCCCCAATTACAACGAAAACCGGACACTATTTTTCCTAAAACCACCTAAAAAATGAAAAAAATAGCTCTTTAGATTCTTAAGAAAACAATTAATATGACGCGCGTATTGAAATCGGCTTATCGTTTTATTCACATCTGGTAAATCAAAGTGCCAAATCAAATATATGATGTCAAATTGACACCATCTGTCATCTGTGCAAATAAAGTCATGCTGAAAATACTCCTTAACACGTTTGTCGAAAAATACGCATATGATATAAAGCACTTTCTAGTGAACTGTGCTTCTTTTCTCATTTTCATAGATGGCCATATGAAAAATTTCTTTCAATGCGAAAATAGATAAAGCTTCTGTTCAGCAAGTTGTAAATTAAGAGAATCCTTTACTTGTGTACCTTCTTACAGTACCCTGATTCGCTTCATTCTGCAATACGCACACGCGTAAGAAAATATCACATTTTTCCACTTGTTACATAAATAGTTACCATTATAAATTATATTTGAGCGTGCGTTTTACCGTATTGAAAATTCAATTTCATAGAGCTTTGGTACGGACTCGAAAAAAGTTCGAAACTACTAGGGTTGTGAAATTTCCGGAAATATATACTTTGAAAATATATTAGAAATTTTTGCACATAATGGGAATATATAAAAAAACATTAAACAAAGATCCGGGAATCAAAAATTACACACAATTCCAGCAAGAGACATATTTTCATCGCTATCCTTATTATCATTGGAGGTAGACATGGAATATTTGGTGATGATTTTTCTTTCAGTTCATTTTCATAATTTACCATATTATCATTATCAATATTATCAGCATCATTAGTTCCTTAATGCCAATTAACCTCCCGCAAATCATTTTCAACAATCTGTTTTTTTCATCGAAACTTTCTATATTATTGATAAAAATGAAAATTGATCAGTTGCTGTTTTTTTAATAAGTATAAGATGCTTTATTGTCAAAAATATTACAATTTGTAGACAAACTAGTAGTAGGAAATATACAAAACATATAAAAACACAAACAGAAACATACAATGAAAATAAAAAGAAAAGCCTAACTATACAAAACTTTATACAATTATATTAAGTATCAAAATATTTAATCATTTAAATTTTAAATACTAAACACTAAACACCAAACATTAAACCAGTGCGCAAGATGCTCAAAATTAGTATTAATAAAAAAGTCGTTTACTGCGTCTAAGGCTCTTTCCAGTAAGTATGATCTCAAAGCCCTGCGAAATGCGGGAAAAGATGTTGTTGACTTCATTTCAAATGGCAGATAATTGTGCATTTTTCATTTTTCTTGCATTGTACAGTATAGAGCTTTTAACTAACTCTGAGCGTGGGGTTGGAAGATAAAGATCATGATCCGTATTCCTAAGTGGATAGTTGTGAGATGGCCTTTCTGGAATAGCAGATACGTCCTTGCGGATTAAGCAAAAGGATTCAAACATGAATAAGGAACGAAGTTAATATTTTACACTACTAAAATTGCTTTTAAAACAATATTTAAAGTTATTAAATATTTAAATGGGTGAAGAAAAAATATTTATTTACCAGTTTTGTTTGACAAGACGAACAAATGTGAAGTTAGTAGATTTCTAGTTCGTAAATGGAAACTATTTCTTGGACTAGGCTCAAACATCAAAGGACTTTGAGCTGTAAATGCTGTTTGAAATCTTACAAATGCTATATATCGCATGGTACATAATATAATGATATGTGACATAAAGTTTTCAAATTCAATTCACCAGAAAACATACTACATCCCAGACAGACTTGAAGCAACACAATAACAATAATAATGTGTACTCTTTTTTTGCAAGGAAAAAATATAATTAAAAACTAGGTTTTTAGGCCGATGCATTTCAATTTCTTTTTAATTTACCGGACGCTTAGTTTAAGGTTGTTGGCGCACTTAGCAGACTGTAACAGAAATTATGTGCTGTGTTTTGATTATTGAATGACCTAAGCGTGAATTGATAAAAATAAAAAGAAAATTACATAACATGAAATCGAACAATGATTTAAAGTGTTAGGGCAAACTACTAGAACGATCTAATAAGCCAAAAATGTGCCCATTTAAAATTTTGAAAGTCGTTCTAATTAATAGCTGGTACAAATTTGAGTCGAATAATCACTAAGTTTGGGATGACACCAACATTATTTAACGAAGTAGTCCAAATTGAAGATCTTGAAAATGTTGCTATAAATCCGGAATTCCGGTATATTAAAATTTGACGCGATTTTATTCAATTATTTTTTATAACTAGGTCTGATGAATTGGACCAAGCAGATTTAGTGGTTGACTTCGATCTATAAAATAAATATGTATTTTAGTTATAAACGTAATCCACTATAATGGTCAGGAGAGAAAACTTTCGTTATTGGAGTGTTGAGAGTCCACACTTTTCAAAAAACGAAATACGCAGTATCAAGATTAGATTAATGTTTGAACCCATATAGTAGTAGCAGCCTTTATTGACGCGATACTGTATTTAAAGACTAATATTTCATGATAGACGAAAATGAGAATTTTTATATTTCCAACAAGATGATACGTAGGATCACAATGACCTTTTTAATATCTATTTCTGGGTTTAAAACTGAATCCAGAAACTCTGAACTTATAATTTCTCGGAATTCAAGGTTGAAACTTTGAAATCAGGGTTAACAGTCTGAATTTAGAGTTTTTCTCTGAATTTAGCTTCGCAATCTGAATTCACACTTTATAGTATGAGTAGCTTTTTCTGATTTTTTTTTATGGCAGTGATACACAGACTAAAGGGAGATCCTATGGCGCTTGACGAGCGGTGTGTGTGTGTGCGAAGATGCTGATTGACACGGTCTTTGAATAGCTGTAGGTTGAAGTTTTCACTTTTGTCGTGGGAATTTAAACGTTGCATTACTTGATCTGATCCTTTAAATCCTGGAATGGCTTTATAAGAGACTGAATGACGGCGACATTGCTGCAGCTGTGGTCTGCGATTTCTCAAAGACACTTAATTGCGTAAATCGTAGAATACTGCTGGATAAGCTTCAGTATTATAGGTTTAGGGAAATAGCCCGGCGGCATGGCTCAAGCTTTTAGATTTTATTTACTTTGGTATATCACTTTGTTGAAGTTTTCACTATTTTTGTGTGGTTTTAAGCACACACCATTTTCATAAAATAAGTGGTATCTACCTTATTTTCATACGAAAAAAATCTGCAAATATTTCAGAAAAACTGTATTTTGTCCGTCTTTAGGAAACTGTTTCTAAGCATAGTCAGATTTTCCTTAAAAAAACATTCTAACAACACTCAAAATTCCTATTTTTCTGAAAACATTAATATTGAAATAAATAATATTCCTTTACCGCTGGCTACCGAGGCAAAAAATCTGCGAATTTTGTTTGACAATATTCTTTCATTTGAAATGCACATAAAGCAAAAACTTGGAGTGGCAATAGCCGTATTCGATTGAGACTGGAGATCGGTTCAAAATGAACTGAAACTGAGCCAAGGTCAAATGAAATTTTGGAAACAATTAAAAAATAAAGCCGATTAACAATTGACATTTAAATGCCATCTTTTACCTGAACTACTGAACTGATCTAAGTGATCCCGGTCCATTTTCGGATCACTTACAGATGAGCTGGATCACTTTTTAGGTAGTGGGGGCAAAGTGATATTTTTACAATCGAACACGAATCAGTTCAATAAAGTTGAGTTAGATCGATCTGAATCGATCCAAAGTAGTGAATCGAATACGGCTATAAATGCGATTAAAAAAACTTTATTCTTTAAAAAAATACTTGCCAGCAAAAACAAAATATTTTCTCTGCAACTCGCTTATTCTATCATTGTTTGATTATCGAGACATAATTTATCACAATTCTTTAATATTAAATACCGTCAAGTCTATACAAAAACTGCAAAATACATGTATGCGTTTTTCATTCAATGTACCTTTTAGAAATCACAAAACTCCATATTTAAACGATAATTCAATTCTATCAATGTCTAATAAACGTAGATATAATTTTTATTTATTTATTTATAGAGTAGTGAAGGGTGGGGGCCTCCATATTTAAGAGCACTTTTTAATACACGCGAACGCCATCATTTTACAAGAAATAGAGATGATTTTATTATTCAGTTACACAACTCAGCAAATTTTCAAAAATCCTTCAGCTATGTCGCGGTAGAAATGTGGAACGGCCTACCCAATAACGTGAGATAATTATCTTTTAGTATGTTTAAGCGATTTATGTTAGCCCTACTTCTGGACGAACAAAAAACATAAGTTGATTTATGTCAAAATAATTCAACTATAAAAGAGAGATTTATAATAGCATAAAGAATAATTATTATAACTACACGGTTTGAGTCCTTTTTATAATTTAAATAGGTCATATTTTCTTTTGAGCAATTTTTTCTGCCCTCTACACGATAATTGTACATTATAATTTTTTGCATTCATGTTTTTTCTTCTGTTGTTCCTTTGTTCTCCCCATTGTTATTTTATATAGGAACGCAGGGCGGAAAAAATATCACGCGGATATATGAAGTAAAATATATTTTAAAGTGTAAACGGTACAAGAACAAGTTGAATAAAAAATATACGATCTTAAATCTTAAAAAGCGAAACAACTACTACACATAAACCTCACAGCGGAAAGGCGTGATGCTTTCAAAATAACAGATTACATTTTGTCAATTAAGCAAAAGCTAATCGGGCACATATTGCCGCTGTATGCGTCGGTAAAAGATAATAATCACCAAGGATATTGACTGCATTATCTAACATTCTCCCTCAATATCATAGGTGAGAAATAAAAATACTTAATCCTAACAGCCTTCTTAAAAATAGTTACAGATTGACAAGCCTAGCCATTTATTGAATATTTAGTTTATTACAAATAAATTTATGCTTTTTGGAGCTCAGTGACTTTGTCAGCATATCTGCGACCATTTCAGTTGTCGGCTGATACAAAAGCTGAATATCATTATTTTTTATTTTGTCTCGGATAAAATGATACTTTACATATATATGCTTAGTGCGTTTATGAAAGGTTTGATTTTCAAATAACTTTATCGCACTTTGATTGTCATTATAAATATTGAAAGCCACATTGAGATTTAGGAAATTACAAGAATCATTTTTACTAAATAATTCAGAACATAATGATTTTAAATAGATTGACTCTTTTGCAGCTTCGCAAATCCCAATATATTCAGCCTCTGTTGAACTTAGAGCGATTGTGTTTTGTTTACGACCTTCCCATGACACAGGACCACCTGCTAATGTAAATATATAACCATAAAAAGATTTTCTATCGATTATATTGTTTGCCCAATCAGAATCCACAAAGCCGATTACGGGATTTTTTGATTTTTGAAATACAATTCCCTGATTTTGTGTACCCTTCAGATATTTTAGAACTCTCTTAGCCCCCAACCAGTGATCTTTAGAGTGATTGATATTGAACTGACTAAGAAATGATACTGCAAATGAAATATCCGGTCTTGTGCAAACTGCAAGATACATCATCGAGCCTATAATTTCTTGATAAGGTGCGTCATAAAATTCACCCTTAGAAGGAAATTTTTGATTTTGCTCTAAGGGAGCACCGACAGTTTTACAATTTGTCATTTCAAATTTATTAAGCAATTTTTGAATTGTAATGTGGCTAATTTTTCTTTTACCTTCTGAACGATTTCTTTCGACTTTCATGCCTAACATATGCGATATTGGACCAAGATCTTTGATGTGAAAATTTTTATGTAATTCCTCTTTTAAGCGTTGTGCCTCGATTTTATTGTTATAAAAAACGAAAAAGTCGTCAACATAAAGTGCTACAATAACAATAGCTTCTGTTGAAATATTGAAAAATATGCACGGCTCTATTTTTGATTGCACATAATTTAACTTTAGAAGTACATTCTGAGCCTTTTCGTACCATAATTTAGCTGATTGCTTTAGGCCATATATAGCCTTTTTAAGTAGACATACTTTATCTTCTGAACCTTGCTCAACAAAACCTTCCGGTTGACTCATAAAAATTTCCTCATCAATATCGCCATTTAAGAAAGCGGTTTCTACATCTAGATGATCTGTTTCTAAGTCTAATTCGACAGTCATAGCTAATATTAATCTTAAATTGCTAAACCTAATTACCGGAGAAAAGGTTTCAAAGTAGTCTATACCATATTTTTGGGTGAAGCCCTTAGCTACAAGCCTTGCTTTATAGGTTGCTATTTCTCCGTTTTGGTCTTTTTTAACTTTAAAAACCCATTTATTTTTAACAATATTTTTATTAGTGGGTTTATCGACTAGTTCCCAAGCATTATTAGTTTTAAAAGCATCAATTTCATTTTTAATAGCCTGACGCCATTCGGCGCTTCTAGAACTTGACAGTGCTTCAGTAATAGTCGAAGGTTCTAAATCATTGGATACAGATAACATAGCGAAATTTGAATCATAATCTAACATACATTCACCATACCTTATTGGTTGATGTCTTATACGTCTAGGATACCTAGTTTCAGCCATAGTTTCACTATCACTTAATTGCCCTTCACTATTTTCACACACTTCACTATTTTCTTCTTCTGAGTCATTGGGCTCAGCCGGTTGTTCTGGAGTTTCAGGTAGCTGATGATCGAAGTCTTTATGATCTGCTGGCCATAAACAAGTAATTCCTGGATCCGTTGATAAGATGGACATATTCTTGATTTCGAAGTCCATAAAACGGTTTTCAAAAAACTCAACATCCCTTGCTATTTTGATGGTGTGTTTCTCTGAATCTAGAAGTCTATATCCTAAACTAGTTTCTGAATAGCCGACGAAAATATATTTTTTGCTCTTTTCGTCGAGCTTTCTTCTTTTAATGTCAGTTATATGAGCAAATGCATGGCATCCAAATACTTTTAGGTGGCTAAGATCAACCTTTTTACCTGTCCATTTTTCTTCAGGTGTTGCACCCCGTATTTTCTTTGCTGGTGAACGATTAATGAGATATACAGCTGTATTGGCAGCTTCAGCCCATAATTCTTTAGGACTTTTTGCATCACTTAGCATTGAACGAACTTTTTCAATAATAGTATGATTGTAGCGTTCTGCAACGCCATTTTGTTCAGGACTGTAGGGTATTGTGAGCTCGTGTTTTATACCATGATCCTTTAAAAAGTGTTTTAAACGTTCATTACAATATTCACCCCCGTTATCTGTTCGCAATACTTTTATTTTTCGTTCAGCCTGATTCTCCACCATAGAACAAAATTCCTTAAATATATCGGAAGCTTCGTCTTTTGACTTTCAAAAATAACAGAAAATTTTTCTACTGTGGTCATATATTAAGTTAAACATATATCTTTTACCACCCCAAGATTCTACTTCCATTGGGCCTACGAGATCTGAATGAATGAGATCCAATTTATTTTGAGCCACCCCCTTATCTTTTTTGTAGGGAAAAGGTTTTCTGGATTGCTTACCTTTTATACAGCTCTCGCCAAAATCAGGTTCCTTATTTTCACTGTAACTTATTCCAGTAGCTAAACCATTTTTTAGCAAATTCATGCTTACGTGGTTAAGATGTCCCAGTCGTTTGTGCCATAATTGTTGCGAATTATGCACTGTCACTACGTTGGCGGCTTCCGAGGATATGTCCAATTTATATAAGCCATCCACATGAAGCCCTGTAGCTATAGGTTCTCCCTTAACGGCACAATGGTCACTGTCCAAGATTTTACACCCATCATTGTCAAAAAACACACAGAAACCTTTAGAAACCATTGAGTTTACAGATAGCAAGTTTACCGACAGGTTTGGAACATATTTTATTCCTGAAATGTCCGTTTCAATATGGCTCGATTTTAATTTCACGGCACAGGTTCCTATCCCTTTGACATATAGTTTGGATCCATTTGCTACTGTTATTGATTGTCCTAGGTTCTGGTCCGTCAGGTTTGATAGTAGGTCAATATTTCCTGTCATGTGGCTAGAAGCCCCACTATCGATATACCAAGCCGACTCATTCATATTTACACCTAGAGCAGCAGCGAACAAACAGTTTTTGCCTCCGTGAGCATTGTTTGACTTCTTGGATTTATTCGATGCGTTTTCGTTACTTTTACTTGAAGTACTTTCCTTGTTTTGTGGGCACTGATTTTTGTAGTGGCCTTTTTGTTTGCAGCCCCAGCACCATGGAGCTTTCTTATATTTTCTGACAGCTAATGCAGAATCACTTTCATGTCTACCATTTTGCCATTTTTTATCTTGTAACAGCTTGGTTTTTACAAAATCTGCGGTTATATCAATGCCAGAATTTTCGAGGGCCATAACCAAAGGTTCGTATTCCTTAGTAAGACCTTGCAGCATAAGAACACCTATGAATTCATCATCTAAGGGCTTACCTATGGACGTTAATTGTTGTGAAAGAGCCATGACTTCGTTTACATAATCCTCCATATTGGTAAAATTTGACAACTTTATTGAACACAAATTCCTTAAGAGGGTCAGTCGTCTATTAAGACCTTTATCTTCAAATGCTGTCTCCAAGGCTGTCCATGCTTCTTTTGCTGTCTTTGATTGCATAATATGGGGGAAGTAGACTTGTCAACAGAAAGGATTATTTTTGATAAGGCTTTTTCTTCTTTCCTTGTCCGCGCATTAGCGTCATCTGTTGTTGCCCATTGTTCACTAATACAGTTCCAAAGTCCATCCAATTTTAATAAGGCTGTCATCTGGAACTTCCAGTCGGTATAATTTTCCCGACCTCGTAGTTTTTCGACACTTGTCCCGATGTGCAAGTTATCGTTACCGGACATTTTATTTTTATTTTTAACACTTTAACGTGTAACCCGAACGTTCGCGTATTAAGCGTAACTGCACAACTAGGTATACCGATTTTATTTAACCTCGTTAGTCCGTTAGCATCCCTGGGCCCATAACCTGTTATTTTATATAGGAACGCAGGGCGGAAAAAATATCACGCGGATATATGAAGTAAAATATATTTTAAAGTGTAAACGGTACAAGAACAAGTTGAATAAAAAATATACGATCTTAAATCTTAAAAAGCGAAACAACTACTACACATAAACCTCACAGCGGAAAGGCGTGATGCTTTCAAAATAACAGATTACATTTTGTCAATTAAGCAAAAGCTAATCGGGCACATATTGGCGCTGTATGCGTCGGTAAAAGATAATAATCACCAAGGATATTGACTGCATTATCTAACACCCATTGTTGCTCCCCCTTTCTTACGCTCCATTTCCTTAAAAAGATATTTTTTTTTTTTAGTTTTTTAGTTATAGAAACGCTAAATACATAAATAGCAATTATTATTCTTTTTGTGCGATATGTCAAATTATGCATATTGAATCTAAACTCGTAGATACTTAGGTAAGCGAGTTTGTGAATCGGTTTTATGTAATCGCGAAGTAGTTCTTTTTGTCTCTGAATTTAATATTGTAACAATATGTAACATTATATTATTTTTTATAAGACAAATAGAAGATTTTTGAATTTGAATTTTTTGAATTTTGAATTTCTCTTTGGCTGGGAAACAACACATGTTCAAAAATTACATAGCACGGAAAAAAGGTTCCGGCTAATTTCTTTGAATTACTATAGGTCTCCACACCTGGTCTTCTTAGCGAAACTGACCGATCAAGCTTTGTGTTGAAGATGGGTATAGTGCCTTTTAAACAACGCAGTTCCGTATAACTGTACAGACTAATATTTTCGTATTTTTTTTATTTCATTTTTATTGATATCAATTCATGCAAGCGCATCAATTGATATAATAACGGTAATTCTGAGTAAAGCACCCAAATTTTTCCGTTTTGTCAATGGTTTGTTCAAGGAGTCGAGAGACTATAATATATCACAAATTAAGGAAAATTAATGTTGAGCCCTTTTTACTCGTTTTACCGTAAGAATTGTGGTATATACCCTTAAGATAATTTTTAGCTTTTTTGACAGAACTGTTAACTGCGTAATAAGATGAAAATTATAGTGGCTAAACTTGTGAAGCATTAAAGTTTAATTAAATCTGGTTAAATCTTTTTAGTTTTTTAATATGATGTTTTAGTAGCAACTTTTTCACGTTGCTATAGATGGTGCTCCTGAAAGTTAATTTAAATATAACGATTAGTAAAAATATTAAATATTTTAAAAACAGTTCCATTTATCGGGAGAAAAAAATGTCCCTCCCTGTATAGCAACAGTTGCTGTTATATTCTGGGAAACAATATAAGCAATTTACATTTCTCCATTATTGTTTAGGGTGTTACTGAAGATAGAGCAAAACAATTTAGAATGAATGAAATGATTTTTGGGGACACCCTGTCTAATAGCATATCTAATTGAAATAATAGGTTTGTTCTAGCAGCGATTTGAAACGGTTTCAAACCATCCGGAGTTTGCGCATAACGATATAAGCGACGCTTATATCGTTATGCGCAAACTCCGGATGGTTTGAAACCGTTTGAAATCGCTGCTAGAACAAATCTATAGTATCTTCTCAAATCAAATATATGATCAAAAATATTCCTTTCAAAAGTTAGTCCTAACAGCCATAATAATTTGGCCTCTCTTTATAAACCATGTTTATCATATGACGAGAATGTACCATCGAAATCATATATCTACGGGAAGAAAGCTGTACAATGATCTTAAATGTTTTAAAAATGTCTACATCCCATGAAGGCCGATGAAAATTTTTATTCCGAATAAATGTTGCAAAAAATCCAACAAAAATCAACAAAACTAACTAAAAGGACAAAAATAATCATAAAATATCCTAAAATTCGAAGATATTCGAGGTTGCCAAATGGCAACGCCAGGCACCTATGGTACCTGTCCAAGTAATAACATGAAAATCGAAAGGAGAGGAAATATCGACAAATAAGCTACCTACAACTGTGTATGACATTGCACATTTCACTTTATGCACAAACCAACACATGTTGTATGCATTATCGATTTGCATTCTTCACATGTACATCTATTTTTTTTTTATTTGGTACTGGCATAGCCTAAAGAAAACTATAGCCGCGACACTCGGCTCGTTTAGTGGGGTACGGAATCAATTTTTCTCCGTGAAGCTCAGTGAAGGGAGGACACCACGCAGTTGGAACTCGATGCCAATCATACGCGCTTACCTGGGCCGGAGTGCAATAAATTTTCATAGGAATTAAAATAGAAAAAGATTCGCTGTTTGGGTAAATAGACGTTATGCGTATATATTGTTTTGTTTGTATGTTATATAAATAAGTTAATGTTTATGTGTTAATGTGTATCGGAATCGGTTCAAATGACTAAAATAAATTGGAACTAACTGAAACCAACCGAAAGTTAATTGAACGACTAACCAAAGCTAGCCAAAAGTAACCATAAGTTCCAAAACAGGCTAAAACGTACCTATCGTAATAGGTTACAAAAATTAAAGTAAGTTAACTAACCAAAACGAAAGGAATTTAAGCGACTAACCAAAAATATTAAATTTGCTTATAACGTATAGGAACCGATTCAAATGACTAAAATAAATTGGAACTAACTGAAAGTAACCGAAAGTTGATTGAATGACAAACCAAAAGTAACTAATAGCACAAAAACGGACTAAAACGTATCGGAACAGATTAAAATTGTTAAAGTAAATTAAAACTAACCCAAATTAACCGAATATTGGCAAGTAACCAAAGACATTAAAATTGGTTATAACGTATCGGAACTGGTTCCAATGACTAAAATAAATTAAAACTAACTGAAATTAACCGAAAGTTGATTGAACGAAAGTAAGTTAAAACTAACCCAAATTAGCCGAATTTTGGCGACTAACCGAAAGTAATCAAAACCTTTAAAATTGGTTATAACGTATCGGACCGGTTCCAATGACTAAAATAAATTGAAACTTACTGAAATTAACCGAAAGTCGATTGAACGACTAACCAAAAGTAACTAAAAGCACCAAAAGGGCTAAAACATATCGTAACAGATTAAAATTATTAAAGTAAGTTGAAACTAACCCAAATTAACCGAATTTTGGCGACTAACCTAAATTAATTAAAAACATTTAAATTGGTTATAACGTATCCGAACCGATTCAAATTACTAAACTAAATTAAAACTAACTGAAATTAACCGAAAGTCGATTGAACGACTAACCAAAACTAACCAATAGCATCAAAAAGGGCTAAAACGTATCGTAACAGATTAAAAATATTAAAATAAGTTGAAACTAATCAAAATTAAGCGAATTTTGACGACTGACTTGAATTAATTCAATAACTAAAATGAATTGAAAGTAACCAAAATTTGATTGAAAGACTAACCAAGACAAACCAAAAGTAACTAAAAGTACCAAAACGGGCTAAAACGTATCGGAATAGCTTAAAAATAATATTAAGTAAGTTAAAACTAACCCATATCAATTCAATTTTGGCGACTATCCTAAACACTAAAATTGGTAATAACGTATCGGAACCGAAAGTAATCGATAGTTGATTGAACGACCCAGTTTTGGCGGCTAACCAAAACTAACCAAAAATGTTAAAATTGGTTATAATGTATCGGAACCGGATTCAAATGACTAAAATAAATTAAAACTAAACGAAAGCTGATTGAACAAACCCAAACTAAAAAGCACCAAAACGGACTAAAACGTATCATAATAGGTTAAAAATTTAAAATGCCCAAAAATAATCGAAAATTAATAATATGGAAACATTCATAAAATATATACGAAGGGTACAGGGGAAAAACGATCTAAGCGCCATTTCCATAGGAAACTTTTATTATTGATTTCACAGAAAATTTTATTCTTGATAAAAGTTGGTGCTTGGAAGAAACTAATTTTGACAATGTTAAATTAAGACTAAGTATTACAGGGTACTTAAAAAGTACAAAAATGGTGGTTAAAAAAACAAAAACTTAGGAATATCGGAAAAGCATCTACTGGAAAAATAGTGCTCTTATTAAGGTAAAAATAAAAGTCAAATACCATTTTTTCCAAAAGTGCATCGTTGCTGAAAAAAATAAGGACAAAATTAAGAAAAAGCGGGGTTTTTCAGTAATTGAAATGGATTTTCTCCGCAACGGTGCGGAGCACTTTTGGAAAAAATGGTTTTTGACTTTTATTTTTATCTTAATACGAGCTTTATTTTTCTGTAGAAGGTTTTCCGATATTCCAAAGTTTTTGATTTTTTAACCATCATTTTTGTATTTATTGAGTATCCTGTATAACTTATCTTTAATTTAGCATTGTCGAAATTAGTTTTTTTTCAAACACCAACTTTTATCAAGAATGAAATTTTCTGTGAAGTCAATAATAAAAAAGTTTTCTATGGAAATGGTGCTTAGATCATTTTTCCCCTGTACCCTTCATATGTATACACATTTTATAGAAATAACATGTTTTTAATTTTTTTATTAGTCTTACAACCATTTCATCATTTAACCATGTTGATTTCAGTTTGACAATATAATTGAATTATATTTCAATATAAAAGGTTTCAAAAGAGCGGGACATATTTTCCGATTTTCAAATTCTTCTAAGAATTCGAGATAAATTTCATGTAGCATGTCGAATAGCCTCCTTTCCATTTAAAGAATCTGATCTGTTTAACTTAGCGCGAAACGATTTGCATCTTCTTATCTAAGTTATTTAGTAATTATCTAGATATACGAAATTTTCGGTTTGGTGGGGAGTATTTTCCAGGTTGTGGTTATGTGGAAGATAAGAAAGTGCAAAACATTTCGTTTGACAATAAACAGTTCGTATTCTACCATAAAGGCGTAAGTCTCAAAAACATTGTTCTTGCTGGTTGCTTTTCGTAAAAGTCGATCGTTATCCACATATATCCATTATTTCAGATTTGATCAGCACCCTGATATCATTTTGATTCGCTGTACCTTTTTTGGTTTTAAAGATACCAAGGTAAACAAAAAAGCAAAATGTAGGGTTGGTAGCCAAGTTTTTTCTAGATTACATATAAAACAAACACCAATAATTTTCTGACATAAAAGCCTACTTTATATATTTTTTAAATAGAACACCCTGTATATTACTACATTTTTGGACTCTCTAGTCAAATCAAAACACATGTCGTGTATAATATCCTATACGTATCTTTGGCTGTTTACGGAATATTGACAGTTGAAAGTCGGGCATTTTGACAGGCTCTAAACCGCACGAGATCAAAGAAAACGATTTGCACATCTCTATCTTAGATTTTCATAAGCTATCGAATGACAGTGGCTTTCAATTTAACCGGAGGTTTAAAAGTTCCGGTCAATTTTATTCGCGGGTTAAATTCAAAGTTACTGTCATTTGATAGCTCATGAAAACCTAAGACAGGAATATGCAAACCGTTTTCTTTGCTCTCAGGCGGTTTAGATTTTAAAGCCTATCAAAATGTCAAAATGCACGACTTTCAACTGTCAATATTTCGTAAACACCTAAAGAAAGATAGGTATAAGATATTATACACGAAATGTGTTTAGACTTCTCTAGAGATTCCAAAAATGTAGTAAGATACAGGGTGTTCCATTTAAAAAATATAGAGTAGGCTGATATGTCAGAAAATCGTTAGTGTTTTATTTTATATGTAACGTAGAAAAAAATTTGGCTACCAACCCTACATTTTGCTTTTTTGTTTAACTTGATATCTTTAAAAACAAAAAAGTTACAGCGAAACAAAATGTTATCAAGATAAATTGAACGCACGGTACAGGTTGCTCCGATTTAGCGTAATTGTGCACTTCATGCATAAACTAGTTCGTGAATTATAGCCAGATCAAAAATTTACTTTCATTTCACCATCTTGACAATATTTTTATCTAGCGAATAAAATGAAAAAGCTGTTACGAAAAAATATGCAAAATCGTACATAATACGTTTATAAAATTGTGCAGGTTGCTAAGAATCTATATAAAACAAAATTATGTACTTATATAAGATCTTTTTTTAGCTTAGAAGAGAACAACTAGATAAATCAAATTTTTCAAAATTATTATTGCAGATCTTCACAAGTTCGTCTAAAACCGTAACTACTTGTGCAAAAAAAAAATCTCATATAAAAAAACTTTTGTTGTGTATAGATCTTGTTGATATTTAAAGATTAACTTGGAGCTTATATTCTATTATAGTTATATTCAGCATTCAAGAATGCTGTACTTACTACAAGTAATCTACATTCGCCAATCTTAATTTCACTTCAAAAGACATTTTTAACTATTTCTTCCAGGTGTAATGTTTAAATAAATATCCGGCTCTCTTTATGCAGCCTTTTGGATCAAAAAAATGGTTATTCTCTACTCGTAATAAACAGTATTTTATAAATCATATATTTTGTGATGAAAGTTTAAATAAAATAATAGGGGAGAGTAACAATTTTAGTATATAACGTCCCAAAAAATTTTAGTACGGCTCACTTCACTAATGATTGCCGGGGGGTTGACGTCAAGTTAGATTTATTTATTTCCACCCCACTACATAGTGATAAAGTTGGTCCTCGCTTCTCAAAGGTGCCGCGCTTAAGTGAAGAATAGGCTATGGTACTGGTTCCAGTAGATGCCCCACACCGTTATATCTAATGTCATCTGAAACCCTATAAGAGGAGCGACGTGACTCTGAACTAGCTGGCCGGCCACCCTGCCTTGCAGCAATGCGGTATGTGGTCAAATAAGTTAACACAATTTATCTCCTGCACTTTAACTGTGTTAACTTATTTCGGATTTCTTGTATAGGATCCATGCATTTTGCATGGCCACATCTAGCATCCAGGCAATCAAGCTCCAGTACTACTTTCTTGTCCTCATCCCGATTCTAAAGCGATTTGCATTCTCATCCCCCAGGTCTGTGCCTGTGCCCCCCATTGCATGGTTATATATTCCAGTAAGACAGGGGCGCGGTTACTGGATAATTTTCTAATCGGCTTGTCAATGAATATCTCTTTACAAGCGATTGCGATCCTACACCATCACATATTGACACCACACTTACAATATTGGTATCTAACCATATATCCAAAAGATAATACCAGTTTCTCTATCAAGGATCGACTCAATGACACCTCTCTTGCGTTTCTGCATGTTATTCTTTGAAAGAATAGAGCAGGTTCTGGGAATACGATTTTCGGATATTGTTCCGGTAAGGGCAAAGCCACGATTCTATACGTGTGCTAAAAGGGCGAAACTCGTAAATAAATTATCGCAGTAAAATTTGTAAGGTAATTTGGATTTATCGTCGGGTAATTCATCGAACACGAAAAGCGCCGCACAGGCTCCAAAGATTTTGTAATAATCTTTATTTGCTTTGGGATCAGATCCTTGGTACATGTTGAAATGAACCAGATACTCACTTTGAGAGTTGAGACACCCCACCCCACCTTGTACCCAAAACGAATCGGCTTCCCTCTGATGAATTGCTTATATAAGTGTGACGCCCAAAATATTTCACCAACGACTAGTCATAGTTCAGTTCACATTCCGCAACGTAATATTGTTCGAATTGTTTTTTGCAAACGATCGGTTAACGGTCTGATCTTATAATATTTGTACCTATAATTGATAGTTTCATTATTTGCAACATGAAAGAAATACCAAATTGTAAAAAAACGATCTCTTCGCATAGCACTCATTACCATCTTATTTCCCATGTCGCCCTTCGTATCCCAGTAAAATGTTTGTCCCTGAAACCCAATTATGTCCTGAAAGAATCAAAATGGCAAGAAAGCATCTAATGTCTCCTGGGGATATTATTTGTGGATCGGGAACTTTTTTATGTAGAGCATAGCTCTTAAACTCGCTCAGGATATGGTTAATTATATCGTCGTCAAAAAACAATTCGAACATCTCTACAGGCGATAAAGTTTTGTATTGTTCATAACTCTTGTCTGGAAAACTTGTGTGGTTGTCAACTAAATCGTCCATTATCCAGTCCAAGAAGTCGTGGTCAATTTTCTCTACTTTACGTGGGGTTCCTCTGTCGTGTGTAGAACATCCGCTTTCTTCTTCAGCGATATTCGTTGCTTGAAAATCTCCTTGTTCTTCTTTCTGCTTCTTCAAAAACACATACTTTGTCTTTTTCTGGCCTTCTTCCTTGGTTTTCATCCTCCATTTTGTCTGCTTCTTTGCCATAGTTTTGCAGCTCAACTTTAGCTTCTAGCTGTTTCCTTAATAGATTGTGAACGGATCCTCCTCCATCTTCATTAGCAGAATCTTCATCTGCGATAGCCATCGCCGCTTCTGGTGGCTGATAATAGATATTCCTAACGTTAACGTAATCGCCATAGACCATGTTCAAAGCCTCTTTAAGAGTCAAGCCCTCTGTAGAGTTGCTGGTTATCACAGTGAAACAAGTTATCTTTCTAGTGTAGCATCAATGTTATTTGAGCCAGCAAAGTGTATTTATTCAGAAGCGATTTTTGCAATTAGGTACTTACTCAAATTGTATATCCATTTTGACCAATGAAAGTACGATGAGAAAAGTATTTTACAAACACGAATGGAATAAGTTGGTCACACACAGATCTTAGACCACTGGTCCATCACATGCACGGAATCATAACAAACTGACATAGCTTCAATAAGGCTGCTTGCGCTCAATACTGCCAGTGTTGCCATATGGTAATACCAGTCCTTCATGGGACCGATACGGAATTGCATGCACTCCTCTATAGAATATGTATAGGCAAATAAATAAAATGGTAGGTTTGTTTTCATAATACATACAGTATATGTGCAATAAGATTTTAAATTTGTAAGTTTTTAATTTTAGTCTCTTGTACAACAAATCGATTTTCTGAAAACTTTTGTCAAATTTGGAACACTGTATGAAAAAAAAAACCAAATCTGATATTTCGTAATTTCTATCTAGCTTTTGTTATAGGTACTGTGATTTCTGTTGCCATCATTACTACTCAACCATGATAAATGATTGTTTTGTGTACAATTTGTAACGTTAAACTCATATAAAAATGTCGAAATTAAAAAAAGACACCACTATAATGAAAATAAATAAAAATATCAAAAATCACTAGAAACGGATTTTTCATATTTTTTTATTTGAGTGAAAAAAAAGAAAAAAAATGCTTCGCAAATTTTCGGAGTTAACAAACTATTGCAAAAATGCAAGAGTTTCATTTCATACTCGCATATATTATTTCCCATTCGTATGCAGATAGATATGCAAATAGCAGCATATACTGCGGACCAAGAAAACGAACTGCAAAAACGAATCTTCATCCACCATTTTTAAGTCCAGCAGTATATTATAAGTTATTGGAGATTGGATCACTTACACTACATCCGAGGGTAAATATCGCATAAAGAACTAAAAAAGCTGCATAACGAAATAACAGTGTAGGGAACAGTTTTATATCAATTATCTAAAAAGCTGTTTTCCCCTTATACGTACTTGTTAAATCATCCTTAGATCATGTGTCGTAAGACTCGTAAGTAGTACAAGCAAGTACAATTTTTAATTCCAGCCTGACGGTGGTATAGCTGGATAATTGATACCCATGTAAAAACACTGTTTATGTTATTGCTGATAACATTAAAAACCAGAAGGCACTAAAGATTAAAATGTATCATTTTGCCACGCATTACGAACAAAAACATGCTGTTTTTTATTATGGTCTTATCTGACTACCGCCTTTTAGAATTGACTGTTGTGGCTATAACATGGTATATTTACTATATTTAGTCGATATGATTGTAGTTATTTCCTTACACAAATAAAGACATTAAAGCACGAGGTCGACCGATTCATCAAAATATCGTCTACAAAATGGATTCTTAAATGCATTTTTGTCTCATGTTTTAATTAAGTCGCATAAATCTTGGAATTAAATTAAGAGAGTTGTAGGCCATTCAGTTGTGATTTCAGTGCCGTTTTGATGACGGCTTTATTTTTGTTTCGTTTTTGAGATATCTTGAAAAAACAAAAAATTTGCATTTTCGAAAACGTGATGTAGTGCTCTTTTTCTTCTGGTGGCCATGTCGTTGTTGTCAAAAATAACTATTTTTCCTTTTCAAAATGATGTATAGCACTTTATAGAAGTACTTTATTTAGTATGTAAGACTCTTTTTTGCACACTTTGGACATCTCTGAACGGACAATGAGAACTTCTTTCGAAAAGTTAAATTCAAGTGGTATGATGGAAGGAGGAAAAAGAGTTGGTAGGCAATCAAATAAAGTTATTACGTGAGACATGGCACTTCGAAATGCAATTAACAAACATATCCAAAGATTTCCAAAAGTTGAGTCCCACTACTGCCTATTAAGTTCCAGTAAAGAATATTTTCATCCAGAGTTAACTGTTTCCAAAACGTATGCCATATTTATAGAAGAACTAAATCCCACTGACGACAAACCTTCGACTGATCTATACCACAAATTATTTAGATCATGAAATATTTCATTTCGCGGGCCGAAGAAAGGCCAGTGTTCGCTGTGTATGTCCTACAGACAAGGTGAGAAAGATATCAAAGAAAAACTAAAGGACAGGTATGAAAAGCATTGCGACGGAAAAAATCAAATAAGAGAAATAAAAAGTTTTAAGGTGGAATTCCCTCCGAGCGATAGCTGCGATGATCGTTCAGCGATCGTCGCTACGACGATCGCGCTGAGACTGATACTGTTGTTCCTTTATGGAATCACTTTCCTCCAAGCGACAGCCTCTGGCGATAATCGTCGGGGGCAGCGTGCGTCGCAAACTGCCTTCTCCGAGAGCAAATATAGTCGCTGCGACCAACGACTTTTCCTTAGTTTAAACTGAGGTCGATTCAATCTGAAACATTTTCGGAATTTTTTATCATCAGGCTTCAAATGGGTTTGTATTAACTTAGTGAAAAATCCCTCCTCTGGTCTAGAGATATACAGTATGTCCCCGGATGGGGTTAACAAGAGGACAAATGGACTAAAAATTGAAAGATACGAAAAAAAGTTATTCTTGATAAAAGTTTTTGCTTCCTCTAAAACTAAGAACTGCCCAAAAATAATACCGTACACTATACAGAGCCATCACAAATTAACAATAGGTGTAATTTTCCAAGAGTAAATTACGTGATTTTATTTTTTTTAATGTTAATTAAAAAAGTTGATTGCAGCTAAATTATGGAAATGCAGGAATAGTATTAACAAGTATACAGGATGCTACAAATTCGTTTCTTTGTATGGGTACCTCAAAAGCCGTAAGAAATACGAGGTCAGTTAAATTGGGCCAAAGTTGCGCAATTTAAGGATGATTGACATGCCGTCAAATAACTTTTTCCTAAATTTCCGTCTACTTCCGGAGATATCCGTAAAAAATCGAAAATCATCTATTTTATTTTTAATTTTTCCTGCCTTTGTTTGAAGAGATAAAGTAAAATAAATGTCACATTATTATTGCCACTTTTTCTCCTCTACAAGCTGGCGGTATCAAATTTTAAATCCGACGTTTCGCTTTTGGACCCTCTTCATCAACTTAATTTTTTTAAATAAATAAATCATTTTTAAAAAGCCTTTGGTCTCCTAAAACCAACGATGTATCGCACTTATCAATAAATCAACAAATCTAGATTTTTTCCCTAAAAGATAATGTGTTAGACAGAGATGGGGGGATATTATCTGACTGATTTCACTTATGTTACCACTATCGGACTAGTGTGATACATCGTTGGTTTTAGGAGCCCTAAGGCTTTTTAAAAATTAGATAAAAAACACAGGCCCGTATTTAAAAAAATTAAGTTGATGAAGGGGGCTCGAAAGTGAAACGTTCAATAACTTATCTGCAATCAACTTTTGTGTTTAACATTATTAAAAAATATAAAATCACGTAGTTTACTCTTGGAAAGTTACACGTATTGTTAATTTGTGATCGCTCTGTATAATATAAGGTATTGTTTTTTGGGCAGTTCTTAGTTTTGGAGGAAGCAAAAACTTTTATCATGAATAACTTTTTATCGTATCTTTCAATTTTTAGTCCATTTGTCCTCCTGTTAACCCGATCCGGGGACATACTGTATATCGTATCGACCTCATCTCGTAGAACCACACACATTTGAAGTATGTCATCATCTTCGGCTTCTTCATACATCATATGAGCCGCAAGTAGTTTGCTACTCCGCTTTAAACTAATTCCAATGACTTGACTAACACAGAACGAACGAACAACTAATAGGAAAATTACCGATACTCGCTTGAAATTTAATGTCGCGAACGCTGGTTGGAAAACATACCTATAGCGATTATCGCTGAGCGATAATCACTACGCGATTATCGTCAGCGATAGTCGCTCCGAGGGAATTCCACCTTTATCAAAGAGAAAGCTGTAAAGGATAATAGTGAAATTGCATGTGCAAATTTTGATCTACAACAAGTAATTTGCCTACCCTAGTCAAGGGAAAGTGCGTTGTGTCCGTCTTGCAAATTACAATTTCACGGTGTACGATATTGCTTCAAAGGAATGTCACTGTTTTAATTCTTTGTAGTGAACTAGCAAGCTAAAGGGGGGCATCTGAAATAAGTTTCTGTATTTTTAAGGCTCTTCAAATTAACGACTCTAAAAAGCATAATAAGTCGGTTGCCCTATTTTCAGATGGATGTAGGGGACAAAATAAGAATTCCACTATTCCCACAATGTTTTTATATGCTGTAGCTGAAACTTCGAATATAGAAGAAATATCATTATAATTTTTTGAGTCATTTCATGGATTCTGCCCGCAGTGGCGTTTCTACAGCATTGCCCAGTGCAGGTGGCATTTATATATCTGCCCAACTATATCTAGTCATTTGTCTGGCAAGATGTAAGCAGCCGTACATTGTGCGTTGTGCGTGCCCTTCAGCACAACGACTTTCAAGATTTTTAAAAAATTTCCAAAGAGTTAAGAATTTTGTCCATAAGGACCTCATATACAGGAGAGCCCATAAAATGGAAGGATTTTATGGAAATAAAAGTTAAAAAACATGAGCCACTAACAATATTTTACAAAATAAGCCACTTTCGACACGAATACAAGTCGTTTAGATTAAAAACAAACATTTAATTAAAAAGATATTTGCCCCGAAGTTTTAAATGCAGAGCAAGAAAAATTACTATGGAAAAATATATGGATTTGAAGTCGCTGTGTGAAGGAGACGCACCAGTAATTCGTATAAAAGAATACCGAACATCCTATTTAAATCTTCTTCATGAGTAATCGATAAAATATTAATTGGTTATTTTGTTCATTTTTATTATATAATATTATATTTAAATATAATTTTTTGTTGTTGCCATGTCTAGTTTTCCAGGGAGTTAAATAAATTTTAAAGATATTCTGAACACTTATTTTGCCGTAATATTACTGTTCTTCTTTTTGTAACCCCTTGTATTTAATTAAAAATATATTTTTTTAATTTTAAGCACATAAAATAAAAATGGGTCAATCATTGCTCATGTTTAAATAGCTTATATATAAAAGCAGATATACCAACAAATTCAATTATGCAGCAATAATACCTTTTTGTCAGCAACAACTCGAATATCGCGAAAATTTTTAAAACGTTCTCCTTTAAAATTGGAAAAAATTAGTTACATCACTTCACAGACTGCAATTTTGCCATTGGCATCGATTTTTTGCAAGAATGTTTTATGGATAGAAGAACCACATTTTACTAATTGTGGCGTATTTAACAAACACAACCATCATTACTGAGCTGAAGAAAATTCCCATTACGGAGAAAACGAAGGCTGCAAATTTGATTTGGGTTTAACTTATGGTGCTGAATTTATGGTAAAAAATTTATATTTATTTCAGCATGATTTATTTTTTGTTAAATCATTCTTTTCTTATTTTTCTAACAAACCGATTAATTGGGCATGTCATTTACGAGCAGACACTGAACGGGCAAATATATTTTGTAATGCTACAAACTGAAATAGTAGTTCCAGCAATTAGAGAAGTTATTCTACCAATTGAGTTTAAGAATTTACGTTTCAACAAGATGGATGTTCCGCTCACAAATCTAGGAAGTTGCAAACATTTTTATCAGAAACTTTTGGTGACAGATTTATACCTAACAGTAAATAAATTTGTGCGTTGGCCTGCCAAATTTCCAGACATTATTCTCCTATACTTTTATTTACGGGGAGATGTAAAAAATTAAATCTATTAATTCGAATTGTACAAATATTTGATCAACGTGTGCTATCAAATATTAATCGGAACAGTCTGCAGCACCAAAACGGTGTTAAAGAAATGTCAACAGTGCACTGAAAAAAACTGTCGACATTTTGAACTGTAGCATTAATATATACTTTTTGATACATTTATTTTGTTATCTACCTTATAATAATTATTATCGTTTTGTGAAAAGAAAAATCCTTAAAAAATGCTTAGCTCTCTGGATGCAACTCATGTCGAGGAAGATTTTTTCGGCAAAATATTATTGAATGCCTCTATTTCAATCGATATTATTTTTTGACACTTTTTGGTATTTTATAAAATCGTAAACTACCAGAATCAGCCATATTGAAACACTATTTTTACAGACAGATTGAAAAAAAATTGCCAAAAATCAAAGTTATTCATAATGGCACTTAAGTATTTACAGATTTAAAAGCATTGTAGGTAATGCCACCGAACATTAACAAGAGACTAGAAGGTCCACTCTCAGTTGGCACTTTTGATATAGCGTTTAAAAAAGCGAGACACCAGACTCTAGACCAGACGGGGTGAAACGTGGCACGAGGCCTGAGCGGTTAACCAGCATCCCATCAGGTTTCGGGACGGGACAAAGGGGGAAGTACTGGGGCTGGGCTTAGAGTGAACCTTCTAGTCTATTGTTAATGTTCGGTGGCAATGCCATCAATAGGTACATGTTGTACCTGTCTAGATAGTTTTGGCTTTAATTTTCAATATACACAACAAGCGTCAAATTATGTTTGCCCAAAATTTTATTTTTTAAAGGAGCACTCCCAAGATATAATATTGTACTACACACGTGTGATAATGCTTTATTATAATATACATGAGTGGAAACTTGCACGACGCAACGAGTGCGTAGCACGAGACGCAACCACAGAGTGCTTTTATCCCACTTGCATCGTAAACATCTAACATCTATTACTTCATTTCTTAACTTTTTGATCACTCATGTAGAAGATGGAAATTATAGATTTAGCTAAAATATGTAGGCTTTAAGTTTTGGTTAGGGATAGATAAATGCGTAGCACTATCTTTTTGCACAGGATAACTTTTGGAAAAATCGATACAAAATTCCGCCACACCAAAATTTTGACAAACTTTGATGTTTTATAATTTTTTTATTATTCATCCGATTTTCGTGATTTTTTACCAGTTTGTAGATTCGTTTATTGTGATTCTTTTTCATTATTTTAATAATGTCATTTTTCGTTTAGGCGATTTTATACAGGGGTAAATCAAAATGTTGTTTTTGGTCATAACTTCAAAACACCCTGTGCAAAAAGGGAAACGGATCAAACTATTGACTATAATCTTGAATGTATCCCAAACATTTTTAATCTGGTTAGTCAACAGCTTCATATATTTTCTGCCGAATATTCCTATTACATATCAACTTTATATTATATATTTTGTTCAGTATTAATCTTTTTTAATTTGGCTTTAAGGATTTTGATATATTATTTATAGCGGTAAATCAAACAAACAATCGTGTAATTCACAGTTTATTCTTTCTATACCTACAGTTTCTAAAGAAGATGTTTAATGGCTTTATAAGCAAGTTTCTAATTCTCTATTTTTGGCCTCCATATTTCTCAAATTCAAATTTTAGAGAAACAATTTCATTATTGATCCATTACATAATTTGCATTCACAACAAGAATACTATTTTAATTATTTCTGTTGCTGTCAAAAACATTGTCAGTTTGCGTGCTCTTCATTCTTTATCTCAAATTTCCATTCACACTGGTGAACATAAGTTCATGTCTTCTTATAAAAACGTATGTATTTGTGTTTTTATTATTTATATTAGCCTGAAAGTCATGCAAAAACCGGGGCAAATAAAATGAGATTATTTGTAACTTTTAATTTATTTTTTAATGTAATACTTACTACTATTATTTTCAGAGATATAAGGTGAGAAAAACGGTTCTTTAACAATTTAAAAGCAAAAATCAAATAATTTCCTTTCCTTATTTCTTATTCAGTTAACTCTAATAAATATTTAAAAAATAGAATGGTACCCATAAATTTTAAATTCGGTCCCTAAACGGAGTTATTTTGATCGTGTTAGTACATTACTGGAAGGCAATAATTCAAGTTCGGCATTTGAATCGGAACGCAAACCGGCTTATCGGCGACACCATCAAGGACTTTTTGAAAGCTCTCAGCTTTATTTCGCAAATTTATGGGACGACTTCGCGAGGACCAGGTTCCAACCAGAATGGTATCCCGTAGTAAATTTTTACAATATCTAACTAATTGGGATACCTACCTTAAGAGCTTTCATTCGTTACTGGGACACTAAAATGATGTACACTAATATTCGTGCGTGATTAATAATTCAAGCCACTATTTCTCAGACAGAAATATTTATTTTATTTTATTGCGAAGCATTTTCTTGAAAATTAGGAGCCGCGCTTTTTAGTACTTTTTTACACATCATTCTGCATATTTTATAGCATTCGTAGTTCATTTCTTAATCCCTTAACATACTGGGAAACATAACTGCCTGACGATTGGCAAATTATATAGATCTGGGATTGATATATTTGGTGGTGCTGGTGTCACCGATCTAATGTTGCCATAAAAGCTATATTAAATACAATGCCAGAAATGTGAAGACTTGGCTGACCAACTTATATCGAGTGTTCAAAATTTAAATATTTTCGTTCAGCTCCATCAAAATTTAAAGAACTAACACAGCTTTATTCAGATTTTCAGAGCGTTCCAGCGTTTTTCAAAATAAGATTTGCAGAACATGTTCAAGGACTGATTCTTGTAACCTTACATAACTTTGCGGTTGTAATCATCTTTAGGAAGAACTTTCGAAAACTTGGTATTAGTGTTGTAAGCAGAAATATTTCCGCCCTTAACACTTTTATGGAAATGAAAATATAAGAAATTTTCAAAGGCTTAAGGAAAGCACTGGAATTTATTTCCATTTGTGCCAAATTTGGCACATGTCAAAAGTATGAAATATTTTCGAAAAAAAACGTCAAATAATTTTTTCACATTTTTTTTTCGTGCATTTAAGGATGTACTCTACCACATATTTTATATTTAAATTTCAACATACAAAAATATCATGCAGTATAAGGTTAAGGCTTGTTTTAATTAATTCCAAGTTAGTGTTACTTTTGTGTTACAACACTGAGGAAAATAAAGCTAATAAAGTATTTTTTTGGTTTAAAACGAATAACCACGAAGAAAAATATTTCTGTAATTAAAATATTTTCTAATCCACTACAAGAGCAATTTTTGCGAAATGTTATTTTAGCTACTATTCAAAATTTAAGTGTGTCAAAAATGATCAAACTAGTAAAAGTAGAGTGCGTGTTAATGCGAGCCCCCGCCCGGTTTGTAGGGAAATACGACAAAATCGCGATTAAATTGAAGCATGCAGAAAATCGCAAAAAGTTCCAGATTTCCAATATTGTGGTAATGTCCAGAGGTTGCAGATATTATGGTAAATTTGAAGAATTACGTCCTCCAATATTTTGAAATTTAGGTTAGAATATGTGAATTTATACATTAGCTGTCTGAAATCTCATTGAAAATAGTTTAAGCAGGAAATTGTGGACATTTTTGGTGATTAGTGGAAGCTTCTGGTGATTTTTATGGCAGATTTCGAGATAAAATTTTGCTTTTAGCATATCGATGCGTATAGTTTTTATGGTAAGTAAGTAGATTTATTTGCCTGAAATCTCATTTCGATTTAAAGATGGAAAAATGGGCCAAGATCAGAGAATTCGCACATTTTTCAAGTGATAAGTAACGATTTCTGCCGAAGACTTCGAGGTAAAATTGTACTTTAAACATAATTTAAAAATATAGATCGTAAAAAATAATTGTATTTCATAATAATAATCTCGTATTGTTGATGTTATCACATCTGTCGTGCGATGTTAATTAAGCACACTTTGTTGTTAAATATCAGTTTTAAATTCATTCGTATATTTTATAAGACCATGTACAGAGTCACAGCCTTCTAATGCAATATGCAATTGGCAGTTTTATGAAAATTCCATAATACTTTTAGTTTGTATTAGATTTATTTCGATTATGCTAAATATGTAATAAAGCACCGAAACGGCGAATTATACTAAAACGCTGCAACATTTATATCAAATATAAACTACATTGTATTAATTATATAATAATTGAGATTATGAGCTCTTTCATTAGGCAGACGACAAATTAAAACATACACGATATAATATGCGTCGTTGTTTATATATCCAGACAATAATGCGATTAGATTACTACGGGTAGACATGTTATAGCTAACGTAACGCGAGCCCCCCACCGTTTGTATATTTTCCTTAAAACTTTAGCACTGTCTACTATACACCTAGCACTACCTAGCACCCAAGTTACAAAGCTAGCACCACCCCACTTCTCGAGTTTTAGGACAGTTTTACCGGGTGGGGGGGGGGGGGGGGGGGGGGGGG
>MU181918.1:816462-827013 GCA_016904865.1 Pissodes strobi
CCCGGTAAAAATGCTCTGTAATTCACTGGGGGGGTGTGGTGCTAGGTGTAACTGAGTTTTAATCATCTCCTGATGATGCTAACATGGTTAGCGAAACGCGCGTCGAGTGCAAATATTCTGTTTCGGTATTGTGGATAAAACTCTGTTTTAGTGCATGTTGCCGAAGGTTCCAAACCCCAACGTAGTTAATAATTAATACTGTTGTTTTGTATGGTTGTGTTGTTAATAAGGAGGTAAGGTAAGGCAAGGGCCCTTACAACAAGGTAGGCTGATTTGTGTTTTATTTTAATAATGAAGTCGTCATTTTAGAGCCGAGATAAATTCGATTATTTTTTGTTAAACACTTTTTGCTCTATCTCTTAAAGGAAAGTGGTGGGGGAATTATCGGAAATAAATGTCAATAACTTCAAAAAGTTTTTTATAAACGATGTGGACACCAATAAACTGAAAAATAAACTGAACGACAGCCTCGACACAGTGACAGAAATAAATAGCAATACGGTAAACGAAACGTGGAAAATATTTCGAGAACACATCATTAAAATAATAGAAAAGAACACACCAAAGAACACCAAACCAAAAAAAAAACAACGATGGATGACTGAAGAGATCCTAAAACTCATGGAAGAAAGACGAAAATGCAAAAACAACACAGATAAATATAAAAACAAACAAAAGGAATTAAAGAACAAAATCAGGAATGCAAAAGAAAAGTGAATGGCGGATAGATGCAAGGAAATGGAAGAACTGCAGAGAAGACATGATACCTTTAACATGTACAAAAAGGTCAGAGAGGTAGCTGGTCTGTTTAACAAAAGAGCCCCTAGTATCTTAGTGGACAACGCAGGCAAAACCATTATAGAGGAGAAAGAAGTTCTTAATGCATGGAGCCAATACATAGATGATCTATTCAAAGACACCAGACCGACCACGATGACTGTTATAGACGACAACGATGGACCTGAAATCTTAAAATCCGAAGTCCTATTTAATATAAAATCTGCAAAAACAAAAAAAGCAACGGGACCTGATCACATTCCAGTAGAACTCCTTTAAATTATCAACGAGAAAAACATTGATATCTTAGTTAAACTTTTTAATGATATATACAACATGGGAGAAATACCAGAAGAATGGCCGAAATCGGTATTTATAACAAGTCTCAAAAAACAACATGCCAGGAGGTGCAACGATCACAGACTAAAGGTGTTCCTTAACATTATACACGCTCGAATAAGAAACAAATGCGAAAATAATTTAGACGAGACGCAGTTCGGCTTTAGAAATGCCCTTGGTACCAGAGAAGCAATGTTTGCTCTGAATGTTCTTCTCCAAAGATGTCGAGACCAACGTAAGGATGTCTTCGTATGTTTTATTGATAATGAAAAGGCCACCGACAGAGTGCAACACGAGAAACTTATAAATATATTGAGAGACACTGGTATTGATGGAAAAGATTTACGTATAATTAAGAACCTGTACTGGCGACAGAAGGCAGTCGTTCGAGTCAATGGAAGATTTACAGATGAACGTCAAATCCAGCGAGGCGTTCGACAAGGATGGGTCCTGTCTCCACTATTGTTTACCAAATATTCTGACAAAGTCTTTAAAGAAGAATTTAAATGAAAGAGAATTCGGGGTCAAAATTAACGGCGAGCTGATTCTCTATGCTGGCGATACGGCTATTTTATGCGACGATCTTCAGGGTCTCCAAAATCTCATAAATTCTGTTAGTGCAGTGGGACAGGACATGGGTCTGAATATAAATGTTGCTAGGACAAAGTTTATGGTCTTTAGCCGTCAACCATACCTCAACACGTCACTACAAATAAATGGACAGAACGTTGAGAGAGTATCCAATTTTAAATACCTCGGATGCTACATCACCAGACAATTCGACCCGGATAGGGAAATTAAATCCAGGATTGAATCAGCCCGTACAACGTTCCAGAGGATAAGATCACTGTTTTGTAATGACAGCCTGAACCTACAGCTGAGACAAAGAATGATTAAATGTTACATTTGTTCTGTGTTGTTGTACGGAGCTAAAGTCTGGACACTGAAAGCTGCCACAATCAACCGTCTAGAAGCATTTGAAATGTGGTTACATAGACGAATGCAAAGAATACCATGGGTGGCTTTGCAAAGAAATGAAGCAGTCTTAGACAGGGCAAATACCAGTTCGTGAACTTTTGACAATAGTTAAATGCCTAAAACTGGCATACCTCGGCCATGTTCCCAGAGGAAATCGTTACCGTATCCTACAGCTTATAATGAAGGGCAAAATTGAGGACCGCAGGGGCGTAGGAAGAAAACAAATCTCCTGGTTAAAGAACATCCGGGAATGGACAGGCGTGCATAGCAATTGTTTAGAGTGGCTGAAGACAGGAATCAGCTCGCCATCGTGATTGCCAACGTCAGGGGGGACCTGACAGGGCACAATAAGAAGAAGAAGAACTTCAAAATGGTTGAAAAGGTCTTTCCTTAGGCTATCATCTCATCCGTGCCCTTAGTGGTGTAATTGCGATTCCTTACCTAGCCGCTAGAGGGCGTTTTCTGACATAACTGCAAATAAATCAGATTTTCTCAAAAAAATTAAATACAAGGATACAACTTTTATTTAAACAAAAGACAGCCTAATACGTCAGTGAAGAATGCATCTCGTTATTTTTTACCTAACCTAAAATATAAGAAAAAGAAATCAAAGTTCGAAATAGAATAGAATCTTGGGAATTTTTTTCGGAAGATCCGGTGTTATTAAATTCTAGTTACCGTTATTTTACCACAATATCATTTTGTTGCTAAAATACCAACATGATATTTAAAATCTCAATAATAATTTCTATTCATTCAATATGAATATTGATTGCCCTTGTGCCCACACAAAATTCGAACTTTAAGAAAGCAAGTTTAGTATGCTTTAGAAAAATAAATCGCAAAAATTATGATGGAATGGCGTCAATCATGTTAAGATTACAGCTATTTATAGTGTATGAGATATTTATGGGGCTTTATTTGAAAAGAATTATCAATATTACACCTGTAGAAGTGTTTGATATGTTTCGTGCTTATTTTCCATGCAATCATGATAATTAGGGATGGCAACGATGCATCGATGTTTTTACAACTTTATCACGATTCTGAATAAAACATCTAATTAACAGGTTATTTTTAAGGAAAAAAGGTATTACTTATTTGATATCGATAAGCCGCATAATCATTGAATGCACGCGGACCGCGGAACGTTATTCGTTCACTAACCCAAATAGGCTTGACCATTGACAAAAATATTCTTATTTAACAAATATTTTAAATAAAAACTAACAAATTTGCAATAATAAAGTAATATTATTAATAGTAACAAATATTAGTTTTCGTTCTGCAAACAAAAAACATGAAGTGATATTATGTGTAAGAATTACAATGCAGATTAATCAGTCAAAATACGAAGAAAATCGTAATTTTACAGTTGGTTACGACTGTTACGGGATTTTGAAAACTCAAAAATAATTTCCAGCATTTTCCCTTAAGCGTTTTTACCCAAAGATCTATATACAGGGTGCTACAAATTCGTTCCTTTGTATGGGTAGCAAGCCGTAGGAGATACGAGGTCGGTTAAATTGGGGCAAAGTTGCGCAGTTTAAGGGTGATTGACATGCCATCGAGAAATTTAGAAAATTCCGTCTAGTTCCGGAGACATCCGTAAAAAACTGAAAAATCATCTATTTTATTTTTATTTTTTCCTGCCTTTGTTTGAAGAGGTAAAGTAAAATAAATGTCACATTATTGTTGCCACTTTTTCTCCTCTACAAGCTGGTGGTATCAAATTTCAAATCCGACGTTTCGCTTTCGGGCCCCCTTCATCAACTTAATTTTTTTAAATACGGACCTGCCTTTGTATCTAATTTTTAAAAGGCTTGGTCTCCCAAAGCCAACGAACCACACTTGTTCGATAGTGGTAAAAAATATTGTCATAAGTGAAATCGGGTCAGTAAAGATCGCCCCATCTCTATCAACACATTATCTCTTATTGAAAAAAAATTAGATTTGTTGATTTATTGATAAGTGCGATACGTCGATGGGTTTAGGAGCCCAAAGGCTTTTTAAAAATTAGATAAAAATTCCAGGTCCGTATTTAAAAAAATGATGTTGATGAAGGGGGCCCAAAAGCGAAACGTCGGATTTCAAATTTGGTACTACCGCCACCTTGTAGAGGAGAAAAACTGGCAATAAGAATGTGACAATTATTTTACTTTATCTCTTCAAACAAAGGCAAAAAAAAAATAAAAATAAAATAGATGATTTTCGTTTTTTTTTACGGATATCTCCGGAAGTAGACGCAATTTTCTAAATTTCTCGACGACATGTCAATCACCCTTAAATTGTGCAACTTTGCCCCAATTTAACCGACCTCGTATCTCTTATGGCTTTCGAGATACCCATACAAAGAAACGAATGTGTAACTCCTTGTATATACTATATAGTATATGCCAGCTCTGGTTTTTGAGATATAGCCGGCCATTCTTAGTTGGCCACCCGGTATGATATATTTTGGTGGTCTTATTTGTAACAAAAAATGAATTTTCCACCCCTAGAAGTATCGTGCTTATTTTCAATGCAACGATAATGTTACTGTTGCCGCTACCCTATTTGGTTCATTTAAAAAGTTCGAATTTTATGTGACTGAATCTTAATTATTATTGAGATTTTAAATATAATGCTGGTATTTTAGAAGTAAATTATTGAATGATGTGGTAAAATAAGGATATTTAGAATTTAATATTAATAACAACGGGTCTTCCGATGTCTGAAATCCAAAATTTTATTTCGAGCTTTGATTTGTTTTACTTATATTATAGGTTAGGTAAGAGATATCGAGATGGGCAGTTCCACGAAGCCCTATCGCTAGTGACGTAGCCATTTCTTCGTTATTCCAACCGTTGGCAACAGCAGCGGCTTCAAATTGTCTTCTGTACATTGTCCAGGATGTTTGACCGTCATACGTTGGAGGTTTGATATTATGTCCGATGGCGAATATCCTCTCGATGGATCCTTGATTTTTTAGTCTGGTAACTTCTGCTTGCAGATTCTTCATTTCTTTCTGTACGTCTCCAGATGCAGTTTCCACTGAATTAGGGTCTCATTTGTTTAAAAAATTGGTATCGTTGCATTTAAATGTTTTGAGAAAATCTGATTTATTTGCGGTTATGTCAGAAAACGCCCTCTAGGGGCTAGGTAAGAGATCGAAATCACTTCACTCAAGGCACGGTTGATAGCCAAAGGAAAACCCTTCTCAACGACTTCAAGCATATTAAGATTCGTTTAGCCATTTTGAAGTTATTGACACTTTCCTCTAAGTTTAGTGATGGAGCAAAAAGTGTTTAACAAAAATGAATCGAATTTATCCTGACTTTAAAATGGCAATTCATTCTACTACCTCTAATTTAAGACGGTTATTACGCCCCCTGGCGGCCATTTTGGTAATTTAAAAATAATTTCCAACATTTTCTCTTGGGCCTTTACTAATATTTTTTTACCGTAACTGTTTACGACAATTACTATTCACCCGGTACATACAGTACATCGTCAAATCCTCGGTGAACGAAGTCATGAATTTGAGTGAATTGGGGTTGTTTATTGTTTAATTGCAACTCATGCACCATAAATTACCCATCTCGGTTGTGCCATAGAGACTAAGTATACTATATATCAGTAATATCTATGGTTGTTGTATGACCAATCAGTTGAAAGCTGAATTATAATTACAGTAGCGATATTAAAATCTATTCGCAATCGTCATTCGACACCAATTGAATAGGCATCAATTCAGCTAATATTGTCTGGCACTCTTTAAATTTCGAATTTCTGCACGTATTTTTCGCTTAATTATAACGTGACATGATAATTAAAACGGCAACAAAGCCTGCACATCATAAAATATGCATAAAGGGGTAACTGACACGTTAATATTTGCCGAAATTAATTTTCGTCTGTCAAGCTCATGCTAAAATGTTAAAAAAGTATCATAAATTTATTTTTAAACTAAAATGCAAATAGAGCTTCGGATAATGCCTCGAGCGACTGGTTTTTGCCATACATGAACAATAATACATTTTAATGAGTATAATGTTACCATTGCATTTTACGTTATTGGGGATGGGGTTAATGATATTTCTTGATTAATCATACCAAGAGTTTTGCATTAATCCAACAAAAAGCCAATAGTATTATTAAATATATGGTTGTTAACTACACGCAGATAACAGTATAGAAGATAGCACAGCTAAACATGTGTGAGGCAATGGTTAATTTCAATCCGCCCAT
The DNA here is from genome assembly GCA_016904865.1 of Pissodes strobi. Taxonomy (NCBI): domain Eukaryota; kingdom Metazoa; phylum Arthropoda; class Insecta; order Coleoptera; family Curculionidae; genus Pissodes; species Pissodes strobi. The sequence goes on from MU181918.1 coordinate 822,787, forward strand.
AGGTTTGTGAATTTAGAAATAAGGTGTAAATAGCGTTTAAAAATTCATCAGTTGAATTTTTAAATACGGAAATCCCAAGCGGGAAAGAAAGTTTCATAAAATTACGTGTTCTTATCTGCAGACACATATATCCGAAGTTTCTGTAGATTCTTAGACTGATAAAATTTTAATTATCTATACCTGCTTAGACTGATTATAAACTTATACTAAAAAATCCTCAAATTGGCTGACTGATGACGTGAGAATGACGAAGAATCATTGTCACGTTTATAATACCATATAATTTTAAAATAATAATTAAACAATATACATTGTGCACATAGGTATCTCAAATGTTTTGTTCTAGAAAGTAAAATCTGGTTAAAAAAGTAATGCACTTAAACTAAAACTTGCCTTTTCAGTTGGCTTTCAATGTGTTGAATTAAATATTCGTTTCCAGTAATATGTAATAAAACAAATACAGGCAGGAACGTCAAACGGGTGAGAGTAGTTTGATTACTGGGAGTGACGCGCCCTCCATTCCGAGTTGCCACGAGATGTGGCCCATCAAATCTCATCGTCCTCCCCCAGGCTGGAAAACACCAAAGTACAAAGTTTGGAGCTGATCACTGGGGTGTAACCTAACAAACCCCATTCTTACCCCTGTCAGACTAGGGACCGCCAAAGGAATGAGTCTGAGGCCGATGCTTCCACTGGAAGCGGCCCATCACAAAACGAGAACTGGGAAGCGCTTAGTGGTTTTTCTGAATCACCCGTTTTTCCAGTTTTTTTTATACGTCTTACGGAAAAGGACTTACCCATCTTCTTGGAAAGTCACTCGAGTGCAACCTGTTCCAAAAAAAACGAGAAAACCACGCCCTCAAACTATCGCCCAATTGCCTTGCTTTCAATAATAATCAATATGGCTTTCGCAAAGAGAGATCAACAGGAGTTATATTGGCATATGTCACTGAGAACTACGGAGAGTCTCGAGCGATTGCGTTGGAAGACATTCGAGAGTTTGGCATGACAAACTGCTCAACAAGCTGCCCTCCTTCGGACTGCTAGCCTCTCTCTGCAACTGACATGCCAGTTTCATTAAGAATCGATCTCTGCACGTTGAATTGATGGACACATCTCAGACACATTCACCATTAACGCGGGCGTGCCTCAGGGCGCAATACTTTCATCAAGTCTGTTCCTCATCTATATTAATGACCTGCTGAACGAAACAAATAAGCCTGTTTGCAGTTTTGTAGATGACAGTACCCTTGTCTCTCAATTCAGATCAGAAAAACCTTTACCAGTGACTGAGACTTATCACCGCAGACAGGAGCAGATTACAGCAATTAATCAAGACCTGGAGAAAGGTCAAACTTTGGGCGACAAAAATTTGGTCCAGTTCAATGCAGCAAAGACTCAAGCAGCCACGTTTACCAAGAAGGCCAATACCGCGGGCCCTGACATCATTATGACAGGCTCGACCATTCCTTCATCCTTGTCAATCGGATTCCTGGGTGTCTCGGTCAACAGCAATATGTCCTGGCATGACCACGTTGCTAACATCGCAAAATCAGCTTCCCAGAAGCTTGGTGCGCTTGGTATAGAATAAGAGATTTTCCACCTCTCAATAATTGTTCTCTGAAGCAGTTTTGAGAGTTTCAGAAAATTTAACCCAGCATCCTCGAGTTAGATTTTTAATATTAATTCGGCGGTGATGATATTAATTCGGCCATGATGCTTTTCATCAAGGCCATGTGGCGTCGAATCGTTTTTGAGTTACAGGTCGCTTTTGAAATTGTGTCAATTTTTTAAGGTTGTTATTAGAGATGGAGTAAAAGTGCAAATTGAAAAAATTATAGAATTTTGCGTAGAATTCAGTGGCGTAACAATAACGTCCTACCTTTGTGGTTATCTAGTTTTTAACTAAAGTGGATATTGTTGAAGTGAAATTTTCTTTAGGCGCGTTCAGCCAATAACTCCTGTATCTAGTACACTTTTTTCTGGGTAGAGAATGAGACTGAGTTGTCACGCTCAGGTATGGAACGCTTATTCTGGTAAAGTAGGAGTCGTTTTCGGCCAATAAGCAAAAGAAAAAACAGTCAGTAGAACAATCTTAGTTACCATAAACCTATTACTTCATTCTAATTTTTTCGAAAACGGCTGCGAGGGGAAATTTGAAATTCGCCGACGGTAATTTGTTTTTGATAATAGATTTTTCCTTTGAGAGTTATGACGTCAAATTCTCGATTTTTCAAAATTAAACAACGTCTATGTTTATATTTACGTGGCTCCTGAAGTCTTTATTTTTGAATAGAGAAAAAATTTTTTACACAAAAATTGTAGGTTAATCTTTCCATATTATCTTTTGAAATTATCAGGAAAAGAAATTTCGAATCAAAAAATGGAAAAATATAGGCAACTTCAACTTTTTTAAATAGAATACCCTAAATATTATGCGCTAAAACGTAAGATCATTTCTTTCTGGTTTGAAATATATATATGTTGATGATATTTAGGTGTGCCATTTTTAATATATTTTAGCTTAAATTACAAATAAATTGCAAAAAATCGTACCTAAATGCTATTGTGTCCATCGTTTTCTTACTACCACCATGCAACTTTTTTGCGATTTATTTATAATTTAAGCTAAAATATCTCAAAAATAGTTCGCCCAATGTCATCGACATTTCGAATCAGCAAAAAGAAGATCTTTCGTTTTAGCGCATAATATACAGAGAGATTCATTTTAAAAAGTTGAAGTTACCTATAAGTACTTTTTTATTTTTTGATACGATATTTTTTTCTTGAAATTTTCAAAAGGTAATATCGGAAAAACCTACAATTTTTGTCTAAAGTATTTTTGTCTATCTTCAAAAATAAAGGCTCTAGAAGCCACGTAAATATAATCAAAGACCCTGTACCTTTTGAGAGCCTTCCAAAACTTTTTGAAATTGGCGAGAATCGGAAAATGGCGAGTATGTTTGTGGCCGCGTATATCTTTGAAAAAATGGGTCACTTCGGGTCGTTAGCACCGAAAAAGTTGGAACGATCGAAAACTGAGACGATACTTCGATAAAGAGTTTCTGTGAGAATAAATCTTCGAATGCCTCTCTGTTTGAAAATAGCGGAAAAATAAACTTTCCAGGGAAAATGTAAAAACATCGATTTCTAGGTCAAAAAAATAAAGACTTTATTCCTGTTTCTACAGCCGTAAAGCCAATATTGTAAGTTTTACTGGCCGCTCGATTTGACGGCATATAGAATCAGAACTAAGCGATGTACTACGGATGGCGCACGACGGACAATGCAAAATAGGACCATGTACCACCGGTAGACCACGTCATTGTGAATATGTTAACAAAAAAATTAAAAGCTATACACGAACTTTGTTAAATATTTTCTGCTACCTGGGATCCTGGTAGTTCTTTGACTATTCTTGGGGTAACGCTTGCAATGAAAGAGCTAGTTAAGGACGAAATGTGATCGAAAGAGCTACAAGTGTTTAGTGGGAATATGCTGAGCAAGAAAAATGAGCATGGATTTCTATGTTCAAAACACCGCACGTGACGATGAACTGATAAATATAAACCTTACTGCCGGATGTCCAATTAACTTTCGGTTAGTTTCACTTAGTCTCAACTTATTTTAGTCATTTGAACCGATTGCGATAAGTTATAATCAATTTTAATAGACTTGGTTAGTTTGGGTTAGTCGTCGAACCAACATTCGGTTAGTTACACTTACTCTCAACTTATTTTAGTCATATGAACCGGTTCCGATTCGTTATAATCAATTTTAATAGATTTGGCTACTTTGAGTTAGTCGTCGAATCAACTTTCGGTTAGTTTCACTTAGTCTCAGCCTTATTTTAATAATTTGAACCGGTTGCGATACGTTATAATCAATATTAATAGATTTAGTTAGTTTGGATTAGTCGTCTAATAAATTTTCGGTTATAGTTTCAGTTCGTCTGATAAAAATTGAATAATTCTTAACCAAACCCATAAGAGAGAAAGAAGAAGAAGAAGAAGAAGAAGAAGCAGAGAGAGAGAGAGTCATATACTTTATCTCTCTTGCGAGACGAAAACTCCAGAACGTGTCGTTACATGGTCTTAAAAAAATCAGTCATGTAACCAAAGAAGTATTCACTTGAAAACAAATTTACCATTATTTATTTTTTACTTTTTAGTATTATTATTTATGTGGTTCCCACGAGTACAGGACATAAAACCTACCACCACCCCC
>MU181918.1:835523-904137 GCA_016904865.1 Pissodes strobi
TAGGGATATTATCAATTGAATATGGCATAGTTAAAAATTTTAATTTTGATGATCTCGTTGAGGAGTTTTCAAAACAAAAAGTTCGCAAATTTACCATTTAGATTTTATAATTTTAAGTTATTTTTTAATGTTTGCATTGTGCTGACTAATCTTTACGTATAATCGTGTTTTTAGAATAGAACGTGCGCGTAGTAGCTTTTTGTTAAGGATATGTAAGTATATACATACAGTATGTTCTTATTAATTGCTTTAACTTTTAGCGTTATATTTAAATTTTTTTATTTTTTATATTTCATGTTAGTTTATTTATAATGTTAGTTATCATCAAGTAATCTTTTTAAGACTAATTAAATCATTTTATTTTCTTCTATAGCTGTTTTTAACTTTGTAATTTTTGTTTTTTTCTTTTGTTTGTCATTGTTATTTATTATGTTTTAAACTGAAAGAAAATGAGAAATGGTGAATAAGAATGTAGAATTTTAGTATATCTTGTTCCGGAACCGGGGGGGGGGGGGGAAGGGGGGGGGGGAAGAGTGATTTTCCATGCGGCAGTGGTCTCTTGGCATTATTTAATAGAACGTCCATTAGTTTTTCGCAATATACCTACCTAAGGCATTTAAATTGCAATTTAAATGTTCGCTTTTCCCAGAAAATTTTCACTTCTCATACACGGTGCCCCAAAAATATCATGCAGATATTTCAGGGGGTTATAGTTAATTTGGTACACTTATTAGCATTAAGAATATTTACGACAAAATTTAAAATCGTCGGTCGCAGTTTTAGGTTAAACGTCTTTGGTCACTTCCCATTGTATCTTTCGGCACTTTTTGTTGGAACACCCTGTATCAATTCTGATATGACATTTGATATCTGTACTATTTTCCATAGCTTTTTGGTATCTTGTGTTATTCTGGTTAGTGTTGTGTGTAGCGAACCTTACTAAGCGAACGTTCCCATAAATTCCGTAATTTACGGTAAAGGTCGCTCTCATTAAAGCGAAAGTTCCCATTTGGCTAAATTAAAGGAGAATGTTGAGGATAATTTATCGAAAAGTTACCGACAAATTAAAAAGCGAACGTTACCAATCAATTTTGAGTGATTTGACAACGTTGTTCGGTGCGCTATACGCTTCGCGCCACACTGTGTACATTCCTTTCAAACCCCAGCAGTGTTGCCACAAGTTAGTACAATAATGGTAAAACCAAAGATATACGTACATATATCTTTGGTACAACTAACGAATTACATTAGCAATATAATGTTGGCACATTAAAATGCTACGAAGGCATATTTCGTTAAAACTTGTTATGCAAAGACATCTTTTGGGTTTCAGTGTATTTATCATTTTCGCTAAAACAAATCCAAGATTTCTTAATTTAATACAATTTGGCGGCCGGTTCTATACATTTTAATAAAAGCCAGTGACAACACTGGGAATAGACTTGCAAAATAGCAGTTTTCCAATAAATTAAAAATTTGAATTTAATTTTCTTCTTTTTAATATGCTATGTTCTGAAATGGTTTATTTGTGTCTTTGTTCTTTTAATGTTTTTATGGTACCTGAGCCCCTGCTTTAAAAAATACGGATTTATTTCAGTTTTTTAAGCCTATATTACTGGTTGATTTTGTTAATAATATTAAATGTTTTGTTAGTATAATGTTAAATAAATATTTATGTTCTAATTTTTATTGCTATTGAACCTGATTCGCCACCCTTTGGAATTCTATTAAGTTTTACGTAAAAACCATAATGTCTCCACAAAATGGCAACTTTTAATGGTGCTAATTGGCAATTACCCAAAATTTTCAAAATTTTCCGAAAGCTCGCGAACGTTGGTAACGAAAACTAAATTAAGGGACTTTTCAAACATTAATTCTGGTATCACACCGTTATCCATTTATTTGCAAAAATAGCCATCAATTCAAATTAGGTGTAGGCGAAATAATTAATCCGAAAAAAAATGTTAATTTTGTTTATGACCTCAGGACGTTTTGTAACAAATAATATTTTTTGTTTGGCGTTTTCTGTTTTTTTTTAGCTGTTTAAAGATGGTTAAATTCACATATCAAGAATATCTGGAAACGCATTTAATCTATGGATATGCTAATGGCAATTCTTATGTCATCTCTATGAACAGAGATATCCAAAATGAATACTGCTTGACTCATGAAAATGCATTCACAAATGTAGATAATCGACTATGCGAAAACGTAACATTTAAGAGGAGCAAATAAATATAACTGCTATTACAGCTGAAGTCGAGGAAGCAGTTCTGAATGTAGTAGAATCACTCAATATTCCATTTGTACTTGTCTGGGAAATTTTCGTAGACAGCTTAACGTATTCTTACCACATCTAAAGGGTTCAAGTTCCTCTACCACGTGACTTTTCGTCACGTTTAAATTTTTGTCAGTGGTTCCTAAAAATGTTAACCCAAAATCCATTCTTTGGAAACATAAGGAAATTGCTCAAGAATCATTTTTGGGCAGAATAAAATTTGCGTTCGGTAAGGGAAAATAAATTTCAGTGGCGATTTTCAGCAAATGTGCGAGCCGGCATTATTGAAGATTATTTGATAGGACCATTTTTTCTGCCAGTGAGGTTAAACGGGCAATATTATCATCAATTTCTCGAAGAAAAGTCTCAGTGCTGCTAGAACAGCTACCAATTTTGTTAAGAAACAAAATTTTGTTCATGCACGATTGTGCGCCAGCGCATTTCAGCATGGAGGTGGGTTCCTAAATCACCATTTTAACAAACGTCGGATAGGTCGTGGAGAACCTCAGCCATCTAGCCATTAGAGATCTAGAGAGCCGGATCCTCAGATTTAAATAACCTGAATTTCTTTTTCTGGGGCACTTGAAAACATTAGTGTATCAAACCCTAATCCAAACAGAAAAGGGTTTGAGAGACACAATAATAGCTTCTTGTGGCATCCTCAGGCAGTTCGGAATATTCCTGGAATATTGCAGTACCTCAGTCCACGAGGCTAAGGCTTGACTCTTGCACTTTAGCAAGAGACGGACATTTTTAATAGTTTTTATAACTTTGTTTATTTATTTAGATAATACAAAAAAATACAATTTTTCACTATTTTCTTTATACGCGCCTAAAGAAGTTTTCATTTCAAAAATCATTTGAAAATCCCATCTAGAGATTCACATATCCAATATAAATAAAGTGTGCTAATAGTTTCAATAGAAGTTGAATTGAATCCAGGACAGTTACGCCATATTAAATTAATGGACAAAGTTTTTTAAACACAATTATTAATAATAGACCTTTATCATTAATTTATTGAAGGTAACAAATTGTTAGTTGACCAACAGAATAGCTTTAGAATAAAATATTAGATATTTAAGTCACTTATTAGGAACCACCAGACGTTTTGAACTCTATGCATAATGATAAAACTATTTTGGCTATGCTCCTGGATTTACCAAAGGCCTTCGACTCGGTTAGTCATGAGATATTAGTAAAAGGTGGGAAATACATAGAGTAAGTTGTGACATTCCAACTTATAAGAGAAGACCATACTTAATAAATAGGACACAGAGTGTGGTAGAAGCAGATAAACTAAGATGTGATGAAGGTATAATAAGCAAAGGAATCATGTAGGGATTAATTCTTATTCCTTCGTCTTATTCATTCCTGTCCACGAATGAGTTAGTATGTTCTTGAATGCGAATGACGCTACATAATCTCCAATGAAAATGATAAAGATATTTTACTTCATTAGGTTATTATGCTGACTCAATAAGAGGATACTTTTTTATTACGTGATGATGAAACACAAGCTACTTTTTGTTTTTAGGTTTACATGTGGACAATTGGAAAGGTCAATATAGATGTTTTACAAAACAACATCGCAAAATATTGTAATGCATTACGCATTATATCATCATCTTGCCAGTGCGGAATCCCCTTTGTCTAAATATTACTGATATTATATTCATTCACTAATGAAAACTCGTGTGATATTGGTAGAATCTTAATTTTACCAGAAAGGTGTTTTAGAACATATTGTATACAATGAAACAAAATGAAACTAGCAATAATATCTTTATTTAAAAAACAATTTATATGCAATTTGTTGATATACACTTGAGGCTGTCATGTTTGCTACTTTAGGGGCACTTGTGGGACTAGGACGAAAGGGGTTCTTTATTGAAAATTTCAAAAAAACTGTGATGGAGAAAAAGGCAGAAAATTTGTCTCACAAATATAGAAGAAGCTGCGATCAGGATAATAGGTTGAGACAGCATTTATTTTTAGCAGAAAGGTGTAAGGATTTTATATAGTAATAAACAAACGATTTAGTATTGTCAAAATATATAACAGTATTCGATAATGCGTCGTTAATGTTTATACATGTAATATATAACTAGTGACTATCATAGTTATGATTCAAATTAATTTGAATCAAAATGCATTCTATATTTAGAGCAACCGTTGCTAATAATAATTAATGACTTAAATACAAATTACTATTGTAAGAGAAAATTATTAGATACTACAGTTCGACACACCAATATAAATTAAAGCAAGTAGCTAAAAGGAAATACGATGCGAACATCACACGCGGAAAAAGTTCACCTATAGAAACGCTGGTTACTTAGGACGTTGCTAGAAAGACAACACCTGAAAACTGAAAAAAGATCATACAGAAAAACTGAATGACGATGAGTTTCAAATACACTCCTTTAAACGTTTTAGATATTGAGCTTTTCCTAACATCGACTATGATCAATATAAAGCTATTCGTAGTGATTTTGAGTTATTTTTTAACTTAAATAATATCAAGTTTTTAGTTTAATACCTTGGTCTCAAGCTTAAGAGTAACAAATTTGTGTGACATAATTTTCAAATTTTAAGCTCCTTGTAAGTTTTGTAGGTCATATTTGCCAATTTTCACAAATGCTTTTTTTCTTGATATCTCTAAATCTTTCTTCTGCCTTTAATTTTTAAAAGATTCCAATTTATGTTACTGCCGGTGGACCTGGGACTCCAGCGTTTATCTGTTTTCAAATATATCGAAGCATTTGTGGAGGGGGTACTGATCGGTCAGCTGTTATGGTTCCGGTGTAAGCGTTAGAACCAGTACGTGCGAAGAAACCAGCTTAAACATAACTATTTTAATATTTTAGTTTATGGTTGAGTCCTGTGGAATGTCATACATATTTCGGTAAAAATCAGTTTTCACAAAAATCGAATATTGCAATTGGTAATAAAGTCTGTTATTACTTATAGATCCAAATGGGCAATAAGTGAGAGAACAGACCGACAAAAGATGTAGAATTGTCAGAAATAGTAAACAGAGATAAATTTTGGGAGGAATCTGATGCCTCCGAGAAGCAGGTAGCGACGAGAATTGCCGATACTAGAAGCGACGGATTGAAGCAAATTTTGAACAGCGCCGAACAAAGTGATTCTGAAGAGAAGGACGAATAAATAGCTGGTGACCACGGTTTTGTAAGTAGCATAAGTTCTGTAAGCAGCGTAAACGTGGTTGGTTTTCGGACGACGAAAAAGCCCTGAGTGCTTTTGTAAAAAAAAAACAAAACAACGCTCTGGCAGAAAATGGATCGGAAGACGAGGCTCAGACGATGGATGTTGGTGGAGATCAATTGGAATTACAAAGTAAGTACTGCTATGGAAAAAGTAACACTTAGAGATGGGCTAAATCATCTTCATTACGTACCAAACCCTACTGCACACGGTTAAACGAGGATTGCAAATACCATCCAGACCAAACCCGCTCAAAACGCCACTCAAATGAAAAAATTTATGTTCTGAAACAACGTCGTAAAAAATTACTGTGAAGAAAAATTGCCGATAAACATTTCTACTTACTTTTATCAAAAACACAGATGCTCGTGGGATTCTTGCATTTGTCGGACTTTTATGCCTCAAACGACTGTGAAGCAAATCAACACAAAACTAGGTTGTAAACGGGGACGGGATATAGAGACCATTTCAAGAGTAAATAGAAATGCCATGAAGTGAATTCAAAACAACAGAAGGAGCTGGAAGCGGAGTACATGGGTCAACAACCGAATACTCTTCTGAATCATTATGGACTACGGACGGAACTGGAAGAGATATTTTCAGATGCACAATATATTTTGCAGGATTTTCCTTCTAACATGGTTTGCTTGATGATGTTTTCACTAGAAATGACCGGATCTAAAATATCAAACTAACCCAAACTGAAAATTACTCAAACAAATTTATTAAGCATTTAAAAAATAATTTCAACCCAGGGGAATATTGCATAATTGATGAAATGTTGGTGTAATTTAAAGGTCGGTGCTCTTTTCGAATGTATCTCCCAAACAGACCTGCCAAATATGGATTGAAGGTTGAAGGTGCAGATTTTAGCTGATTCAGAGACTTACTGTATGATTAATTCAAAGGTGTACAGAGGAAAGGAAATCAATTTGGAAAAGCTTTTAAGCCAGATAAAATGGAAAGGTCTCATCCATCGCAAGTCGTGCTTTGCTTGATGGAACCCATAAAAAATACAAATAGCCATATTACTGAGGACAATTGGTATTCGCCCCTTGAGTTATTGGAAGAGTTCTAAGAATGCGATTTATCATACATGGACATAATTGTGGTTGAGAATATAAAAAGGGCCGATATCATTATTCTTTACACTAGCACCAATGATGATGCGATGCGATGATTCACTGGACGAAAAATATGCAACTTATTCAACCTCTAGATGGACCTGTCGATGGCCTATTGTAATTTTCCATGTTTGCCTCAACATTGGTAGTGTTGTACATCTTAGCCAACGACAATAAAAAATATAAAGATACTCATTTATAGAAACACTTGCTCAATTATATTTGAGGATGCGCATGAGCATGATTCACATGCTTCGAAAAATTTGAATCATGTGTGCAGATTTACTTAGAGAGGTATTAAGGGATGCTCCAAAACATCCTCAACAGCTTTCCAAGTCGAAACTCCGCCGGTTTGGAATTTGTTATAGTATAAAAGACAGGAGAACCAACAATTGCAGGTTGAACGGTGCTCCATTAGAAGTTGAGTCCAAAGTGTATTTAGTTGTGGATTCTCTGTAAGAAGCCATTGAAAGCAAGTTCAGGTTCAACTTTGGGTAGCAAGTATAAAGTTTTTTTTTTGCATTCAGTTTTTCAGTTTTTTTCAAGGGTCTCCGAAATCTGGTAGTAGTATTTGTGTGACTGTATTTGGGTAGTAATATTCAGGGGTTAAGGTTAGCTATAATATTTTGCATAACCTGAAAAACTTATCAGCAAAGAGATTGTAGAAAGTAAGTATCTAGCTGGTGCGATGAGTTTTACTCATATGCATGCCATGAGAATCGAGCACGAGAGATAAAGTACCTTCGTGAGCCGATGATACAGAATGTTACAACATCCTTCGAAAAAATCTGGTCTAGAATGTGCGGTTTGATATTTATATAAACAAACGTAGAGTAGTATGGAATGATAATATATTATCATTTGAATAAATACAACTTCATAGCTTATTAGACACGTTAATTTGTCATATTATTTTTAAACTAACTTCAGTAACCTTTTCTATATTGTACATTAAATTTGCTGTTATATATGAATTGCAAAGTAATTTTTCGACTTTATTCATGTTTTCATTCCAACGAAGGAGATCCAACTAACCCATGGATATATGCTATCAATTATTAAGTTAAAAATAATCATTGGTATAGTTATACTAATTTTATTGATATAGCAAAGTAAGAACCACAATAGTAGGAATTATTCATATCGATTATAAATTTATTAAATTCTCCTGCTTGAAAAATGGGTAGTTGATTTCACCAAAATTGTGTTTTCCGGAGTCCGAAAGCAGAACAAAATAAAAAAAATTATTTGACTTTTCGGATGAACTAACTTCTTTCATCAATCGGATATGAAAACAAAAACCAAGACGATAATACATCTTCAGAAAATATTTGGCACAGTGTGACGAATTGAGCGTAAACGTGATACATTCCTTCAAAAGCTGAATCCTATTTATTATCTAAAAAACTCTGTGTAATATTATTTATATTTTAGCACAACTCATTGGCAATATTTGTAAACAATGCAAATTAAACACAAACACAACTCATGCAGATCACTAAACAGCTAAAACTTGTTGTGTGGTAATTCTGAGCTAATAAAAATATTAATAATTTCAGATTAACAGGGGAGTCATTAACAGGGGGGTTTCCTATATTTGTTTCTAAATATCACTCATTAAAAAAATGGCAGTGCCTAGCAAATATCACTGAACCATTCGATCACATATATAACAAAATGTGTTATTTAGGTAATATCCGTTTATTCTTATTGCCTATTAGGAGGCGGCGATATTCATATATAATTGGCGTAAATGAACAACCAAAAAATACATGTTGCATAAAAAAAATTCTCAAATTGTCATGCACGTCAAAGTTTACCTCAATAATCCACGTCCAATAGAGTAAATTTAAGTAATAATGTTTAGAGAGTAGTGACCCTAAACTTGTCGATATAAGAGCGTAACTCTTAACCCTAATAATGTTTCCTTTATTTAAACGAAGTAGAACATCTACACACTACAAAGCATTATTAGTGACTAATAAAATAAAGACAAAAATGGAAAATACGGAACCCCACACATAAACACACACACGGATAAACAACTTACGGGAGTAACTGCGGAAGCGACGGCGGCGGACACAGTAGGAGCGGTGGGAGGGTGTTCGGCGTCCTGCTGCTCCCGACACGGAGGACGCAACAGCAGACACGAGGCCAGGCCGAGCACGGCACCTGCCGCCGCTGCCGCTGCCAATGCCGCGACGGCCCAGGAAGGTGGCACCCGGCGGTGACTGGGCGGCGAGGCGGGGTACTCGCCAACGAAGACGCCGACGGCTGCAACACCAAACGATGCGCGTCATTAAGAGTTTTCCAAAAACAGGTCTCGGAAATAAGGGCTTTAGTTTGTTTTTGAAATACTTTCATTTTAGCTTTAAAAAGTAATAACATATTAATTTGTCAAACGAGTCACGACAAATTTTCTTGTATTAAATCATTCATTATTAGCAGACACACTCTAAAGGGGGTAAAGTGCGGCCTTTAAAGATATATGGGCGTCTTAGAATCATGCTTTATGTCAACTTTAATAAAGATAGTTTATATCATAAATTACGATGATAAATCTCAAAAAGGAAGCTTTGAATGTTTAATTCAAGAAAAATAGATTTTTAAACTATTAAAAATGTAGGTGAATTCGATATAAAATACTAAAAGCTTCAATTAAATTACGAAATTATTGGCTTAGCATTTTTGAAATATTTTCGGAAGTCTTTTCTTTTCAAATATTTACCGTCCTTCACCAAAAGTGTGTAACATTAAACTAAGTATACCTACATTTTCAGAAAGTTATTGTTCTATTCAATATTGTGTATGACCTTAATACATTTAAAAATTTTTATTTGGTCCCTCAAAAAATTGACAGGTTTTAGAAATTAAATTAGTTTCTTAAAGTGCCTTTCATCTACTTCTTCACAATATGGAGACTATATTTTTCTTCGATTCGTCGGCACTCAACTTCGATTCATTCTTTTAGCTCTTCTGTATCATTTAGCTTGGCCCTGTAGATAACATTTTTTAAATGCCCCCACAAGAAATAATCGAGGGTAGTTAGATCTGGTGATCGAGGTGGTCACTCAATTTTCTCCTCGACATAGCTGAAATTCGATATCTGTAAGCGCTTATGGTGGAGCTGCTAGTGATATTTACAATGTTTCCACGATTGCAGTTTTTCAGCAATTGATATAAATATATTTTTTAAAATAGGATATCCTGTATATTATTCAACAAAATGTCTCCTCAAAGAACTCTAATCAACTTTGTTATTAGGTAGGTACTTAATGTCTAAACTCAGTCATTGTTTTAATATTCGAGTTTGAAATTTGAGAATTTAATGTTAAATTTACTTGTTAAAACCAGGGGAAAGAATTTAAATTAGGTGCTTAAAGTACCTTCCATTTACTTCTTCACATGCTACATATTGCGGGAAAGTATTAAATATACCTATTAGGGAGACTATAATATTTATTCGATTCATTGGCACTCAACTTCGATTCCTTCTTTTAGCGATTCTTTATCATTTAGCTTGGTCTTGAAGCTTCTTTTTAAAATTTTACATTTTGCCCGTTCAATATTTTCTGTAATTTTCCTTGCTCACCTACAATTACATCCAGCATTCATTTCTGAAGCTGTTCCTGTTCTGCTTGCCTTCTACGTTCAACCTCTTCCCGTCCGCTTACCTTTTATCTTCTTGATATTGAAAAATTTTCTGAAGCCGATCCTGTTCTATTTGCCTTTTATCTTCTTGGTTTTGTAAAATTTTCTTAAGCCGGTCTATTTGCTCCTTACGTTCCTCCTCTTCACTAGCCGCTTGCCTTCTACGTTCATCCTCTTCCCGATCTGCTCGCCTCTCAGCATTTAAATTATCCATTAAACTGGTCAACATTTTGATTAATTTGCTCAATTTCTGCCATTTCTTGCCTCGTATTGACTACAGAATGTTATAAAATTTCCACAGAATCCACCAATCAAAACGGTTCGTTGACGTACTTGTACCCTCTTCTCTCTTCGAAGAATACTTCACAAGTGCGGTCCCTTCACAATCCAACTCTGATACTATCCACGAAATACTGGGCAGCAAGTTCCTCTTGAAATTCCTCTGTTGCTCCCGGGTACGCCAATTGAATGAGACGTCTAACGTTTGGCTCAAACTCTTGCAGGTTTTCACC
Organism: Pissodes strobi; assembly: GCA_016904865.1. Classification (NCBI taxonomy): domain Eukaryota; kingdom Metazoa; phylum Arthropoda; class Insecta; order Coleoptera; family Curculionidae; genus Pissodes; species Pissodes strobi. The sequence continues at coordinate 846,320 of MU181918.1, forward strand.
AGGCTTCTGATGTCGGGATTTTACTTGTGCCTGATACAGTTGTCTTCTGTGTTGGTCTCCAAATCGTCTCTCCAAGACAGCTACAAGTATGTCATATTTCTCTTGTTGGCTGATGGGAATGGTATGTAGTATTTCCATGGCAGATCCACGAAGCGCTACCACTAGAAATGTAGCCATTTCTTCATTATTCCAGCGGCTTCAAATTGTCTTTTACACATTATCCAGGATGTTTGACCGTCATAGGTTGGAAATTTGATATGTTGTCCTGTGACAAATGCCCTCTCGGTGGATCCTTGATTTTTTAGTTTGAAACTTCTGCTTGTAGTTTCATCATTTCTTTCTGTACGTCTCCTACTACTTTTTGTACCTTTTCAACTCCTTTTTGTATATTTCCAACTTCTTTTTGTACAGTTCCAACTTCTTTTTGTATATAGCATCAATTTCTGAAGCTGTTCCTGTTCTACTTGCCTTCTACGTTCATCCCCTTCCCGTTCCCCTTGCATTTTATCGTCTTGATTTTGAAAATTTTTCTGAAGCCGGTCCTGTTCTCTATGTTGGGGTTTTGTAGGAAGTTCAGATATCCTGTCAAAATTCTCTTAAATGAATTGGTCCTATAGTTTTATTACAGTGTATGCCGCACCAAACATGAACCGACCTACGTCCATCAGTCTTGACTTCCTGAATTTTATGGGGATTTTCAGCAGCCCAGTAATTTTTTTCTATTCTATTACTCGCTATTTGAAAGGTTGCCTCGTCGGTAAATAAAATTTTGTGTATGAAAATATGGTCATTTCCTATATCCCTAATAATTTTAAGCAATATTCATAATAGCTTATATTCTTTTGATTGTCCGTCAGTTGTTGCATCAGTAAAAATTTGTACGGATGATATTTATATTTTTCTAGTGTAGTATGAATATTTTCAATTCTCAGAATTTTTTAAAAGAAAATTATTGATTATTATTAAATTTGTTTCCTGTAATCCTAAAAGTTACCTTCAAAGTAAAGCAGCATGCCTAGATTTTCTTCTTCGTTTTTTACTATAACACGCTTCTTTTCGTCTAAATTTTGTCTTTCACGAAATTGTTTAACTATATTTTTTATTGTATTTTTGCAAGGTATTCCCTTTTCGGGAAATATTTATCTATACGAAGCTTGAACTCGCATTACGTTGTTATTGTTTGAATAAAATAAGGAAACTATTTAGTGTTTTTTTTTTCATCTGAGTATCCCATACTATTTTTGGATGAATACAGTATATGAAAATCTATCAGTATGACAGACAGTGACCAATTAAAAGGTAACCACGATAGGTAATTCTAATCAAATTAATACAGTTTAAGCTGAAATATTTCACAATCGGTAAAAGTAAATAGTTACAAAGTATATATTTTTGAATCCAGGAAATAAGGATCTATTAAGCTAAGTGAAAATATACAGGGTGCTTCATTTAAATATAAGTTGTGCTTTTCCCGCTCTCGGTGATGGGCGATTGTTTCATCGGATCGTCTCAATAGGCAAAAAACCGTATAGCTTCTGTATGTATAGGGTGTCCCATTTTCGTGTGTGTTACGGGGTTTCTCGCTTATGAGTAGAGATACCAGGATGCGGTTTTCGCAATAGCTGGCTACTTTTTTGTGAAACTAAAAATGCCACATACAGATTTTTCCTAGCCCTCTTAGTTTCCAAGATATAGGGCGAAATTGAAATCGTTGCATTTTTGGACCCCCTCGTATCTCAGTTATTGTTTATTTTATCGGAAAGGTTAAAAATGTTTCATATGCACTTTTTTATGTAGATTCCAGTGGTGTAGTTAGATTTTTTCCAAGTTTTTCAGTTTTTGAGATATTGACTAATGTTGTTTTTTTTTGGAACACCCTGTATATTATTTTTTATATTAACTACCTCGTTGTGGGCTTTTTAAAAATATAATATAGTGTATACTTATTTTCATAAATAAAATTAAAAAATGCATTTTTTACTTTTTAACATGTGTTTTATGGGGTTCCTAGCTTATGAGTGGAGATAAAAAGATGCGGTTTGCGCAATAGTTTGCTACTTTTTAAAGAAATGAAAGATGCCATAAATATATTTCTCGTGGCTCTCTCAGTTTCTGAGCTACGGGGTGATTTTGAAAATTTGTCGTTTTCAAGCACCCCTTATATCTCGGTTATTTAAAAAGTTATTAAGCAAAAACGGTTTTTATAGATCTTTTTACCGTAGAATCTAGTGGCGTACTTGTTTTTGATGTGTAAACAGCTTACGCGGCGGTATGAGGGTAAATCTCGGGAAATGTGTGGACGGAAATATGGGGATGGAATTTGTAAACTGATTGTGACATTATAACCCGTGCGCTTTCAGAAGCAAGCTAATCCAGGACGGCCGTGAAGGATTTTTATACAATTTTTCCATTTAAAATCGTTTTTAAACGGATTTTAGACGATAAAAAGCATATTTTAAATTAAACGAACTGTCAAAAGTAGTATTCAGATGCTCAGACGTTTAAAACAATATTCAGTCATGGCCCTCTTCTAAAATTTGCAAAGTTTGGTTATTGACTTTCCCAAATCAAAGATGACTGACTAGCTGGTAGTGAATAAACTGTGTCCATAAGTTGATGTTATTCTTGGTGGCATTAGATTTTTTTTTTAAAACTATTAATAAGGGAAATATTCATTAATTAAGACGTTTATGTGATTTAGGTTGTTCATTACTCTTTATCTCTATATATAAAAAATAAGTTTTCTTCCATATCGTTTCATGGTGTAGTAGTTATCACGTCTGGCTAACACGCGGAAAGTCTATAATGTCACAATTGTTTTACAAATTCCGTCCCCACATTTCCGTCCCCCCCACTTCCGTCCACACATTTCCCGAGCTATACCCTCATACCGTCGCGTAAGGTGTTTACACAACAAAAACAAGTACGCCACTAGATTCTACGGTAAAAAAATCTATAAAAACCGTTTTTGCATTTACAATAACTTTTTAAATAACCGAGATATAGGGCGTGCTTGAAAACGACAAATTTTCAAAATCACCCCGTAGCTCAGAAAATAAGAGAGCCACGAGAAATCTAATTATGGCATTTTTCATTTCATCAAAAAGTAGCATACTATTGCGCAAACCGCATTTTTTTATCCCCACCACACCTGTTAAAAAGTTAAAAATGTATTTTTTAACTTTATTTATGAAGATAAGTATAGACTATATTATATTTTTAGAAAGCCCACAACGAGGTAGTACATATAAAAAAAAATAATATACAGGGTGTTCCATTAAAAAACAACTTTAGTCAATATCTCAAAAATTGAAAAACTTGAAAAAATCTAACTACACCACTGCAATCTACATAAAAAAATGCAAAAGAAACATTTTTTTTTTACCTTCCCGATAAGATAAACAATAACTGAGCCAACTACTGCGATAACCGCATCCTTGTATCCCTACTCATAAGCGAGAAACCCCGTAAAACACACGAAAATGGGACACCCTGTACACCTTTTACCGGCTAATCGTAATTAAGCCTCTAGGTGGGGGTCAAAATATAAATGAACACCCTGTCCATACAATAAGTGGGAGTGCGAGTTATATAAAATATATCATACAGCACCAAATAGTACCCATGTAAACCCGGCACTGTGCAGGAAAGGTTCATAGAGGGAGCTAGCCATTTTTGTGTTCGTTTTAACCAAATCAAAATTTATTCGGCGTATAAGCTTTTAAGGCAAAAATATGGAATATTTCTCAGATTTGTATCAACACTACTACTTAAGAAAAGGAAGAAAAGCACGACAATAGCGTATTTCATTTTTAAAGCGTAGAAAGATGTTCAAATTGCCTCTTATTGAAGTGAAGTATTTTATTCATATTGCTCTAAATAAATATACGATACGTCGACTACAACTCCGTTTTTGGGACGTCTTTTATTAGCAAATATGTATATCCTTAAAAATGTAAATTTCGTATCCAAATTATACGGTAAAAAATGCACATAAAATCCCGTCATCGTGCATGTCATCCGAAAAACTAATTTGCAACGCGAAACGCCCGTTCGCCCTTTCTTTCCGTCTCATTGCGACACGTTTTGAAAATTGACGAACCCGACTCGACAATGCTGCCAAAAACGACAAGTGCATCATTTCGAATGCACAAGAGCGCTCGAGGCCTGCATGTACGGCGAGATTTTTACGTGTACCTGCACTTTGAGGTCTTCCTTTCTTCGTTCGCGTTTTTTTTCATTGTTTTGCTCCACGAAGGGAGAACTCTGCAAAACATTTGCATATTGCAGTCTGGTCCGTAAATGCAGTCGGTCGACCCGGTCGTCGGGCGCACCAGACAAAATAAAATTGGGATTTTTATTTTATGATAGTGCGGCCAAGGTCGTCTCAATGTCGTCGTAAGTGGCGTGAGGGGAGGGCAGACGACAATGTCTCTGGTGTGGCTTGGTGGTGGTAAAGCCCGTATAAAATTAATAAGGGGTGTAAGGTGGAACCCAGTCATGCCCATAAAAGCACCGAGTTCAAGATGTAACCAGCGTTTTTCTTACCGAGCCAGACTAATCATAAATCTTGTCTCATAAGTGATATTATTTCTATAAGGTAAATAAATGTTCCGGTTGTTGGCCACATAACACCAAAGTTAAATTTTCAAATGCAAGAAAATTACAAATATTAAGTAAAACTAAAATGTACAGGGTGTTCACCCATAATGTCCCCCCCCTTTAACTTTGTTAATTTTTAAGCTACAAAAAAAAATTAAAAACAAAATTGTTGGTTTTTTTATGTAGTTTTTGCACACGTAAAGAAAAAAACAAAAAATTGTATAGTATACAGGGTAGATCAAAAAGAAACATTTTTTTAAATCTAGCCCCCATTTTTTATTCGATTTTTCGATTCTATGTAAAATTCTAAGGATTTTTAATATAACACACTATATGCCTATTCCTAATACTTTAGAAGTTATTGATAGTTGAAGTCGTTATTTTTTAATTATAATAATAATTATTTAATCATTTTTAAAACAGAAGATACAAAAGCACTAGGTCGAATTGAGGAAACTCAATATTTATACCTCAATGACTTCAAAAGCTAAACAAAAAGTTATATTCTTAGGTGGCTGTTGCCATAAAAAAAAATAAAAGAACAAACAAAATAGCGACTTCAACTGTCAATAACTCCTAAAGTATTAGGAATTGGCATATAGTGTGTTACATTAAAAATCCTTAGAATTTTACGTAGAATCGAAAAATCGAATAAAAAATGGGGGCTAGATTAAAAAAAAATTTCTTTTTGATCTACCCTGTATACTATACATTTTTTTGTCTTTTCCTTTACGTGTGCAAAAACTACATTAAAAACCCTACAATTTTTTTTCTTGTTTTTTTTTCTAGCTTAAAAATTAACAAAGTTAAAGGGGGGGACATTATGGGTGAACACCCTGTACCAGCTATTGTCCGAATTATCGATCTGGAAATGGTCTAGTAATCACCCATATAGTATTTATCAAATAAGCACCTTGTTGCTAAAAATTGGCAGTTTTCTTTGGCTCGCCAGCGCTGTCCGGCCAGATTTGTTCCTTATTTTGAAGTGCTTTTGCATTGTTCTTTTGACGTCCTTTTTAGCTTTTTTTTCTATAATCGCATTTGTTTTATTTTCTCTTCTTCTTTCCCAAACGTATCTGTTTTGTTATTGATTTTCTCTTACGTGTTTTTGCCAATCTTCTGATACCACAATGATCGGTAGATCTCCTAATAAGTAATCTTTTTTTCTTTCGGTGTTTTTTTCCAAAAGAACGCCATTTTAATAGAATAATGATTTCTGGGGATGTAACAAAAGAAGCTTTAGGATGGGTTTCAAGACGTTGTTAGAGCCAAATGAACAAGACTTACTTACAACTTTCTGCTCTAGACAACCTCTCGAAGGCAAGATAAAGGCCCTCTTACAGCAAAAGGGCCCACTATGAGGGTCTCAAGACCAAATCTTAAAGCTTGCTTAAATCCAACTTGCATTGAAATTCTCTTATCATTACCTTAAAGACAATCATAAAACTTTCAGTAAGTGTCATTTAAAACCATAGGATTTATAGTGATCTAAGATTAGGATGAGTTTAAGGAATCTGAGATTTATAATATCTTTAGATAAAATTATAATAACCTGCAAACCAGTTACATCAAACAAATGTCCGTCATATGATGTCGTCTAGTCGATGATGCATACCAACTAATGGAGGAAGTGCAATACCAAAAGCTGGTAAATTCGCCGAAATAGGAGACAAAAATTATAACGCAGTCGACTTTTTCGATGAAATATGGACAGATACCTTTTAAAAATTAAAGCGCCTTAAATTTACTCCTTTTTTAAATAATTAAATTATTACTGACTAATTTTTAACAAGGTTTAATTATTATAAACAAACTTAAAAATTGTAATCTTATATTGTATTACTGTTAATATCTTCTTATTTTTTAAGGTAGGAACTGCGAAATTTTGATAAAATTATTCAATAATATTACTTCCTTAAAATATTTCCAATATGGTGGCTTGTGTTGTTTGTAAAATATATGGCTTCTTATCATTTAAAACCTCAAGGTTTTATAGAAAGAAGGCATAAATCCTATTAGTTTTGTCATAACATATACTTTACTGTAATAAATCTGTTTACTCCTAACTATTCCTTAAAGTAAAGCTTCTTAGTCTTGACCAAGGTTGCTCGGCCTGCTCATAAAACTACTTGGCCTTATTACGGTGTCGCATAAGTCTTCTAGCGCTGCGATCAAGCTTTTCGCGGCCAATTAGATCATCATAACCTCAAATTTTGTCCAGTTTTATGTTGATCTACATTTTCATTCATTATCTTTACAGATTGCAACTTTACTTTTTTTTAAATTACCGCTTCTTTTAACTTGTAAGTATTTATGTGAAATATTTGCCATTTTTAAGGAAATTATTTTGAACACCGCCACTGAATCACGACAGATAGTCCGAATGACAAGATGAACGTGCTAAAAAAGCTCTAGGTGGTGGGGGTAAAAGTAATGGTTTAAGAAAGCAACAAAAAAGTCTAATAGGATTTCTTAAAGATTAATATGGCGTTAATGAGGCAATATATGTTCCCAGTAATCCTAATACAGTCTTTTAAGTAGCCAATCTAAGACTTGAGCTTTATTGCTATCTTATATAAAACTGCAAGTTTTATGAAGTGCTTAAAGAATATGTTTTACATCCAACTTAAAGCTATAGTCTTAAGATGGATTATTTTAAAACTAAACAGACTTTAAACCCTCCAGAAGATCAACAAAATTTAATATTGATAACACAAAAGCGTCGTTAAAGCTAACACAAGAGTAACCGGTCTCAAGTCTATGGACACTTAATATTATTGCTGCCAAGGCTACTTTAAAACTTATTTTTAAGAATAAATGAATTACGTTTCCTTACCACAAAGCTGGAACAACATACTTATGGTTTTGGTACACAAAAAGAGCGACACTACCGACTTGGAAAATTACAGGCCTATAAGCTTACTGTCTAACCGATACAAGCTTTTCAAATAATAAACAAAATACTGGAGAGAAAACTGGACTTCAACCAAATAGTAGAACAGGCAGATTTCCATTCAGGATACGGAACAAATGATCACCTCCTCACACTAAAGCTGCTCATTGAGAAAACAATAGAATATAACAGGCAATTGGTGCTTGTGTTTGTTGACTCTCAGAAAGCATTTGACACCATCGAAACGCATGCGATTCTGGAAGCACTTGGTAAATGTCGGATAGATTACAGATACACACGTTTGACACATCATATTTAGACCAACTCAACGGCCAGCGTAAAGATTCATAATACCACTGGAAAGTTTTCCATACAGAGAAGAGTAAGGCAAGGCGATACGTTATCCCCAAAGCTATTTAACACTGTTCTATATAGATTGGAAAAAATTGAACCATCTACGCTTTGCGGACGACATAGTGCTGATGGCAGATGAGAGGCCAATTCAATGATAAAAGAGCTGGAGCGGGCAATAAAAAACGTTGTCCTGTGTATAATCAAAATCATCAAAACAAAAATCATGACTAATTTGGTACTTGCTGGAATTATATCTCTAGAGGACAAAATCATTGAAGTGGTTGACAGATACAGATATCTAGGTCACGAAATTAGAATAAGTCGAGACAAGCAAATGCAGGAACTACAAAGAAGAATCTCTCTAGGGTGGGCTGCATACGGTAGACTAAGGAATGTCTTTAGAAGCAGCATACCAATAAGCCTAAAATCAAAAGTCTGCAATCAATGCGTATTACCAGCAATGACCTACGGTGCCGAAACGCTTACACTGACAAGGAACACCGTACATAGATTGGAGGTTGCCTAGAGAAAAACAACAGATGGTCTCTAAGAATAATAAATTGGAAACCCCGCGCAGACAAACCCCGCGCAGACAAAAGAAGCAGGTCGCCAACACGTTGGAGCTACGATATAAAAGGATTAAACGGACATCACTGGATTCGAATAGCTCAAGATAGAGCCCAGTGGAGCAGTTTAATGGCGGCTTATGTTCAGCAGTGGACTCAACACCAGGCTGGGAGATGATGATGATGATGAAGATCTGCTAGCATGTTTCAAGGTGTTCATAAAACCCAGTACTTCCACCGACCATTTTAAAACTATTTTAAAGCTGATATAAATCTAACTGGCATTTAAATTGTTACTTGGGATGTCGTTATTATTTTTTCCTCTGGTTTCGAATTTGATTGATACCGATTTAATTTAACGGCTGTATCCGGTTTATTGCTTCATTTTCGCAATTTTTTGCTGACATTGTAATAGCACGGATAAAAAAAAAATTCAAAATATATCAATCTCCATGTCTTGCACTAAATCTGCTTTTTGATCTTCTTCTATATGTGAAATAGATTTATGTCCCTGACACTGTCTTCCCATTGCCCACAAAAGTGTCGGGTTCAAGATGGAACAGCGTCTTTCTTACCGAGCCAGACATTAATAAGTATTGTGTGATAAGTGGTACCTACTACGTAGGTATATAAGGCAAATAAATGTCCCGATTATCGGCCACATAACACCAAGGTCAAGCTTTAAAATGCTTTAAAAAGGATATATAAAAATCAATCCTGAATTTAATTAACAAAGACACAAATTTTTAAAATATGTAAAATAATTTAAAAAATCGGAAGGCGAAAGAAAAATATTAAGTGAAACATACATGTACCAGTTAGTGTCCGGATTATCGGCTAGGAAATGTTCTAGTGATCCTCCATGTAGTATTTATCAAATAAGCACTTTGGTGCTGAACATTGGTATTTTTCTTTGCCTCGCCATCGCTATCCAACCAGATTTCGCTCTTATATTGGGGTGCTTTTTTTCTCCTGTTTTTTGTTCGTTTCACTTCACTTTTAGCTTTCCTTGCTCTAATCGCATCTGCTTTATTTTTTAATTTGCGTCTTTCTTATTTTTACCAATCTTTTCATACCACAATGACTGATAGATTTTCTGCTAATCTTCTTTTCCTTTCGGTGTTTTTCAAAAGAACACCATTTTAATGGAATAATGATTTCTAGGGATGGTCTACAAACGTCATTCTTATTTTTTCCTCTGGTTCCGAATTTTAAGGATGCTAATTTAATTTGACGGCTGTAGCATTTGTGCTCGCCTATCCGGTTTATTTCTTTATTTTCGCAATTTTTTGCTGACATTTTTATAGTGGGAAAGTTAGTGCCCAGAAAAAAATTGTTTCAAAATATATCAATCTTCAAGTCTGCGATCAGATTTATATTACTATCAATTCGGTTTAGACGAGATGCATTTTGAATTGCGTTTTCCTTTGTTATACCCAAAACTTTTTTATTTTTCAATTTCTGTAGTTAAATTTAAGGTTTCCGGAGAATTCTGCATTTTGTCATCTGTCAAGTTATTTTTTAAGGCTGCTGTTATATGTATTCGAATCTTACCTTAATCTGTGTCCCTAACATCGGCTCTCTATTGCTCACAAAAGTGTCGGGTTCAAGATGGAACTGCGTCACCGAACATTAACAATAGACTAGAAGGTTCACTCTAAGCCCCGCCCCCAGCATTTTCCTCCTTGCCCAGTCGCGGAACCGGGTGAAATGCTGGTTAGCCGCTCAGGCCTCGTCCCAGGTCTCACCCCCCCTTCGTGAAAGTCTGTCGTCCCGCTTTTGTAAGCGCTACGTCAAAAGTGCCGACTGAGAGTGGACCTTCTAGCACCGAACATTAACAATAGACTAGAAGGTTCACTCTAAGCCCCGCCCCCAGAATTTCTCTCCTTGCCCAGTCGTGGAACCGGGTGAAATGCTGGCTAACCGCTCAGGCCTCGTGCCACGTTTCACCCCCTTTCGTCTAAAGTTTGGCGTCTCGCCTTTGTAACCGCTACATCAAAAGTGCCGACTGAGAGTGAACCTTCTAGTCTCTTGTTAATGTTCGGTGCTTTTAGTCTTTTGTTAATGTTCGATGACAGCGGTTATCTCACCAAGCCAGACTAATCACAATTAAGTGGTACTATGTATATGAGGTAAATCTCCCGGTTGCCGGCCACATAATACCAAAGTCAAACTTTAAAATGCTTTAAAAATTATATATAAATATCAATTTTTAATTTAATTAACGACACAGTTTTTAAAATATATAAAATAATTAAAAAATTCGGAAAGAGAAAGAAAAATATATTTTTTTTTCAAATAGCAACCTAGGTCATTGCTCTATGAGAAGGTATTCTAAAACTGAATCCGATACTGCCAATAAAGTAGGCGTTTGCTCATTTTTTTACAGTAAAACCAGTCGACCTAAGTTTTTTAATTAAAATTGATTATTCGAAGTAGACTCTTAACACTCTCCTAATTCGACTTAATGTAACAAATGCTGAAAGTGATCTCCACCTTCTACTTGACATGCACCGAGTGTGTGGTAAAAACTATCAACCGCACTTCGAATACTCTCGAGTGGTAAATTAGTAACCTCCATCCTTATTCTATTTTCAAATACCCCCGTAGAAAGAAATCCAATGGTGTAATGTCCAGAGATCTTGGAGGCCATTCAATTGTGCTCCGTCGACCTATCCATCGATTTGGAAAAATTTCGTCCAAGTATCTTCGAAGACAGTTTTCAATTAAATTAACATATTTTAAAAAAGCTTTTGCTTTATAAATATTAAGTCCAAAATTCTTATTATTAAAGAAAAACTAATAAAACGACTGATGCATAGACCGTGTCCGATAACTGGGACATTTAATTTACAATAGACAGCTATTCCTTTACCTGGTAAGCAATGCGATGATGTTATATAACCGTATTATTAAATTTGTGTGGTGTGTGACACTAAAGATGTATAGATAAAAATCAGTTATCAGATTGATCGATAAGAGAATTAATAATTCTTTACATTTTGAAATTATACAGAATAGCACATTACAAAAAATATGGGCGACACATAGGCAACTCATGTTTCTGCCTATTAGCTTCATCAGCCAGAAGAATCCTTATTGGGAGGGCAAGATCCAAGCGTATCGGCGTAGGCACACCCGTTAAATTCAATATTTATGATTATAATAAGAACGTAATTTTGAATATCCCTTTAAAAAAAATACTTCAAGATGTATATTAATATGTTGTAACTATAATCGAAATATAGCCCAAACAAAGTTATTCCCCCGATATCCTCTTATTATCATTCCCCCTGCAATTCCCATGTCGAACAGGATCGTCACGATATATTTGTACTTGGCTGAAAACTGAACGTTTCTTGCATTCATATCGGCTTATTTGTCAAATGTAATGTCCTTTTGTTTTCGATATATTGAAAATTCGGCAAGGGTTCAATGCACATAAAACAAAATAATAAAGAGAAGATATTGCTTGTGGAACATGCACCGAATATATCAGTTTTTTTAATATTACCTATATTGTCAGAGGATGCATGTTGAATGCGCGTGTTGAAAATCCGACGGTGATCATCTGTTTTACGCAATGAGTTCTTGCAATATTACAAGAATACCAAGCATTTAAGTATTGGGCATGCTCAATAATAGCTATTAAGTTATACTAATGAGATATGTTATGCATATGAGTCACGCAAGAAAGAGTTTAGTCGAAGAACCCGAAGGCAACTGGGTTAATATTCTTAAGCGACATATCAATTTGGCACAACCAACTGCTTTTAAATATATTTTTGTCATACGCTCCCAAAAATAGCTATTTTACGGACTCATTTGAGTCCGTAAAATGCTTCTTTTTAGGCCTAGTCCCTAAAAGTCGTCATGGCAACCTTTACGGACTATTCCACGATACACTTCCAAAATTCCTAAATATGTCTAAATGTCAAAAATTTCGAATGACATGACAAAATTGTCAAATAGTTGCTATGATATCAAATTCTAAGCTAAGTTTGTCGTACATTATGATTTCAAAAATTATGGTAAATATGCAAATTTAGGCGTTCTGAAGAATTGCAAAAAGCGTATAAATAAAAATTAAATTTTGGGAGCGTATGACAAAAAATAGTGTTTGTCACACGTACCTAAATGAAGTTTTTCAGGACTCATCTGCTATTCCGGACTCGGCTAATGCCTCGTCCGGAAACAGCAATGATTCGTACTGAAAAACTCCATTTTAGGTACTTGTAACAAAAATAACTATTTTAAATATATATTTTGACAAAATTCCCGAAAATAAAAATATTGTTATTGCTCCTTCGTTACATGACCATTGGTGGCAAAAAAATAATAAAACAGTTTTATAATCCAAATTTGTATTTTTTTTCTCAAATAACTCACATAGCTGAAAACACGCTTTGCTAAACTAATAAAACCGACTTATAAAACTACAAAAAAAAACTTATTATAAATTTAATTTATTTTCTCTTGGTTAATAGTTTTTAATCAACGGTATTATTATTTTCTATTACAAATCGATGCGATGTATTTCACCAGCAGACATTCAAAACGTCTTTTTGCGAATACTGCGAACAATTACAAGATAGTAACTTCAAAGCAACACCCTCTAGACAAGAAGGATCTAAAGCACTAGCCAATATGTCCACCCCAGTTGGAGCCGAAACTAAATGCCGTAAAGGGTATATTTCGAATTTTTAATATAAAATATGTGGTTAAATTTGTGCATTTGCAGTGAACAATAATTTATACAAGGCAAGCAATTTATTGTGTTAATGACAAGGATATTGTCCTGTGTCCATGAAAATAGATTCTGAACCCTACTACACTTAGTGGTGTAAGTAAACTTACAGTTTATAGTTAGGGACTGATCCCAGACGTACTGTCTGCCTGAAGTAAACAAACGAGCCCAGTTGTTTAGTTGAGAACATTGACTTTTAACTAATTGTGTAAAATACTGTTGAGTGAATTGAAAACATGGTCTTGACCTGTTGTGTTCCCAAATGTAGAGAGAATTATTAAATATACTTAAAGTGGAAATTTTTTCATTCCCAAAAGAAGGTGAATTGAGGCAGCAGTGGGTAAATTCAATTAAGAGGAAAAATACTTTTGTTCTCATCAAGAATACTCGGGTAAGTCTTGTTTTTCTATTTTTATCGGCAGTGAAAGTTCATACACACTGTATTTTGGGAGGCTGTGCCTAACATTACGTGCATAACATATGATATTAATTATTTGTGTGATTTTTTTTATTATTTACCTAAAAAATGCTTTGCAATACCTGCTTACTTTAACCTTAAGGTGTTTGTTCGGGTGGTTGTATTGTAGCCATTAACTGTCTTGCTGAGGTCTTGGTTTAACGCAGGCAATTAGAAAAAATATATATTTTAAGTGTGTGAAATCAACTTAAGGTCAAATGAATATTTATGCTATATTAATATCGATGAAGCTCCTCAAGCTCATTTAAACTTTACTGTCTGTATTTCTGAAAATCTGTTTATATCAGTAGAGCAAATTGGTGCTCAACAAAATTGTATGTCAAGACAAAAGCCACCTCAACTCACCTCTTGAAGTACATGGTCGTAATTCTGTAGAGAAAGTTCTTATTGAAGCTGCTTATTTTCTAAAAGAATATACTGAACAGCGCCAGCGTTCTGTAGAAGGCAATTTAACCATGTTAAGTGATATTTTAACATCTATAGGAGCACAGCATATTTTTTGTATTTACAATAATTACCACAAGTGCAAAAAATTTCATCACTCAACAGCGCAAAGTCAACCAGTTAAAAAAAATTTCGAAAACGTCCAGTCAAGTAAGTTTATATATTTTTTTCTCTCCAATTATTCGTATTAAATAAAATATATGCTGCTAAAACTTGACAAAAAAAGCTTAGGAAACCTAGTGATCTAGTCATTTTGTATTGCACAGACTCAAACTGAAAAGAATAGGTAATATTTTCAAAATTCAGTTTTCATAAAGAGTAAAAGTTTATTTTTTAAACAAAACAGAAACAATTGCGTCAAAGTTTTAAAAGTAAACATAAATTTTTTCACATTACATTATCTTATTTATTACTCATAGTCCAAGTAACTATGTATTATTGTTTTAGTTTATATACACTTCGAGATACATTTTAAAAAAGCCACTGTATATTTATAAATTAATAGCCATAGTCCGTATTTCATCATAGCATATTGTAATTATTGTTAAACTACTTATTATAATAATTATTATGTTCATTTCTGTGATTGGTATGGCTTTCAAACGATTTTTTGCAGTTATTTTGGTAAATGACATGTAATTAATATACGTATATTAAACAGTATATTATATACCGCGGGACTGAAGTAGTACTTTTAATCACGAAAGTAAAGTTTATGGCCCGACCGTAGGGAGGGCTATAATTTACCTGAGTGATTAAGACTACTACTTCAGTCGCAAGGTATATACGATATTTTTCGTACTTTTGAAATTGAAACGTACACATAATATAAAAAAGCACATAGAAACCTTTACAGAAATATAATTATTAAACATAAAGTGTGGCGGCCGCGTTTTTTTGAGAAGTCACTGCTTGACAAGTTACCGTAGTAACGTTGCGCTGAGACAAGAATAATTTTGAAACAGTGTCATTACTAATGTCAAGAGCTGTAATTTAATCCTTCCGGGATTTCCGACAATATTTAATCTCGGAAGGACAAAAAGTGACACTTTAGTCCCTGTCACAAGGTAGTGAAGTTATTATTTCAGTCCCGGAAGTACGAAAAATAATTTACGTATGTATTTTGTTGCAGTCAAAAAATAACAATAGTATATTATTTTATATGGAGGAAAAGTGATACTTTTCCTCCAAATAAAATATGCTGTTTTTTCTTCAAATGTCGACAAATTAATGCAAAAACATCTCTTTTCAATAGTAACAATAATTATTATTAAAGATAAGTGGGTTCGCAAGGCGGCTTAGACCGGTGTCGGTGAATAGGCACAGGTTGTTGCTATAGTAATGTAACATAAAGCTGTCAGTGGACACTGTCAACAATAATTATTTTTTTAAGATTGCGTCTCCGATTGCGTTTTAATTCCGTATTGATAAGCAGTTATTGAGTAAGTTCGATTAAATAATAACCAATTTGTTGTACTCTTCGTCCATGTTATGGATAACTCTGTGTACAATACGTCGCTATCCTTACCGGTTGTTTGTTTCACGCGTTACCGTTTCCAGCCTCATGTTCGTGAGCTTGGAAATCATATCGGTCCATCTGGTCGGCGAACGTCCGCGTCTACGCTGCCCCACTGATCTTCCTTGGGCAACTAGCTTCTCCATATTATCATTTCTATTGATGTGGCCAAAAAATTTTAAGATCTGGACATATGTTAGAGAAGACAGTCACTGTTGTAGACGGATTTCATTTAAGATGAGATATTGGTCCTTATAGCCGTCCAAGGCATACGTACACCACATCTCAAAGGCGTCTATGCGTCTTCTGTCAGCAGCATGTATCACCCATGTCTCTGAGCCGTAGGAGAAGACAGGAAACACCAGTGATTTTACCAGCAGGACTTTCGTGGTTTTTGTAAGATTTCTATCCCTCCACAACTTTGTTAGTTGAGTTATTGCGGTTTTTGCCAACTGAATACGTCTTCGAATCTCGGGTTCACAGCTGCCAGAGCTGTGCAGAGTGGAACCGAGGTATGTTAACTGCTCCACAACTTCGCATTTGCCAATCCTTACAGATTGCCTCCTTTTCCCATTTACACGATCAACTATCATGGTTTTGGTTTTGCTATAATTTATTCTAAGACCCTAATCTGCACTAATATTTTCAAGTAAATTTAGCAATTCTAGAAGTTTTTCTTCATTTTCCGCTATGAGAACAGTATCATTAGCGAACCGAAGATTGGAAATTTTTTTCCCCCATCCTGTTTCCTCCACTCCAGTTGTCGAGGACTAAGCTCATACGAATTCGCTATATGTATTGTACAAAAGTGCCAAGAGTACGCCTCCTTGTCGGACGCTTTACGAATCTTGCTTTTCTCGGATACGACATTTTCGATCTTGATAACGGCAGTACTGTCTTCATACAGCTGTCCAATGATAGTAAGCAGGTGTTTTGGTACGCCCATCTTTTGGAGCACTTTCCACAGTTGTGACCATTTCACATTATCAAAGGCCTTCTCGTAGTCAATGAAACATAGGTATATAGGAGTGTAGTATTCCCGAGCTTGCTCCATGTGTCGCCTGACATTTAAAATTTGTTCTCGGGTTTCGCGACTCTCTACGAAGCCCGCCTGCTCTGGAGCAATTTGCCTAGAGATGAATGATTCTAGCCTTGCTTGTAGTATATACAGCATTACTTTGCTCACATGTGTTATTAGGGAGATTAGGCGGTAGAACTTGCAGGAAGTTGTATATCCTTTTTTTGTGTAGGGGTATTATCACGGATGTACACCAATCCTAGCGCCATGTGCAAGTTCTCCATATTATCTGGCACAGTTGGTGTATGATGTTCTTACCTTTTTCGTCTAATGACTTTAACACTTCCCCGATAGCATATCTATTCCCACTGCTTTACCATCTTTAAGCTTTTTGATAGCGGCATGAACTTCTTCTCTTAGGATGTCTGGTTCTTCTTCATATTCATGAACTTCTCTGTCGGCATCGTTATCGTCAAGGTAAAGGTTTTCACAGTAATTCCGCCATATCTACCGCCACAATACCGAAACATAATTTTATGGACTCGACGCGCGTTTCTCTAACCATGTTAGCATCATCAGGAGATAATTAAAACTAAACTTAAAGTCAACCTAACTCTATTTTATACTAACTGTTTGCTCAACCAAGCGGACCAAAAAGAACCAATCCTGGAATCCTACTAGTCACGCTCGATCAACCGATACAATGGGCTATACGGAATAGGCCCTCTATCTCTATTTAAACTATTCTTACATTTAATAATTTCCATAACTTCGTAGGCGTCTGATAATCTCCTATCCGATATATTATGAATTAATTTCAAGTTTTTAATTGCTATTCTATGACTGTTTTCAAAATCATGCTCCGCATACTACCATACTTTAGATGAGCTATGTGTTCTTTGAATCTCGTTTGTATAGATCTTCTGGTTATAATCCATACATACAATTTCATAAATTCCACTTATTTCTAATAGTTCAATTTGGTCCTTTGGACCAACCAATAATTTCTTAATATTATACTGAGTTTGGTATACTGATTTCATACCTACTTCCTTAAAAACATTTTGGAGTCCTCTAGGATACTGAGGATTATATTATGGTATCGAGAAATATTTTGTATTTTTATCCTGGTTAACCAAAGATATGGAATCACGAATCGTCTTTCTAAACATATGTTTATTAATTAGTTTATTTCTTATTTTAGTGTTGAAACAATTCACTTTCGCTATATTCCTAATTGTCTCCTTTTCAATACTAAATCTTCCTCTGCTGAGAGGAAAATTAACCATAAGGTGTTCTAAAAATTGAAAGTTGTGTTGGTCGCAGTGGAAGGAGTTATAAGGAATATATCGGCTAGTGAAAATACTTTTTCTATAAATATTAAATTCTAGTTTGTTATTATCGTTCCTAATCTCTAAAGTATACAAAAATGGCAGTTGGCCATTGTTGTCGACCTTATAAGTACATTTAATGGTGGGGAAACGGTTTTTTAGTTTTGTTACAAAATCTCCGATATTAGCAGTTTTTGTGCCGAAAATTACGAGAATGTCATCCACATATCTGTAACATACCCTTGGAAAATATTCGAGCTCCTGACTTATTTCATTTGCAAATTTGCTCATGAAAGGATTAGCTAAGAACGGCGATAAACAGTTGCCCATTGCCGTGCCTTCAAGTTGTTGGTAATAGTTATTTTTATATTAAAAATAATTTTGATACATGCCAAGTTTGGTTAGAGTTAAATATTCTTGTCTGATTTCGTTATCAGAACTATTCATCTCAACTAATTCACCAAGGTATTGCAAGGTCTGTGGGAACAATGAGCTAACATCAAACGAGATTCAAGAAATTTAGTACTCCTGCATTTTGTTGTTTTAAAGGTAAATTTTTAAACTGGTTTGCTAGCCACTTGGATATAAAATAAGTTGGTGATCCTATTGCCGAGACTATGGGTTTATAAATCTTCGGAAGACAATATAGTTTCGGAATAGTAGGATTGTTACGCATATAATATGTATTTAATTTGATCAGAAATAAGGTTGCTGCATTTCTTCAGTGTTTTCAACTTGTGTTACCATCTAGATATAAAACATCTAACTAAACCAAACATATGCTGGGCAAACTAGACGATCTATACAAACGAGATTCAAAGAACACGTGGATCATTTAACGTTTGTTAGATTAAAAAAATCAAGTGTTGCCGAGCATGCTTTTGAAAGCAGTCATATAATAACAACTAAAATTTTAAAATTAATTCATAATATATCGGATAGAAGATTATTAGACGCATACGAAAGTATGTAAAATATTAAATATAAGAATAGTTTAAATAGAGATAGAGGGCCTATTCCGTATAGGTGTACTGGTTGATCGGTAGTGACTAGTAGGATTCCAGGATTGGTTCTTTTTGGTTCTGCTTGATTAAGCAAACATTTAATATAAAATAAAGTTAGGTAGATTTTAAGTTTAGTTTTAATCATCTAATGATGAAGGAAATTCTGTTTCGGTATTGTGCACAAAACATTTTACCGAAGGTTCCAAACCCCAACTTAGCAACTATTGGTAGTTTAAACAAAAATACCAAAATCGTGCGCAACTGCGCAAGTAGTATTTCGAACCAACATTAAAATTTTTATTGAATCACTCTGTAATTAACAAATCGATTTCTCATGGCATGAACTACTATCTATTTACTACAATAACGTGGCATACTTTGCTCTTCTCTTTGATTACGTAATATGGCGGATGCGACGAAGTGTCATCAGTTTTCACTTGCGCCAGGTTAATCACAACCGTCTAGACGAGAATAGATCTGAATTCTCGCGAACGAGTAGAATGGCCACCAAGTCGTGCTTTTCATTATTTTAGATGTAATCGAGATGACTTGCGGAATTACGGTCCGCGTTTTTGTGTTATTTAATTCGAAATTATTATGACAAACGATAATTGTCTGAGTCTGGCACTTGATTTGGCGTGAGTCAACAGGATGTAATAGTCTTTTTTTTAAAATTTATCGGATGTGATCGCAATATACTGTTATTCCATGGTGTAATTTGTTCCCTTTTGATTTCCCACAATAAATTTAATGTTTTACACAAAGTTGAGAATACTTACTTGCCAGTTTTACTTCATGCCTTTCATTATGTTATAGTTATTTACGTTACAAACCCAGTAAATACAACTTGGTATGGCAAGAGTCAAGAGTGTCGATACATTTTTTTCGTAGGGGGCAGGGGTAAAGTCTTTTTGCCATGGTGATTCGTGGTAATTCCAATGGGCGGCAACATTGGGCTGTGGTTATTGGCCGCCACAACCACAGCACTATAGGCAGTGCGACGCATGTAAAATATTTTCGGGACCACTTATTTGCCAATAAGTATTATTAGTAGAAGTTTTTCGCATCCAGCAAAATTAGAAAAAGAGGTTTTTTGAGCTTTTTGGACCGTTTTATTAAATGATTGTCACTAAATGACCAACGTTTCGGCACTAGTTTGTGCCATCATCATTCATTTATGCCCAACTCTAGGTTGCTGGCCCTGATGATGGCACACACTAGTGCCGAAACGTTGGTCATTTAGTGACAATCATTTAATAAAACGGTCCAAAAAGCTGAAAAAACACTTTTTCTAATAAGTATTATATATTATTTTTTCTATGTGAACACAGAGTATGTGAATATGCATTATATAATATATCCTCATCAGCATTTTATGATCCTTTACTGTCATACGGCACTATGCTATATTAGTGGCTTCTAATTGGTGGATTAACGTCACTTTCAGTTTATCTACGGCCCAATGAGTTAGTTCAGCCGCTCTTGACGGTCTTGTGGCTAGATTCTGTGTTTGCAATGCGGACGGCTCGCGTTCAGTTCCCGTCGAGGGCAGTATCAGTATCAGTGTCAGAAGGGGTGGCCCCTAGCGGGCCTTGCACTTAGGCCACCAATTGGGCCCGTTGTGCCCCCAGCCCGCATTAGAGAACCTCCAGGATGCCGGTCCTCCTTAAGAAAGCCCGCATCTCCTTCAGACTAACACGACGCACTGAATCTGGCTCGATCGACGTCACGCCAAAGATTCTGTATCTTGCCCAAGCGAAAGCGGGGCATTCCGTACGTAGATGGTATGGGGTCTCGTCGTCCTCCATGCACCATCTACACTCCCCCTCCTCTGCAATTCTCAGCAGGGTCAGGTGCCGTCTAAGCCTACAGTGCCCTGTGTAGAATCCTACCAGGGCCCTGCACTCGTTCCTAGGTAGGCACAACAGCCCCCTGGCGAGACTCTTCGCGGGCCCATGTATCATGAGCCTGGTCTGTCTCATCCCCGGAGCCGTCCGCCATACCTCCTCCGCCCGACGCTCCATCCAGGCCTCCAAGGCTCTTTCGCGAACACACTGAGCGATCCCCACACAGGGACCAGGCCCCAAGTGTCTGCGTGCGGAGCCTTCTCTGGCTAAGGCATCAGCGGCCTCGTTTCCCGGTACACCCGAGTGTCCCGGTACCCAGACCAGCGTGACCTTTTTAACCTTTGTAAGTTCAATCAGCCAGCTTCTGCACTCCCTTACCAACAGAGAGCGCGTGCGGACCGACTTCAGCGCCATGAGTGCGGCCTTGCTGTCAGAGCAGAAGAAAATCCTCCCGCCAACGACATTGAGCCTTAACGACTCCCAGACCCCCATCATGATCGCAAAAATTTCCGCTTGGAAAACCGTAGTGTGCTCGCCCAGTGAGGCAGATAGCTCCCGCCCCAGGGCCTCACAGTACGCACCAGCTCCGGACATTGTTCCCATTCTGGACCCGTCTGTGAACCAGACTAGCCCATCCCAGGTTCCCGTCCTTCCCGTCGAGGGCAATACATGTTTCCTTTTTTTAATCTTATGTTGGTTTCTATTTGTGAATTTGGGTTAGTTTCAGTTAATTTTGATTGGATGCGCCCCGGAGCGAGCGGAGGGTCATGCGTGAAGAATTAACAGTACTCTAAAGTGACGCTAACCCACCAATCATAGACCCATAACCCACAAATACGTGCAAATCGCATTTCACCATCATAGCGCCACCTATTCGAGCCTAGTTAAGCATAATGTGCGGTTTATTTTATTGATCGAAATATTTTGCCACCGTCAAAATTTGATCACATTCGCGGCTATTGGGCTTAGTTTAAGTAATTTTTCAAAAATTCCAAGACACACGTGTGAGAACAAATTTAAAACACTTGCAATAATACAAAAAATAATTTTATTTTTAGGAAAAAAACGTTCCAAAACCAAGAGATAAATTAAACAAAACTCTAAAAAGATAAAGATGATTTTTGTTGAAAAAGACATTAAGTAACCAAAAGTTATGAGTAGAAGTTTATGAAACAATGGCTGTCTTTAACGACACATTCACTCATGTACGCCCTGTGCAACCAGGGTTTCGGCACTGCTGAGCTTCTTTTATTCCATTGCTTGGGTAAGTGAAGAGCCTTTGCCTTGGCAACCTTCAGGGGGGACAGAGGCATCCTTCCTGGTTTGCCGGAAGTTTTACTTATTTTTAGCTATTATCTTCAACATTTGTGTTGTTCTGGTAACTTTTTTATCAAGCATTATGCTATTCTCATTTTGAAAGCCGTTAAATCCAAGATATCGATTGTCCTTGTTTTTAAATATTGGCAATCATTACTAGACTGGAACCACGAATTAACTGCCTCGGAATCCATGATTGTTCAAAGGTAGGAACTAGCCATTTTTTAATTTTATGATAACCGATAATAAGCAATCACGCGGTTTGTCAAATCGACCCCACACAATTCATGTTCTCATTGCAATGTTTTCTTACGGAAGACTGTTGAGTTTCTATGTCTTAAGTATCTTCTACATTAGCACAAAGCTTCAACAGAATGAGCTGTAGATGCCACGGTTATTGGGTTATTATCCATCTATTTTATAAGCCTTATCTTTATGTATTCGCTACTGTTTGCCCTTATTGAACCAATTCTTCTTTTCATCTCAGAACCTTTGAGAAATTCAACTTTTGGAAATCTATTTCACTTAAATGTGTCTACTAAGACGCCATTTTCTTTTTCTATATTATAGGAGGAAAATTTGTAGGTTTTCCCTGATAAGCCTCGGAATCCAGATTAGTCTACAAGGCTAGGATATAGTTTTTGAGACATGTTGAATTCGGTTTTCTTGGCACGTATTGCCACACCAACGTGTCTAGAAAAAGAGATCATCTGTTCATCCATGCTAACATTCGCTTCCCGGACGCTTTAGTACATCATTGCGAAACACGTCAATGAGCGGTCTGACTTAATAATAATACCACAAGTTCCACCAAATGCACCACTTTAATTTCTCTTGGAAATAGCTATTTGAGCAACGTTTTCTAGATCATTTTCTTCTGAATCATTGACGCTTTCAGGATTCTCATCAGATGGGTCAGAGTCACCTGAGAATTGTTCAAACTCTTCCTCATCGTCAGTAGGATAAGAATCACACTTTACAAAAATAAAACCGAGAACTACAGACCCAATGTCCACATTTGTGTACACTGGTAGGACTGCAGTCACCAGATACTGTTTCTAGAGTAGCCTAGTCTGTATGAGATATGTTGTAAAGATGTTCAACCTCGTAAACTGATCCCACTTTTAGTTCAAGGGAATAAAGGTGAGTGAACCAAAACCTTCCCCGCTATAACAAGGGAAATTGTAGATAGCAGCCACCACAAAATGTATGTTATGAACAGGTCAAAATAATTACAATACAAGGGCAGTGGGTAATATTATGAGTCTTTAGGCTGGAAAACAGCTTATTCTAAGTGATTCTTAAGGCCTCTCTGTATATAGTGTTCAAAAAATTGACTCAAAAGTTCAAATCCGCAGAAAGGAGCAGATTACAGCAATTAATCAAGACCTGGAGAGAGTTCAAACTTGGGGCGACCGAAATTTGCTCCAGTTCAATGCAGCAAAGACACGTTTACCAAAAAGGCCAATACAGCGGGCTCTGACATCATTATGGCAGGATCGACCATTCCTTCATCTTCGTCAATCGGACTGCTGGGTGTCTCGGTCAACAGAAACATGTCATGGTATGACCACGTTGCTAGCATCGCAAAATCAACCTCCCAGAAGCTTGGTGCGCTGTTTTGCAACAAAAACTCTATACACCGCAGCAGTTGCCCTTGCTCTACAAAGCGCAAAGCTGCTGGAAGTTTTGAATTGACAAGATGACAATAATAATGTCATATCATTTAATAACAATTTGCAAGAGCTTTTTACTATTATTTACATTGTACCAACCATTTTTTTTAAATTTGTTCGTTTTTGGCAATGGGGGCAGATTTGTTCCTTGAAACGTCGACCGTTTATCCAGTTTTCTTTCAAATTTTCAGCTCCATTAGGGTCACTAAACTAGCACTTGTGTTGTTTACACCCTGGAGCCAGAGCAAGCTGCTCTATTTTATGAATATTTGTAAATAGAGGTGGGGCAAAAGGCAAACATTGTAAGGTAAATATCTTCTCTCGCTGCCATCAGAAGTTGATATTTTCTTTATTTTATTTAAGATTGCCATAATAAAAAAATGATCTACTTGTTATTCTACTATATAAATATTAGTATATAGTTCCTTTGCATAAAATGGGAAGCTTAGTGTGCGTCCCAAAAATCGATTTTTTTTACGTTTTTACATGTTCTGTGTGTGTCTGTTTCCTCGAAATCTTTGGAACCCTTGCAGCTAGCGATCTCAAATTTTTAACAGAAATGGCTGTCTATCAAATACAGATCAAGTATAAATCTTTTGTTTTTTAATTCATAAAATTATCATTTTTTGAGAAAAATTATTAAAAAACATTTTTCATATAAATTTTAATTGCCTAATTAATTTGGAGAAATATTGTCATTAAAATGTAAATTATTATTCATAAAAATCGCTGTTTACCTATATAAAAAAGCAATACTAAAAATAGCAGCAAGATATCATTGTCTCAAGTGGTTCAGTCGGTAAGGCGAAAGACTACCGGGCCGAAGGTGTGGATTCGAATCCTAATTAGGGAAATTTGTTTATTAATGAGAAAGCATTATGACAGTTTAATCGGTAGCGGTTTCTGTTATAGAAAGAATACCTAACACCTTCCAAAATAAGAATTTTGTCTAATTTTCTGATAAAGCCAGCAGGTTAGTGGTGAACCCAAGGGTGAACCATTAACTAGCACATCCCAAGGGACATCTTCAGCCCAATACTGAAGAGGACCATCATAGCGACAGTAGTAAAAGACCACTAACAAGTCATTTCTTTGCATACGTATAATTGGCTCGAAATTACACCGAGAAAGAAAAACTTGTTAAAGAAACTTCAATATATAGAGATAGTAAGTGCTCGGAGGAATCAAAAATTTCAAATATGTAAACTATTATTACTAAAATATGGAGGAAGAGAGCTTAAACTTGATCTCAAGATTTGGAGGACTTCAAGAATAATTTGTACCTTCGCCAATCAAAAAAAGAAAAAAAAACGCTTAAAAAATCCTTACCAAGCAAATATTCGATACTACACTATTACTCCATAGTCCACAGCTGCATATAAATATATTCGCAGGACATTTAATACATGACTGCCCCACCCTAGAACCCTTAGTAGGCGGCAATGGACTACCTGGCTTTACTAAATAGGCGTTGGAGGCAGTAAGGTTGAAAACGGCTTCTTTTTCCAACAAGGTGATATGTTCACTTATAATGGATGAGATGGCAATCCGACAACATGAGGAATGGGTACTCAGCCAAAAAATCGGCACTGGGGTCTAGAGAGACCACTATTGCCAAAGATGCATTTCCGTTTCTTTTAAATTATGTCAATGGAAACTGGACAGCATATATTTTAGTTGCTGGCATAAATGCTGATCAGAAAAAAGGATTGGTTTTTGAAGGTTTGAAAAATGTCATGAAGCTGGAGTTCATGTTGTTAGCTTAACTTTTTATGTTAAATTCGTAGGAGAATTTAACAATGGCTAAGCGACTGGGTTGTCAATTGGATCCTGCTGCTTCAAAGACCAGCTTTAAGCATCCATCATATGATAAAGAAGCAGTGGTATTTTTAGATCCTTTACATTATGATGAAATTTGTACGAAATACATTAGAAGAGAATTAAGCACTCATTTCTGAATAAAGAAAATAAATCAATATAGTGGAGGTATTACCAACAATTGCATGATTTGCAACAAAAATAATCTCTTCATCCGGCTAATAAATTTAGAACTCAATATGTTGAAACACGGCTTTTTAGTGAAAGTGTGGCAGTAGCTCAAAAATTTTGCAAAGATAAATTAGGCCTAGAAGATTTTACAGATGTTGAAGCAGCAGTGGAATTCACCAGGTTAATGAACGATTTGTTTGGGTTTGTTGTTTTAAATTCTAGGAACCTATTACAATACAGTTTTAAGAAACCTTTATAAAAAAACAACTTTCATGTTATTAACGACCTTCTGGATATAGATGATATGTATATAGTAATTTGAAAACACAGGTTAATGGTAGATACTTTGTTACTAAAAAGTGATAGGTATACAGGCTTTTAGGGTTAAAAGTTTGTATCTATAGTGCTAAACTATTATTCGAAAATTTAGTTGATAAGAAAGATAAGAACCATTGTACACATTTTTGCAATGTAATTTAGAATTATTTTTTTGTTCGATTAGATCTCACAAAGGCCATAATCATATCCCTACTGTCCGCCAGTTTCAATCGGCATATAAGAAGATGCTTGTTCATGTTGTACTTGGTGAGAGCTTCCGAGGAAATTGTATACCATTGGAAAACTTGAGTATCCCGAAAATTACCTCTTACTTCCAAAGTACATTCTGTATATGGTGTCAACCTTACTCATAATTATTATTCCGAAATAATTGAAAATTATCATGATTATTTGCCTGATCCAATACCACCATATGCAAAATATATTATTACTTATATTGCAGGACATATTGTGCATTAAGAACAAAATTGTATGCGAAGATTGTATAAAATCCTTAAGTAGCCATACCAGGGACTGCTTTCTGCATTCTTTCATAGATATTAAAAACAAAAAAAACTGCATTATCCATTCGAAGGTGTTTTAAATATTAGTTTGAAATGCGAAAAAATTTTGAAACGCGAAATTGCTATTTTGGGTCTCTCTTTTGATTCCTTATTTATGCTATTTTTAAGGATTTTGTGTTTTCAATGCTTTTTCTAATTTACAGAGTTACACACAGTTTTGACTAGGCTGTATTTGACAGTCACAGAATTTTGTGAATCAAAAGTGTCATTGAAAGGTACTTTAATATTAGAATAATCTATTTAAATAATAGATAAATAAGGTTATATAAAATTTAATTTGTTTGGTTATAGTTGCCCTCTTAAATTAGCCTGCATAAAAGAATGTGTAACTAGTACTTTTCACAGGAGTATGAGAGTTTGTTGTCATAAAGTCATACAAATGTGAAAAACGTTTAAAATTCAAACGTGTTCCTCACTACCTTTTCTACAATTTAAACATATTTGTATCTTTACTAATGAAACAGTTGCTAATGGTAAACACTTAATTAGGCTAACCATATTATCACGTATAACTTTTGTATTAGCTTGTTAACTCAGTAAGGAAGGTTTTCAGGTTATCTCAATTTTTTGCGAATTCAAAACTAAGAATAAAAAATTCTAAAAAGTCTACTTAGTTCGGCTTTGATAAAGTAGCCATATTGTTCCTACACTTAGCCACGCCTACTGATACCGTTTTCTATCGTATTATTGGAACGGTGATAGCGTCTCGATGCCACAAACTCATGTAACTGCTAATAATCATAAAATAATCGAAGCTCATTTGCCCTATATTATCTTGGGTAGTCTCTCTACTGTTCTAGATTCTAGCAACCCCGATGATGGCACGACGTTTGTTCCTCGGTTATTGTGTGCAAATCCTATTGCAAATTAATGATTAAGTGAAAGTAGTATTTAGGTGCAAAAATTATAGCATGAAGCGTATGAACATCTGCTGCAATACACGAGCACTTTTTATTGCATTTATGGCAATTTACAGTATGCACCAGTTGTGTTGTCAGTATCTTAAAAAATATAGAAATCCTATTTACTGCTATTTGTTTATAATGAAAATCGGTGAATTGCCAAAAACTTAAAATAACTATTTATAATTTGGAATAGTAAAAATTTTTCTTATAACAGTAATTATTTGGAGTAGTGGATCTCACTATAACGCACCCCCAAAATATTTCAGTTCCGTCTTGGAAGCAACATATATTTATGTAAAAACTTAATAAAATATGAATTTACGCTTACCAGTTGAACACTGCAAAATGCACTAGCAACTTACCTAAAACAAAAAAAATTATATATTAATTTAAAATTATGCATCAACCAATTTTATATTCGAAAATAAAAAGATATAGGGCAGGAACTTGTAAAAAAAATAATATTAGCTTGGCGTTTAGAGCTTTAACGAAGTAAGAAACCATGGTGCATGAGATCAGAGCGTATCAAAGTGGAATTAATCAATCGTAACCTAGTATAATATAGGACTATTTAGCCCGTTTAGAACTATAGGTTCAACTCGTTGCAAGATCGGGCGCCATTCTTATGGCTGGATCTTTTTAGGCGTCCGGCTCCAGGTTGAACCACGGGCTTATCACAATACATGAAGCCCGAATAATATCCGATAGCAAATGAAAAAATCAATGCAAAATAAAAGTTGAATTTAAACTTGTAACTAGCGGGAGTATGAAGAAAAGAAGCAATTTTTTCTCCAGCAAACATTGCGTTGATCTTTACACAATAATTTACAAATATTTTTTTCAGACCATATATTGTTCAGGATATTTTTTTTTTGTAAATAGAACTTTATTAATCACCCTAAACTTGCAAGTGTGATCTAGGCCGTGACCAGTTGTCGTAAACAAATTGCCAAGGAACAATTTATAAAATTGTAGGATGTCAAGCTTTAAGACTGGCCACTGCTTGATTTTTTTTTATTTGTTGTTCATATTAACGAGTTCCTTCATAATAATAAATATTAATATGCTTCTATTTTTTCTGTATACAGAATTGGTAGTAGTATAGCATCATGGTTGTTAACTGGAATTTCGGGGACGTAATACTAATATGAATAAAGTATAGCTCTTTCGTCACGGATTTTTATTTTGGTTTATTTTTATAAAAACTGTTTGTGATAATAGAATAATAAAAACACACCTTAAATATTAGATTTTTAATTGAGAATATTTATTTTAAGGTATACATCATTGATCTCGCTGATGGAGCGATTAAAATTGCTTCTGGACTGTTATATTGGTACTCGCAAGACTCTTGCAACTGGCAACAGTCTTGGTCTTGCAGGACATCGTATTGGTATTGGTCTTGTTCTTGCATACACTGTCTTGGTCTTGGTCTTGCTTTTTTGCAAGACCAAGACCAAGACTACAAGACTGAGACCAGTCTCGCTCTTCACTAATCCTGATCCAGATAACGTTTCAAGTAACCTTGACGAATAAATAAGCTGTTTCTATTCTCTTTTATTATCATTTTAATTTCTAGAATTGTGATTTACTTTAATTCCTTTTATTCTTAGTTTTAATTTTGTAGGGCGAAACGTGCCAAAGAATTTTTTGCAAAACAACTGCAAAAAAAACCTATTTGTTTCAAGCTCCATTGTTTCTTATTCTGACATACTTAATTATTTATGATATCAAAACTACAAATGAAATCCATTATCTCCATTTCAGGTTTTATAAAATAAAAAAGTATAAAATTCGTTATTTTCCCACTTTTTCTTATTGTGGCTTAGGCACCTTTTCTACTGAACCCTTCAAATGTGGATGGGGGTAAAAGTCCTAGTGACCAAAAGAAGCCTGGAATTGCATTTCACAGATAGGCGATGATAAATTTACCTGTCGAATGCCTGTTCCGTAACCAGATGTTAAGGGCCGTTTAACAGGCCGACTTATAGTTTTTGTAACGATTCGCCTAATCACGATTGTTTACTATTTACTGGAGATATTTTGGCAGTTTAAAATAGAAAATGTATCAAAAACATCTAAAGTTTATAGCTATTCCAAATAAATAAATTTCAGTTGGAAAATAAAACTAGTTGTTACTTGTTTTGAAAACTAGCTAAAAATTGGATTAAAAGCCTTCTATTTAATTTCCCATTTCCATGAAAGTGACAACCTGGCATAACGTATTGGTGAAGCAAACCATGCATTTATTTTCGTTTAATGTGATGGGCCCAGCTGTTTAACGGTTAGTAAATGATACTTGTTTACCAATGTAGTAGAAATAAATATATTAAGAATGGTCTTTGATGTATTAAAGTTTACGGAAGGAAATCATCTAGATGCATTTAGTTCCCTAGTTAATTTCTTAAAATATTATTAATATGAATATCCTAAATTATAAGCTCCTGTCTTGGAATATTAAATTTAACAATGCAAAAAAAAAATGTTTTCTGCCCCCTCAATGGTAAGCCTCGAATTATAACATTGTTTTCAATAAGAAAAGTGGTTGCTATTGACGACGAGTTGCAACTGGAAACTTACATTCCTAGGGACGTAAGTAAAGTACACACATTTCATTTTGAATATTTTTATTGAATTACTGTCAAATATATATATGGTTTTAAATCTGTATCCAATTCATATGGATATTAATAGTACAATTATTAATATTATTCACAAAATTTGTCTAATTTTCTTCCCTTTTCTTGCTAATTATTCTTATGGTATTTTCGGAGGCTATGCCATGTTGGTCGTTCACCACTATCCTTCACGTGTCTGACAATATTGAGGAACTGCTTGAGACTTCAGTCTTATGTTTATCATACAAAATTTTGTTGGAAAATTCTATTTTCTTGACGGGACTTGTTGCTGCCAAACTTTCCGCCATAATTGGGGATTTCCAAAATGTTAACTGTTAACTCCAGTGTTGGTTAAGAAATTAGTTAAAGTTTCTCTGAACGAATTTCGTTTATTTTTGCTATTTTATTTGGGTTTGTTGAAAAGCCCTTTATTAATTTTCCATAATATATATAATAAATAGTGTAACGTTGAAAAGGTTACAAAATCCAGTAGTGCGATTTTTCCCTTTTATTAGTCGATTTGTGTTGTCGATACTCTTGCTACCTTACTTCTCGTCACCTTACCTTCGGTGCTCCTAGTCGCTCGAGAGATGAATCTGTTTGGAGCGCCACTTGACAGATGTGGTATATATTTTTTTTGGGAGAATTGACAGTCTTTCTCGTCTGGACACTCAAGGCGAGCAGACAATTTTTGAGTATCTAAAATTATCGTTGTTATTTTTGACCATCAGGTCTAAATACCGTCAGATTAGGTCTTTGCATTAATTCGCAAATGGGCTAGAGTGTTTATTTTCTGAAATTATCGGCCATATCGCCTATAAACGATGTGTCATGAATAGTGTGGTATGCTGGATAAGAATGTTTCTATTTTAGATGGTTAGATGTGGGATAAAATTTCCTCCATTTAGGAACATGCCGACCTAGTGAGTTCTCGGTGTCATTTGGTGGTACAGAAGCCTTTTGTCAAAGTAATATGACCACATGGTGGAGAGGTAGCTTCGCAGAAAACGCCAATGTTTGCAAATCTACTATATACAAGTAGGATCTATACCTTTTTTATCGTATATATTACCGTTTTATTTCATTTTGAATAATGAATGTACTGTTAAACGACTGTAGGTCGTTTGCATTCTATATCGTATATATTATCGTTGCGTTTCATTTTGATTAATGAATTTACTGTTGAACGACTGTAGGTCATCTCTTATCGTATATCATGCCTTACTGTTTTAGTTTATTGAGTTATTGAAATTATCGTTTGATGGCTTTAAGTCATTTATTATCTTTGTCGATTATTTAATATGGACTTTCCTTTTACCGATCTAGTATTACCTTAATTAGTAAATTACTTGATAACGCTTTGGAGATTATCTGACTTACTTGTGTATTACACATATCTGCCTTAACAATATGTTTTTATGGTAATTGGCTGTGAGCCTCATGGCAGTAATTTGTTCCGCATATAACTCCCAATTGCAACTTTAATTTTTCGCATTAACACTGACATCGAACTGAGCTCAATTCGTGTTCCCCGCACTTGCTTAACGGCTAGGCATAAATATACTTACTTTATAGAGTAATTCATTCATTTAATAGATCTCTTTTAATTATTTAAAACTATTTCCAGACAGGAATTAGGCAATTTTAAGGATATAGGATTTAGATCAAAGCTCAGAAACTAAGTTTAATTTGATTTAATAGTCTGATAATCTAGAAGAGTGCAACTCTTCTCATTAGTCTATGAGCGATACCATCAACCCAACTTCATTATTTACCTTTAAAGTGTTGATGTAAGTTTTTCATATTTAAATAAATAACCTAATTTGAATCTTGATCTTTATCTTGGTAAGCTAGACAGTAACTAATTCGTATACCTTCAGTTTTTCTCAACGTTCTTATATAGGGTATTTTCTAAATTTTACTGCTTTTGTTTCAATGATCATTAATCATTGATATATTCCTAGTAAAAAAAAAAATTAGTGGCGCCTTCACATAACTGACAACACATAGACCCACACCTTTAATTAAAATTAAACCCGATGAGTGAAGCTGGCAACTGTTGAGCAGTTGACAAATCGGGTTACATAATTTGCCCCCAACGCTTAAGGCTGGTTACAATATATAAATTAAAACATAGATATTTTAGAATTTGTTGATAACTTAATTATCTTATAAATTTTGCAATACCGCCCACCGATATCTTCATTGGTCCGCAAAATATCTTCCTACAAAGCTAACCTAAAAGTGACGTCATCATCTTCAATTTCATGTAATAGTTATTTTTGTTACAAGTACCTAAAATGGAGTTTTTCAGGACGAATCATTGCTGTTTCCGGACGAGGCGTTAGCCGAGTCCGGAATAGCAGATGAGTCCTGAAAAACTTCATTTAGGTACGTGTGACAAACACTATTTTTTGTCATACGCTCCCAAAATTTAATTTTTACTTATACGCTTTTTGCAATTCTTCAGAACGCCTAAATTTGCAAATTTACCATAATGTTTAAAACCATAATCTACGACAAAGTTAGCTTAGAATTTGATATCGTAGCAACTATTTGACAATTTTGTCATGTCATTCGAAATTTGACATTTAGACATATTCGGGAATTTTGGAATAGTCCGTAAAGGTTGCCATGACGACTTTTAGGGACTAGGCCTAAAAAGAAGTATTTTACGGACTCAAATGAGTCCGTAAAATAGCTATTTTTGGGAGCGTATGACAAAAATGTATTTTTGTTGAAATTTGAAATGGCAGTTTCATTTTTCGTAATTGTAAGCATACATGAAGTTTCATTTTTCGCATTTTCCAGTGTAATAATTATAACATATGAATATTTTGGAATTTGTTTTCCTCAATTTTAGGATCCGGATGGCCGAACTAGAATAAAAAATATTCAATTAGAGATATATTCGAATTTATATCGCCATAAGTTTTTGAACTATTTTTCATTGTTTTGTTTAATGAAAAAAAGGCCGATGAAGTGACGGTCTTTGTTTTTACCCCTTCTGGACCTGGCTAAAATCAAACATTTGGATTTGAATAGTACTCTAAGGTATTTGGATATCTCGAATAACTGGACTATCCATTCAGGCATACGCGAACGAATAAACGGAGATCCAGGCCTACCGAACACAGAAATAAAATAATGAGGGGGTAATTTAGATTTAACTGAAAGAGTGATTTTTAAATATAAACAGAAGAATAGCACCTTCTATTGGGGAACTGCATAACCTACAGTTTAGTTTCACGCAATACTTTTTCTGGAAGACAAAAACCTTTAAATATGTCTTCCTATAAAATAAATTGAGGTTTGTTTTGCGAGTTGTTTATCATGCCTCGGAAAAACAGTTCTCATGAACGGAAAAGTCACGAAAAATATTAAAAAAAGGTTTCCACGGTGGAAGCAAAAGTCTTTCGAGGCAGCTGGGTCTAGGTCAGACTGTCTAATTTTCAGACCTACTATGGTGTCGAGCCAAATTTTATAACCGCCTTACCGTATTTAATTATAAAATAATAATTATTTTATAATTGGTAAAATAAGCAAAGTAAAACATAATAAAAATTATATTACTTTAAAAAGAATTATTTATTTTAGAAATGCCGCCTTAATTAATAGATTTTCCCCACCAAAAACCAAAGATAAATATACGAAATGTCGGTGTTTTTAGGTTTTTAAACTTGACTATGTCAAAGAGTCAACTAATGGAGTTCTGGTGAACAATTCAAATGGAATAAGCGATTTGTATGTTAAAACTTTGGAGTCGAATATTTGGCGATCGATTATGAGTATTAATGGACGTTTTATGGAATTTAAAAGAGAACTTAAATCTGGACTGATTTATTTGTTCTCTTGTTTTTGGCTAAAGGTGAGTGGAATGATTTTTTTTAATCATACTTTCTAAGTAGTAAATAATAAGTTTTAGCAAAAAAGTTTGTAAATGTCTTTAATTTTAATTTTTATAGTTTTTAGTTTATAATGAGGAAACTAATTTTTTAAAATTAATCTATTAATTTTGTTTTATGAAATTATGAACCTTGTTCATTTCAGAATGAGATATTTGCTTTAGTACTGTTAGTGCTACTACTTCTTTTGCAATAAGTATATCTACATTTCTGTCATTTCGTAATAACATAATTAATAATCGGTAGGTAAGTATCCATTGTATGAGCTGCTTGAAATATCATCGAAATTTCATGAACGAAAAACATTACAATTTTGAGAAATTAGTTTTTCTCTTTATATACTTACTAGGGACTGAAAAAATGCTAATTAGATTTTTTTTAAATGTGAAAATCCGACATAAGTTTGATTTAAAAAAATTGTATGTGCAGCTCACATGCGGTAGAATTGCAAACTTCATAAAATTAAACCAAGCGGTCACCCATCCAAGTTTTAACCACCCCCGATGTTACTTAACTTCAGTGACCGAACGTGAACCATTTTTTTGCTTTTTACTCTTAACTAACATGTAACAACTGTATACTTGGGTTCTATCCCATTCTCTCACAGGCTACATCCTATAGATCTATATCATTTTATTGGTGTCGCTTTTTCGTTTCCTCGTTTCCGTTTCATCGAGTCTCAAATCTAAGAATGGCAGTTCTTAGCCCTCTAACGGCGCTAAAGAAGTTTTCACTTCAAAAATAAATTTTTCGTATTCACCCTGTAGACAGTAAAATATTTGAGAGATATTGAGCAATTGTCTTTTAATTTCTACAAGCCCAGTATTTATATCTTTATTCGTTCACGAAATATTTTAATACAAAGCTAACCTAAAAATCCGCATAGTCCGCTTGAATTTATATTGTTATTTTTAACAAATATTCAAAAGCACACTAGGATACCGCCTTTTTGGCCGTGCTATAACAAAATTTTCGTAACGTTGGGAGTTCAAAAAACTGATGCATTAAAATACGATTAATTATTTTGTAACTTAGTTTATTATATTTTAATTAGGTTGGTCTATATAGGTATATTTTGGAGTACCACTAGACCATTAATTTTGAGAGTTAGAAAAAGTTAAATTACGAAAGCAATAGTATATTATTTTATATGGAGGAAAAGTGATACTTTTCATGGCGCGCTCGTGTTTAACAGCCGAACGGAGTGAGGCTGATAATAGAGAGCAAGCCATGAAAAGTAACTTTTCCTCCAAATAAAATATGCTGTTTTTTCTTCAAATGTCGACAAATTAATGCAAAAAGATCTCTTTTTAATAGTAGTAATATCTAATTATTATTAGATAAGAGGGCTCGCAAGGCGGCTTAGACCGGTGTCGGTGAATAGGCAAGGCGGCTTAGACCGTTTTCGGTGAATAGGCACAGGTTGTTGCTATAGTAATGTAACATAAAGCTGTCAGTGGACACTGTCAATAATAATTATTTTTTTAAGATTGCGTCTCCGATTGCGTTTTAATTCCGTATTGACAAGCAGTTATTGAGTAAGTTCGATTAAATAATAACCAATTTGTTCCTAAATTAGTGATTTTTAGAAATGCAGTCACAAATTCAGTGATAAATACAAATTGTAGTTTAATAAATCTTGAGTTGTTGACGCTTATTTTGTCGTTTGTTTGTATTGTATCTATGTTGCTATGACAACACTTTTACCTCCGCCGGCGGAAAAGTGAAAAGTAAAGCTCCGGCGGAGGAAAAACGAAACTTCACGGCCGCCTACACAGTCGAGTAATGACGGATTTACTGACGTTTGAAGAAAAAAGTATTTTTGGTAAACCGTCAGAATTTTTCATCATTAAACCACCCCACGCTCTATATGTTTTAAAAATGTTTTAATTTGTAGGTAAATTCTAGATCATTAAATTTTATGTTAGATGTCCTTCAGTTATTTTTCTAGAATTTAAAGGCATAATATTCCATCTAAAAACCTAGAATGCTTGTTTTGTTTTTAATGACCGTTTAAGATAGAAATATTGCATTCATTTTCATATTTTATTTTCTAACTCTTAATTAAAGGTGTAGTGGTGTAGTGGTGTTCCAAGAAAAATAGGGAAAATAACCCGTTATTTCAATGTAATGCGTTACTGTTAGATAAAATTGCCTTATATTTATAGTAACGCGTTCCTTTAATAGTAACTCATTATTTTATAGAAATAACGATCTGCAGTTACTTTTCCAAAGGTAAAGGCGATAATGTTGCCTTTTACTCAATCCAAGAAATAACGAAGTTACCAATTAACACGTTATTTTAGTGACTCGTTACTGTAAAGTAACTTTTTTGTTTCGTTACTGTCAGCTCTGTGGTTAATTTTGTTTTTTGACTAAGCCGTGGCTTAAATGCGTTAGAAGATATGAACATCGACGAGATGCAAATTTATTATTGTTAGGTTATGCTGCTCCTGCTTTACGTGTGTGGTTCGCTGGACGGCATTCACCCAGAAACTTGGTTTGAGATGTTTCGGACCGCCCAACTAAAGGCATCTGATCTTAGCTATAGTCCACTGTTCCATTTCATCCCCCTCCTGCAGTATTTCGGTGTGTAAAAATGTCCCTTCATTGTTCCGAAGTGAAAAAAGAGTGCTGAAAGGAATGTTAGCTCAATGGCACTATATTTTTGACCCTTCAAGATGTCGAGCACGTAAAGTGGTAGCCATGAGCTGAACCTTTGCAAGCACAGACAGAATTGCTAAGTGGAAAGTAGCTTCAGAATGCGCAGCCGCGGCGCGGCATGTAAATTGCTTCTTCGATTTATAAATGATTTCGATTTAAATTATTGGCAACTTTTGGAAAGTTGTACCCAACATTAAAAGTCAAGTATTCCTTAAAAGCAGAAGAAAATACTGAAAAAAGACATTTGGTAAGAACTATCGGCATTGACAATAAGTTCGCTGAAGTTTAAAGGTGGCAGAGTTTGCAATGAGTAGAGATGCGTCATAGGGCCGTATCTGCGTTTTCCATTGGGGGGGGAGGGGGTTTAGGTTAGTTAGGAAGAAAACTTGTAGTGAATTAAGTTCCGAAGGACCACCGAAGGCCAACATTTTTGGAGCCATGGAGCGTGGAGGGGGGGGGCAAGCCCCATAAACCCTTTATCTACGGCCCTGACACTGACGGATATTGGTCTCCACCGGAATTAATTAAGGAATGATTCTATCATATAATGAAGGTGAATTCAATTTATTCAACTGCTCCAAGAGTAACAGTCCTAACCGACCAACGAGACTGAAAGACAACAATACAGGATCAAATGTTTAAAAAAAAGATAGAATTTCGAACAGAAACTATAGTACGTTATCAAGATATGGAAAAGAATTGTCATATTAATGTTTTCTGGATATGTCAAAATTTAACACATATTCCAAAAACTGTAACCTGTAACCCATGGTTTGATATTTTTTCTTGTGATATTGACTTTTGTTCTTGTTGTTTTATTTATGCACTTGGTCATCTCATTTCTTCTAGTAAGAGCAGTTCTAAACCGCCAAATTCCCATGGAGCATGCAAGATTAAGTCGAGCATTATTAATGTTGAAATTACGCTGTAATCCAGTAAAACGATTAGAGTTATTTTTATTGCCGACGAGCAACTTATACACTCAGTTCCATAACAAGTAATGCACCTAGTTTTTGCTGCAACTTTGATGCTTTGTCCTTCCTAGCTTATTTCTTTCTTTATTAAAGCCAGTGTCATCGGTAGTTATTATCGATTATCCAAAGGAAAGTAAAAAAAGTTGAAGGTATGTTTATTTTCAGAACTTCAAAACGCTCGGGCTCTTAGTGTAAAGTGAGCTGTTTTTTCACTAAAATAATTCACATTCCTTTTAAAAGATAACTTTCTTACAATTATTTCCAATGTTTGTTCATTCTTTTATCTCTAATAATTTTTGAGATATCGCCTTTTTACTAACACTTAGCATTTTCGTCTTCTTTCACAGACGATTTGAGCTGCATCTTTGGATCATGGTGTGCTTTGAATTACAATTTTCGTTTTATCTCCATGGAAACAATTCTGGCATTTAAACAATTCGTTTAAGTTGTAAATTTTGACAAGTTTCATAAAATGCCCCACATTAGCCAGCAAGCAACCAGATTGGTGACTTTAGTTAATGACTGAATAAGTGTACGATATGCTTCTAATACAGTGGGAATAGCTGAAGCAACAGGTCGAAGAGCATTTTATGGGTACCAACAAACGGAAAGTGTGAGTTTTAGGAGGGTTTCCGGTCGTATAAGAAAAACATCCCGCATAGGTGATAAAGGAGATCTTCACCAAATTCACTATGTTGCATTTAGGCAACAAACGAGCTGCAGACGACCAACTGAACCAAACTTAAAAGCTATAGGTGGCCTCCAAAAAGTCCAAAAATATTGCCTCAATATTGCGCTGCTCGGCGTCAGTTTGTGCAAACTTATGATCACTGGAATATCCAATAAGAGTGGGCGAATGTGCTATTCTCAGATATTGTCTAAGCTAAGATTTCTTCAAGCACGGATAACTTTCAAATATTTACTATGACATCGATTGCTAATAGAATTGTAGCCATAATAATCATTCTACAAGTAAAGTTATTCGAACTTGAAGAAACTGGCACTAAGTGTGGTAGATAGGCCAAACAAAGGATGGAAAGCCGTACGGAACTGCATGAATAACCTAATTTAATCTATAATCTGTAGCTCATAAGTGTGTGATAGAAAATGCAAAGTTGTAGTAAAACAT
The DNA here is from genome assembly GCA_016904865.1 of Pissodes strobi. Lineage (NCBI taxonomy): Eukaryota > Metazoa > Arthropoda > Insecta > Coleoptera > Curculionidae > Pissodes > Pissodes strobi. The sequence continues at coordinate 885,199 of MU181918.1, forward strand.
TGAAATTTTTGTAAGTAATGGAATGAGAATTTTTGTAAAATAGCTCACATTATACAGAAGGTGCTTTAAAAATTTGAAAAATATATCTTCAGTTTTTTCACATTCCTTTTTCGGAAAGTCGAAAAACTACCGACGACACTGATGGATTTGATAAAAGAAGAAGCAAGTTGCAGACTAAAATACCATTCGCAAAGAAATGACAAAGTTTTAAAGTTGAAGATATAACCAGGTGCGTCACTTTTTATGGAACTGAGTATTTAAGGTGCATTGGTAAGGCCCACCTTTGATCGTCGTGGATTATATTTAGTTCCGCCAGATTTTAGGCAAAATCTTCTTCTCTCCAAGGCACACGACAGTATGGAAAATATTTATTTCGTAATTTCTCCTGTATCTATTATCATATAAGTAAAAGGTAATTACTATTTTCCTGCTATTCTTGTAGTTACCATATTTCCTTCATAACAAGTATTTATTGTTATATTTTAGTCTAATCGTTAATTGTCTATGTTGCTTCTAATCATCATTTTGCATTTTTATGTTAAATAATATTAAAATTGCTGAGACGAATCTTTTAATGGTAGCCGTACATTATAACCTTTTCTATTGAGGAAATATTCAATAAAGCCATCCAGCCTTAAAATATGTTATATCCATAAAATATTTTTGCAGCTACGTATGCCCGTTACTTTGTAATCTTGATTTTGCATTTTTATATTAAAGGTCTAAAAATAAAATAATATTTTAGTTGCTGAGTTGCTGAGACGAGTTTTCTGGTGAAAGCCGGATATTATAGCCTTTTCTATTGATAAAAGATTCAATAAAACCATCCAGCCTTAAATATGTTCTCAATAATTATGTTACAAGTAGGTTTTTTTGTTTGTTTTTTTAGGTTCGGCACACACACAAAAGGAAAATCCTATACCACTCAACGAGCGGTGCGTGTGAGGAGGAGAGGGTGGGTGTTGGTCTTGAAGTGCTGTACGTCGTAATTTTCAGGAAAGACGCTACTCGGAAGTCCATTCCAGTGCGAGGAAGTCCTGAAGACAATAGGAGTTCCGCAACAGCGACATCCTAGGTGTTCGCAACTGAATCGTATGTTAATGAGGAGCGGGTGCCTCTGTTTGGCATAACTCTGGGCGAAAACATAAGTGCCAGCTCGTTCGAACCCCTTTCGTAGAAGTATGGATAGTAAAGCGATAGGTGCGCCACTTTTCTTCGATGTTCAAGGTCTTTAGTCAAGTCTGGGTCATCCATAAGACGGACTGCTCTCCTCTGTATGGAATCTAATATCGTGAGCACGTGTTTGGGTACCGAGCCCACATATGGGAACAGTATTCCAGAGATGATCTTATCTGTGTCTCATGCAGCAGTAGGTTCTCAAATTTATTTAAAAATCACGAATTTATATATCTTAAAAAAATATCCGGATCGCCAAGCTGAAGGGGTACTTTTTAAATAAATTTAGTAGAATGGTATTTTTATAACAAATTTGATGAAGGAATGTCAAAGTATATTTCACCAAAAATATCTACCACAAGTGGTATACGATAAGATTATATACTGAGAAAGGATGTGCGCTCTTTGTACGGTATTTAAGTTTACAACAAAAAAGTAGAGGGTTTAAGAGGTTTAGAGGTAGTACCACTCTTGATATCTACAAAATCAGCCGCAACTTACTTACTTTATTAAATAAATTAGCATTGAATGTGTTCTCTTTTAACTTTTATAAAAATTAAACACACAGTGGTTATATACATTATAGGCCTGCTTCTTTTGATGTGGAAATGTAGAAGAAGAAGATGTTGTTGCCATGTTGAATGTTGGTTGCAATTGATTTTGTAGATATCGGGAGCTGTGCTATCTCTAACTCTGCTCTTAAACCCTCTACTATTTTCGAATGTTGGCCTTTGTCAAGTTGCAAATATGACCGTATAGAGAAGTATTTCTCTGACCCGTTTTTTTTTAATTAGTACTTCTTCACCTACTTCTGCACGACTTAGAGTACTTACTACTGTTGCCCTGTGGGAGTGATTCGTTATTTTCAAGTTGGACGCAACTTTTTAGTCCACTACCAATACGAATGTTTTTAAACCAGCATCCTTTTGTCTGCTAAGTGGCAGGTTGTTATGTTTTTTGTTCTTTTTGATAGCAGCTTATTTAAAAGGCGAACTGGACACATTTAGGATCTTTAGGGTTCGGTACAACCATTTTGTACTTGTTATGTTTTTGTCGCTACTGTGTTTTGTTTTGTTAAATATGGTATTATATTTCCACCTGCCTGTTTCGTCGCCATTATTATTACTTCTCTTTTTTTTTAAATAATACTAAACATTATGCTGCTTTCTGCTAGGTCATGCTAGTTCTACCAAAGCAATATGAAAAAATTACCTTCTAATTCGTTTGGTTTTTCTTCGTCCCATAGACTTATCATTTTATTGGTACTCATCATACGTTATTGCGCTCTCTTTGTGTAAATTAGTATTTTTATGTAATTGCTTTCGTTTGCTGTTTCTATAATTTCAAATGCAATGTCCTTGGATGAGTCAAAATTATATTGAAAGACTGATACCTTTCTTACAGCATTTAGACTGTATAATTCTAAATGGTTTTTGCATTCCTTCTTTTTTTTTGCCTCGTATTACAAGCCCAATCTTCTACCATTTTACCTAAATCTTCAATAGATATTTCCGCTTCTAATTGATCATGTTTTTATTGTATTTTTGGGCTGATTTTTTCAATATTTTTGCGAATTTCTTCTAACTAACACAAACAACTGTTATAGTACAACTATGATGTTATCACATTAGTAACCATGGATGCAACAAGTAGTTGTATATTCGCGGATATACAGAGAGCTTAGTAGTATATTAAATGATATTTAAAATTTCATTGGTTAAAACAACCTCGAGGTATGTATATAATACCTCTATATAGATGCAAATTCAGAAAATAAAGACTGTATCCTTCTAAATGTTTGGCCTCGTTTGGCTTTTGCATAACGGCCGATCGCATCGCATAACAGGCCGATGTTCCAGCTTCGTCTAGCCGCCATCGGATTTCAGATTTGGTTTCCCCCCTCGCTTCACTATTGATCGTGGTTTGAATGTCTAGCCATTCCTCCCCGCTGGGGTTTGCCTCTCCTTTTTTTTAAACGCCTTATTTTTATCTGCTGACGACAAAGAAGGAAGGGTTAGAGGTTTTTGTTAACCTCGACCGTAATTAGGGGGTTTGGATTAAATACGGAACGGTGTAAAATGGGAAACAACTGCCGCATGCCCACCGGGTTAAATTTTCTTTCAATATCCCTATTGAATATTAATATTCCGGCTGGTTTCCCATTGTTTTGCTCCCTCTCGCTCTGTCTGAGGGTGGCTCAAAAACTCGTTTTGAGAATTCTTGACGATCCGCAAAATTGTAAGAATGTTATTAACAGCTTGTCTGAAAATATGTCATTGGTTTAAATTAGGGCATAAAAAAATTACATCATTAGCAATTTTGTTTTCAAAATATTTTATATGAAATTAAAATTATTTTTTTATGAGAACTTTATTATTCGCAAAGGATGTTCTCAGAAATTATTATGGCTAGAATTAGATGTGAGCAAGATCCGTTAAGAGACATCTTGTGTCAGTATAACGGTGAACCAAGTAGCATTTAAATGTATCACCCAATACGATAAAGGGCCACTTTGGGTCGTTATAGCGCCGAAACAAAGTCACGAGGATCAAAAAAATTGAGACGACAGTTCAACAAAAAATTTCTTCATGTCAAGAAAATAAATTCCGGGAAAATGTAAAAACATTGATCTCTAGGTCAAAATACCTGATGTTTTTACTGCTTTTCTAGAAATAATTTTACTTCCTTAAGAAGACATTTTGTAAATGATGGTAATTTAAGACATGGTAAGCAAATTGAAATAAAATTTCCCGCCATTTCGAGTTGTGAATGATTTTTGTAAAACAGTTCCCCTTACAAAAATGAAAAACAATTTCAGCATCAATTTAAAATTACTGTAGTTTGTAAATAAACTGACGAATCTTAAGAGATTCTTCAAATGCTGATAAATCGTTCCATTTGGGCTTCATTTCATGAAGCTGTCTTGTCTTAACGAGGATATGTATATATTATACAGAGTGGAGAAGAAAGCAGAACAGACTCTTGAAAAGTGTAAGTTGTTTTTACTTACGGTTACATTTTCATTAATATTTCGTTGGTTTACCTTCGACTCGCTGCATACCCGCTAACCTCCTTGGCATGCTGCTCACCAAAGTCTTATCGAACAGCATCTCACTCTGCTCTAATTGCATTCGCTAAGTCATCCATATTATTATACTCCCTCTGATTCAACCTTAATTTCATTCTACTCCACACTTTCTCTATAACACTCATATCTGGAGCTCTACCGGACCGCTTCATGCGCATTGCAATGCACACTGATTTACACTGACTTTTCCAAGGCGTTCGACAGGGTATCCCATAGTGTCTTGGTTCATAAGCTCGGAAGGTTTGGGATTGGCGAACCTCTATTCTCTTTGTTTGAGAGCTATTAGACGGGGCGCAGATAGATTGTCAGGATCAGTAATTTCCTCTCGAGGGCCCTCAATGTCCCCTCCGGAGTGCCCCGGGGATCTCACTTTGGTCCACTTCTCTTTAATGTTTTCATTAAGGATATACATGAAAGTTTCACTTGCAGTCACTACTTGCTTCTTGCCGATGATCTCAAATTGAGTTATCTATCAGGCATCCTGGGGATTATGATAAACTCCAGTATGACCTGATTAACTTGCAAGATTGGTGTTCGAGGAATGGCATGAATCTCAACTCGGGCAAAGGTCATGACCTTCTCCCGTTCCAGGACCCCAGTAAATTTTCAATACAAGATCAAGCAATGCTACCTCGAGAATACATCTTTTGTCAAGGACCTGGGTATCACTTCGGATACAACTCTCCAGTTTTCTCAACACGTCTTTATTATTGTCAGTAAGGCTTTTCAAATGCTGGGTTTTATTAAAAGAACCAATGAAAACTTCAATAGTCTTTGAGCTTCCTCTACTGCGCTCTTGCCCCCCCCCCCCCCCCCCCCCCCCCCCCCCCCATCTGGAATATGCTTCTTGCGTCTCGTTTCCCTTTTATGGCATCCATATTCAAACTCTTAATTTGGTTGAGCACAAGTTTTTGAAACAGGTGGCACACAAGTTAAATAGAATGGATAACTATACCGACTCTGAAATACTAGCTTTGTTCAATACGTCACCAATTGTATTACGTCAAAAAAGAAGAAATCTCAGAACTTTTTATAATATATTACACGGAAGAGCAGCAGCTCCAAAATTGCTTCACAAGATTGGTACACATATTCCTTCTTGAGCTACAAGATCTGCGGACAGCTTCCATTATCCAATTCACCGAACTAATTATGGCTTAAGTACTTTCATTCCCAGAACTGCCCGATTCGCTAATAATCATCATGAGCTAGATTTTTTTGCATCTTACAAAACATTTCTGTGTCAAGTCTTTAACTGTGATAATCTGTGATGTAAGTAAGGGGCTACGCTAAATGGGCTTCTGATGAATCAATTGTTCGTATTCAGCCCTAAATTGAAATTTGTTTGAGTTTGAGTTTGAGTTGTAGGTGTATCTGTATCTGTATCTGTTTTGTTGCTAATTTTCTAGTTTGGTTGATCTCTGTTAGGACGATTTTTTGATTTGAGGCGAGAAGTTGACATTTTTTGTTTCCAATCATTTTGAATGTAGCTGCTAAGTATTACTTTTTCGAAACAATTTTCTTTAAAGCGCCTTTTATTGGAGAAAAGTGCAGAAGTTCTTGGGTTGATGCTAGTTTGGTTGATCTCTGTTAGGACGATTTATTGATTTGAGGCGAGAAGTTGACATTTTTTGTTTCCAATCATTTTGAATGTAGCTGCTAAGTATTACTTTTTCGAAACAATTGTCTTTAAAGCGCCTTTTATTGGAGAAAAGTGCAGAAGTTCTTGGGTTGATGATTATTTTTCCCCAAACAAAAGAGAATGGAGAATTTGGGAGATTATTTGAATAGCTCAGGAAGAACGATCAAAAATATTTTTGCCCTGGTCCCTTTGTTATGATAGTGCGCGTGCTTTGGTCCTATAGGTGGACCAAATTTATTATTATATTCTATAAAAAATATATACCTGCGTATCCCTTAAATTTTAATAAAAAAAATATATATACATCTTCCTCACGTTTTAGTACGGATATGATAACTCATCAAAAACAAAATATTTTGGTTGCATCATTGTAACCGCACACCCATAAATGCATGCATTTGTTTACTTCCGAGTTTTCTTCTATGACAACGTACTACTAGTACGTCCGGTGCGTGCCTTAGGCAGCCCATCCTGACTGTAAGACTGTGGTCATTCATTTGTGTTTAGCCACAGTAGTACAACCGCCATGGAGCCCTCAGTTTATCCATGTCTTTACGGTGCAAGTAATTGCTTTCAAATGCTCTGGTGGTTCAGTGGTTAGAAGCTGGGCTTGTGATATGGCGGCCCAGGTTCGATTCCCGTCGGTGATTTATTTATTTTTTAAGTTATGTTTGTAAAAAGTTTTTTTCCTTATTTTAGGAATGCCTTGGGTTTGTTTTGGTTAGTTTTTGTTGGTTGCGCCCTCGTAGCGAGCGGAGGGCGATACGTGAAGTGAGGACTACTGGTTATCAGTGAAAACCACACACACAATATCCACTCTATTGTTTCCTATCGGCTTTACGTGGTAACCACAGTAATTAATTTGTTGCCAAAGTATCATTTTTATGATTTTTTGCCGATTGCATTTATTGCTGGTCGAGTTTAGTGACATTTATGATGCGAATGAATAAGGTTTCGCGCGCGGTCCAAGTTATGTAATTATTTTGTGTTTTTTTTATTATTTATGTGATATTTTTGATTCAAAAATAGCAGGTAAGGGTTTCTAATACATGCATATTTACTGTCTATTGTAAAAAATATTATGTATATTTCGGAATGGGCTTGACGTGAGCAGAATTATGTGTGGTTTCCCGTGGTGGCCACACACTAGGTATTCTAAAAAACGATTTTTTTCACCTGATATTTTATATCTAATTATAGTTATTGGATATATGTGGAACTATTTTTAATCCTAACATGTGACAACACAGTGGTGTAGCATATTTTGTAATGCATATTCTATGCATTTCAAATAGTATGGCTGCCCGGAAATTTTCCGACATCGAAAATATGGTCCAGATCTTATTTCGATTTTCTACAAGAAATACCAAGCGACGATGATTCTTTGACAGAAGACCTAGAAGAAGTTATGAATGATGAATTGCCAACGCCGGATGCTCCCAATATGGATGAAGATGTTTTTGACATCGAAAATATGAACATTACTTTCGAGAATCACGACGCGATCCCTAGTCCCGATTTACATTGGGACAGTGGTGATGACTTCCCAATCGCAAGGCGACCTAATGAATTTCTTCCAGATTACTGGACTAATAATATTTCCAATATTACAATACCACATTCTTTCGCAGAATCAACTGGTCCAGATTTGCCTGATGTTATTGAGACATCGATGAATGATGTATTTTTGCATTTGTTTCCCGAATATTTCATTACTCACTTAGTATTTCAAACCAACTTTTACGCATGAATGAAAGAATTTCAAACCAACTACTGCAAAGGAGATTAAAATCTTTTTGTGAGTTAATATCCTAATATATTCGAAAAACAGAGATTATTGGTCTTCGAACGAGGAAATGAGAGGTCCTTTTATTAGCTCCGCAATTGGTAGGAATAAATTTGCTTGTTTGCTGAGTAATATTCAACTTAACGACAATTCTGATCAACCACAAAAAGGTGAACAAAACTATGACGAGTTATATAAAGTTATATAAGACCTTTACTCTCTAAGCTTCATGAAATATTTATTTCGTCCATGAAGCCTAGTGAGTTTCAATCCGTGGACGAGAGCATGATCAGGTTCAAAGGGCGTAGTAGCTGCTGCCAGTAAATGCCCATGAAACCTGTAAAGAGAAGATACAAAGTTTGGGTCCGAGCCGACTCAATAGGATACATGTGCGAATTTCAAATTTATACCGGTAAAGCTAGTCAAGCGACAGAAAAAAATTTGGGTCATAGAGTGGTCATGGATCTCACTCAACCACAGAGTGTTTTTCGACAATTATTTTAATTCTGTCGAACTTCAGCGAAAGTTACTTGCTAAAAAAATCTATTCTTAAGGAACTATACGAGAAGGGCGTAAACATTTCCCCGAACTCAAAACAGGCAAAAGCCTGAAACGTGGAGAGGCTGATTGACGTGTTTCAGAGAATGGAATGGATGGGCCGCCGAAGTGTGCTACTTTTAGAAACCTACCATGATCCCTCAATTATAGAGACTACTTCCAGAAAAAAAGAAAAATGGTACTGCTGAAGATATACCGTGTCCAAGGATGATTCGAGATTATAATACTCATATGGGATACGTTGATTGTTTTGATATGATGAAAAGTCTGTGAATTTGGATAGAAAGTTTCATAAATGGTGGCATCGGATTTTTGTTACTTCGTTGACGCTAGCATGTTCAATGACTTTGTATTCTTCCAACAAAGATGTAACTGTAAAGGCCTTACACTAAAATAGTTTCGAATGTCTGTGGCGCGAGGACTTATAGGTATTGTTGAACCTGCCAAGCGCGGAAGATCTTCTTCACATCGAGCTCCAAACAATTTTAAAAAGGTTGTACCATACGAAGTGCGTTATGGTAATGCTGCTCATATGCCTGAAAGATCTACCTCACTTCGATGCACTAAATGTAGTAAGTAGTACCCTCACAGATGTTCATAGAACCATTTGGAAATGTTCAACCTGCCAAGTTGAATTATGCCTAAATAAAAACAGGAACTGTTTTATTTCACATAAAATAAAATAATAATTTTATGTTATTTCTTGTACTTGACTACCTGATTTTGCAAAATAATATTGGAAGCTTTACAAATTAGTGCCTAGTGGTTAGCATTATTAACCACGTCCTGCACGATAATCCTGTATATTTTTTGTTAATTTAAGCCTTATTTCAAGTTAATCTTAAAAAATTCTCATTATTTTTCACTGTCAAAATTTTCGAATTAATTTCAGCCTCAAAGGGTTAAAAGAAGCAGGTAGACAACCGATTATACTTGATAGTATCACAGGTCAGCCTGCTTTGTAAATTTCTTAGTCTACTGATGATTCCCCCTGCCATTTAGGGGATCTGTGACAGATGATTTCCAGTCCTAGTTAATTAATGTGTCTACTGAATTTGCTTCTTAGAGGTGTTGCTTTCGTTTCGAGCCAGTATTTTACTCACAGTTGAAATGCATTTAAAAATATTTTATAAATTACAAAGCATGTTTATTATTATTAGGCACCTAGCTGTTTGTTTTTTTTTACATTTATAGCTTTTACTTCAGCGTATGATTGCTTTTTCTGTAGTTGTCTGAGGATTAAATATATTAAATAAAAACGTTACTTTCTCTATTTCGTCTATTATTTTTTTATTACTCGGCCGAGAACTGGATAATAAGACCGAGGTCGAAGTAAGTACTCATTACTGGCAACATTGGATGGGAAAGATGCATGCATAGAAAAATGTATTTAGATGATGCAAATAATTTCTAAGATATTTAAGTGATTTCATTCTACACTGATGTATATGCCCCTAAAACGTGCTGATGTTTAAATTACTGCAAAGCGTTATATACATTAACATAATTATACATATAAAGCACAAACACACTACCAGAAACAGCTAGAAATAATTCCTCTCAATTAAAAACTTCCTAAATTCATGTGTTTACGATGTGTGTATACCGTGAAGAACTCACCGTAGAAATTTATAACGATGACGCTCCATAATGTCACCTTTAATTTTTGTGTGATGTGTTGACGAAATACTACACCGTATCTTAAGGAAAACTAGCGAGAAAGATAATACAATAAACTATTCTATAAATAAACCCTATGAAAGAAAACGTCAGACTCGACACGTTTTTCATTTTTAATTATTTAAATGGTAGGCTTCGTTAATTTTTATTTCTAGAGTATGCATGTAATTCTTTCTGGCATCGTAAGTGAAAATATTAATCATAACTTTCTTCATAAATCTAATAGACAGGGTGCTATGTCAAGTTGCTCTCATTATGAATTTAGTAATATGAGAGCTATTATGTCGCTCAAATTATATTAGCGCGAGCTACATACATATCCGATCTACGAGAGAGACTACGACACGACGCGAACATTAATTTGTAACCAATAAAAAATATAAATTTACAGTTTAAATTTGTAAGGTATGAATTTCCTGAAAAAGCAAATGTTCCTTATTTTTAATGAATTTTTCGCTGGTGTGGTCTATCGAGGCTATTCGAATATAAAAGCTTGCAGGCTAGATTCTTCGGCGATTTTGGCCCGCTCTAAAATCTAGAATATTTTAACATTTTTCGTTCAATTGAGTCAAACACTAAAGCTCTTACTTGAAAAAAAGAAGTGTATATCTGCAATGGCAAGGAAATGTTCGACATTGTATAATCTTTAAATTGTTTTGTATAGGAATTTGTTAGGTAGGAACATAGAATCCAGTAGATTTTAAGTCTGTTGGATATTAAATATATTCTAAACTGTGATGAAGTTTAGTACGCTTAGTACATTAGAATTACTACAAAACAAAGCTCTTAACAGTTTATTTATATAACTATAAGATTATGGTTTGTTTCCGATTGCCATTACCTCATATAAATAGTTTTGCTTCCGATTTATTTAATTAATTGCTGCTTCTTCCTCTTACATCAAAATAATAATCTACCTATTAAACTAAAATTAAATCGGTTACCATGATATATAATATAAAAGATTAAATATAAGGACATTTTAGGTGCGCCGCTTTTTCGGAACTGAAATATACAAAAATTTTCAACAATCAGCGTATTTGCCATGCCCTATACCTTCTATGTATTCGGAACAATCGCAGGTTGGTAAAAATCCTGTTGCATACTTCGCACTGGAAGTCCCCTTCCTCATTGTTTATTGAACAAAAACTGCTCAAGAACAGTCAATGCTAAAAATGCAGTAAGTAAGTCTTTCCCGGGCACCCGCACGGGAAAAGTTTTCCAGTGCAGGCGCACGGGAAAAGTTTTCCCGTTTCCTAATTTTGTGCTAAATTTGCAGTTACTTTGTCACAAAATAAGCATAAAGTATAATAAATTGTGTCACAGGCCGTTTTGTCTAGCGTATATCGATGCGTAAATAACACTAGAACTTGTCGCCCTTCATGTGGTTCCGAGCGCACTCATGGTTAATAGCGAAAAACCCCCGTAGATAATCTGGATTCGACGTTTTCTCGATCGGGAAATTTAAATAAATCGGCATTGCTAAACAATTCGGTTTCCAACCTATTGAAGTTGGCGCGTGAAAATAAAGTCGATGGCCTTCTAATGTTTCCGGCTTTCGTAGCCTACTGTTTTGGATTGGTTGAGGGGTTAAGCATCGCGCGCGCAGTTAATTAGTAGCCCCTGAATAATTGGAAAACTCTATTAATTGGAGTGGCTTAATGACAATGCCCTTTTCGCTACTCTGTGTAGTTTTTTTTGTGGATATACATCGAAATCCCAAGTTTTTATCATTTAGTTCCCTTGGATAAATCATTGAGAGGAACATGTGATTTGTCGTGCCGTGTATTCATTGGTGGAGCGGGTTTTATCCCAGGTGGGAATTCTCGTGTAGCTTGCTGCTTTTCGGTTTCCGATCGCTTGGCGTCACTCTTTACGACGATCTTGTGAGTCAAGCAGTCATTTTGGACACCGGTTGGAATCAATTTTTGGTTTTACCTATTGATGGGATTTTCCAACCGGGTTATTTTAACAGTTTCAGTCTTTAGTTTGGGTTAGTGGGATTTGAGTGCTGCTTTTGCAAGGTGAGTTGAGTTTTTTGTGCATTTTTTTTGTCTTTCTGTGAACACCATCATTTCAACATTGTGGCGCACGTGGGCGGATTTTTCATTCCCTTTTTAATCCCTTACAGAGGCCCACTTGCCCCACTGAAAGCCATCTAGCGATAAGCAACTGGCTACCCTTACACAGGCAAATTATTGTTTTTTTTTTAAATTCTGATTTCTCTTTTTCCGTGATGCTTGATTTTGATTACCGAGTTATAATGCTCGTCCATTAAGTGTTACGTGTGGAACCTTAAATATGTATTGTTTCACAGGGTTCTACCATTGGGACTACTTCTGCAGTTGGGTCTACTGCTACCGTTGGGACTACTCATCCTGTTGGGTCTATTGCTACCGTTGCTCTATTCCACCGTCGCGTCGGATCCATTGCTATCGTCGGGTTGTTCATCGCTATCGACGAGCATCGTTAGCGACGGAGTTTTCCTTGGCTACGCCTGCCTAGCGGTACTACCTATGTAGAGCCTTGCAGTCCTTCGCCTGTCAAGGAAGTCTTCTTTCTACAGTGAGCAGTTCTTTTCTGGAAGCTTCCTGAGGAGTTACTCATCGGCCAAGTGAGCAACTTCTATTTTATTTTCTTTCTATCCATATATTTTGCGGCAATAGTCTGTAATTGACTTACGATCTTTAATTATTATTTTTTTCGGATTTGTTTTCACTTTTTCTCCGTAATGAAGGTAATATTTAGTCATTCATATTTTTCTTTTAAATGAACTTTGAATTTTTGGGCAAGCTTGTCGAGCCTAATATGCTTGATTTTATTTAATCAAATTCTAAAATTTTCTTTTAAATGAACTTTGAATTTTTGAGCAATCTTGTCGAGCCTAGGATGCTTGATTTTATTTAATCAAATTCTGAAATTCAGATAGATCCCCTTGATCTAGAATAAATCAGATTTTGGATCAAATTTTTTTTTAACTTTTAATAATTGACCGACGCAATAACGTTGTAGGTCGAACTAGTTTTTATTATTATTCTCAATTTTCACGATTTCTTGCTTACGTTACATAACCGTAGATCAGATAACTACTAGTGTTGATACGGCCTAGTAGACTTTGCGTTTTTTTTATTGCGGCCTTTGATATTTTCCTTACTCGAACAAATTGTATATTATCTTTGTCCTACCGGTAACTTGCCCGGGGCGTGGATTACTTACGCGTAAATTGCCATACATTAAGGTCTGTAATTGATTGGTGGCTATAATAACGCCAGGTCTAACTAGCTTTTTTCATATATTGTTTTTGCGGCAGTTATCAACGTAGCTTAACTGAACCGAATAACCATAGTTAGTTAGTAATACGGCATTGTAACGGATCATGATTCGAAGGCCGTGAATTAGTCTTTGATTAAGTGAATATTCGAGTAACTTGAATTTTCCTACCATATTGACGCTATTTTCTTCTATTATTATTGCCTAAAGCGTTCGCCGTAAATTACGATTGAATATTTCGGCGTTTGTTAAGATAAAGCGTATAATTTATTTTTTCAAGTAACAGAGTAAAGCCTATCTTTTCTCGTTTAAGAAAATACAGTGTAACCATAAGAATTGATTTACTGAAATTTTCTCAACTTTAAATCTTTCTTTTTGTTGACCAGCTGTGATGCTTCATTCCTAGGTTTAATATTCGAGTATTTGTTTATCATTTACTTGCGTTATTTTTGATTAATTTTTGATTATTTGTTTCTCACCGACTTTCTTTTTTCGGATAATTTTGGTACTTGCTTTATGCCGACTTTGATTTTTGATTAATTTTTTGGTAATTATTTTTCCATTATTAATACTGATAAATTGCCGGCTTATATATACCTGATCTAATTTTCTAACTTATTTTTGCTGTTGGCTTGCATTTTAATTCAAAATGTATTAGGTATGACATGATTTTGGATACGTAAAAGTATAATAATTTGATGTTTATGTTGATCATGAAAAATATCGAACTGCATCCTTTCCTTCCAACTGGAAATGCCCTCAATCCCGAAAAAAGGCAAAAAACGATTCCAAATAACTAATGTCTAATTGCCTTAGCTCCCATCATGTCCAAAGTCATGATGAATCTGATCAACGAACAGCTCTTAAAATGTCTCGAATCGGCAGGCATCATAAGCGATCGGCAGCTTCCGCAAGCACAGATGAACGGGAGATCTCCTGACTTACGTGACCTACCTGTGGACCAAAGCCATCGAGAGCTACGGCGAATTTCGTTCAGTGGCTGTCGACATATCCAAAGCATTTGATAGGGTGTAGCATGATGGATTGTTAAGCAAATTGACAGCATACGGACTACCACCAGCACCGTTTCTATGGCTTTCCAATTTCTTAAGGGAACGAAGTATCCGAGTTGGTATTGATGCACATCTCTCGGAGGAATTTAAAATCAATGCCGGAGTTCCTCAAGGGTGTATATTATCTCCCACACTGTTCCTGCTCTATATCAACGATCTTTTAGACAGGACAAACAATTCTATTTACAGCTTCGCAGACGACAGCACTCTTATATCTTCATTCATGTCGTGGACTCCAATGACCGCTGCTCGTTCCCAACTCGAGCGAGAAAGTCAAATTGCTGCCATCAATGAGGACATGAACGCCATCGAGGAATGGGGTGAGGAAAATATTGTCCAGTTTAACGCAGGAAATACTCAAACTGATGTCTTCTCAAGAAAAAAACACACACCTTAGGACCTGACAGGACAAACACTGACTCTGGCGTCATCCATAAGCTTGCTGGGCATCAATGTAGAAAACAACATGTCTTGGCGAATCACGTCACCAAAATCGCCAAAGCGGCAGCACAAAAGCTAGGAGCACTCCATAGAGCAAAAAAGTTGTATACACCTCATCAGCACTTGCTGCTCTATAAGGCCCAGATAAAACCATCTCTGTAATACCGCTCCTATGTATGGAGCTCGGCACCCAAACATTTGCTCAAGATATTGGCCGCTATACAGATGACAGCAGTCCGTCTTGTGCATCACCCAGAGTTGACTAAAGACCTTAATAGTCTTGAACATCGAGGAAAAGTGGCGGACCTATCTCTTTACTATTGATACTACTACGGAAGGTGTTCGAACGAGCTGGCACTTATGATTCCATCCAGAGTTGTGCCAAACAGAAACACCCGTCAGACACAAGCTGCTCATCAACATACGATTCAGTTGCGCACACCTAGGACGTCCCTGTTGCGGGACTCGTTTTTCTGGAGGTGTGCCTCGCTCTGGAATGGACTTCGGAGTAACGCCTTTCCCGAAAACTACAACATATACAGTGCCTGAAGTCCAACGTTCACCATCTTCGCCGCACACGCACCGCTCGTTGAGTGGCATAGGATTTTCCTTTTGAGTGTGTACCGAACATAAAAAAACAACTTAAAAAATTGTAATGACATAGGTTTTAGGAAGTGCTAGGTAGCTCGAATGTATAACGCATTGCAGACCTGATAGACACAGACTTAAAGACATTTAACTAAATACCGCCTACATTAGAAAAGCAGCAAAATGCAATATTACATTTGTTGAAAACTTTAAGAAGCATATAGGTTAGATTTATTATTCCTACATTGGTATGCAGGGTGTTATTTAAGTACGTGGCCAAACTTCAGGGGGTAGCTCTTTGCGTGATTTTAAGACAAAAAGTTTATATAAACATAGGTCCGGAAATGTTTCCAAGATACAGGGTGTCAAACTTTAAAGATGAAAATGCTTTTTTTGTAAAAATCTTAATCTTTAGTCGATTTCGTTAAAATTTGGCAGTGGCATTTACTGAAGTAAGGGGATAATTTAGCCTGAATTAGATTAATTGTTATTAAGTCCAGTAGCGTCCCGGAAGTCAATCTACTGCATACTTTTGATAAAAAAATGTAAACCACTTACTTTTTTTTTAATTCTATATTTTTTCAAATTTAACAACTAAAAATTTTGAAAACAATGCATTTCCGGACCTATGTTTATATGAAATTTTCGTCTTAAAATCACTCAAAGAGTCACCTCTTGAAGTTTGGCCACGTACTTAAATAACACCCTGTATTGTCCTGATTTGAATCTGTATTTTTTTAACATACCTCTGAAGAGACAATACTACGGAAGGAGGAAACTATGTACCTGCCATGGAGAGAGAGATCCAGACCTTCACAAGAAAACAAGGGTGAAATGGAGGTGGTGTGGTGAGTGAAGTATGCTGAAGATTTTTCTTCCTCAAAAAAAAAACTACGACTACCATTATAAGCTGAATAGGCTCATAGCAACAAGAAACGCAGTTCGCACAGCAAAAGATAAGGGGATCAGGGACACATGGGTAGAACTGGAAGAGGTCGAATGTAGAACTGTAATGTCTCATAGTATTCCTGGTAGCATTGCGAATAGATACGGGGGCGATCTTGACGTTGACCTATTGATAAGTAATAACAACTCTAATTCGTTTCAAAAATTTTTAAATAAATATGGCAGCAATGTAATCTTAAAGCGACTCGCATCACAAACCTTAACAAAAGCTTGCTAGACGTAATTGTGTGCACGGCTCCGAATTTTGTTAGCAATGTTACTGTTTTAAAATAAGATAATATTTCGCATAATGGCCTGATCTCGTGCACTCTTATGTATGCAGAGCCAAGCAGCAGCTAATATATCGCACATATAGGGATTTCTCCGATTTTTTATATGCGTATTTCCTGGTGGATCTAAAGAAGATTAATTGGAACCATATTTAGAGCCTCACTGATACAATAATGTTTACCCTTTCTTTGATTTTTATGCGTCTTCTAAAACATCTAAATTAACTAAAGCGCATGCTCCATGGCCTACACCTGCTTTGAAGATTATAATATGATAATGATATCCAGATATAGGAAACTTAAAATTGACGTCTCCTGGAACGAATATAAATACTCGCGTTGACCTGACGGTTAAAACTGAAAAAAAGCCTATCTACAACATTCGTTTTTTTATGACACATACACCCTAAAGGGAGGTTGTAATTTGGGGGAGACAGATGTTCTGGGAGTGAGTTCCACAGTAGTGCAATGCGTCAGAGAAAGAAGTCCTTGTAATGCAATGTTTTAGGTGTTTCCAGTTGTACAACGAACGGGGCCGTGAAAATATCTGTAAAACAGATATCTCGGCCACATGTCTGCGGTCTTTCAGACTATCCAGATCCCGGGTTAACTCCGGGTCGCCGACGAGACGCACAGCTCTCTTCTGAACGGCAGTTTGTTGAGTAATCCGTCATGTCAAACTCTGTCGAGAGCCTTCGAAATATCCAACGCAATCCCTCGAGATTCACCGTAGTTCTCAATTGCCCTAGTACATATAAATATGAGTGGTATCGGCCAATATATCTCCTGTCGATCTCTCTTTCCAAAAGCCGTATTGGATATCGCTAATTAATCTGTTGGTCTCAAGGTACTTACGTAGTCGCTGATTGACTACACGTTCCATGAGTGGAGATCATTGGAAGCAAGGCAATTGGGCGATAGTTTGAGGGCGTGCTTTTCTTGCCTTTTTTGGATTAGGTTACACTTGAGCGACTTTCCAAGACGATGGGTAGGCCAGAGAAAAATTCTGGAAAAATGGTTCGTTGGCGCAGTTCTTTACCACGATGGCAGGTAATCCGTCCGGTCCTGATGCCTTTTGCGTATCTAGTTCTTTGAGGATTTTACGAATATCACGGTGATGAAACTTAACTTCTGCCATGGTAGTGTCGATATGTTGGTGGGAGCCTCGCCTTGGGGTAGGGGTCGAGTGCAATGAAAATATTTTCGCGGGAATGTTTGCTTTTTCTTTGGCTGTAGTCGCTGTGATGCCGCGTTCGTCTGTCAAAAGTGGGAGAGAGGTTTTGTAAAGTAATTACTTACTACCTTTGCTACCGACCAGAAATTCCTGGCGCACAATAAAATTTTTAAATATATCGTCTAAACAAACATACATTTGTTAGATACTGAAACTGCAGCTGAGTTTAATGATTACCGTGGTAATAGCGTACCTAGGATTGACCAGACTGGCTCGGTTCTAATCGACCATCACTATGGGGGAGCTTCATTTTTGAAAATAATGCGAATTCATTTATTTTTCATGCTACTACTGCAGAGGAGAATGTAAATCATATTTATAAAATTAAGCCTAATGCACTAAGGTCTGATAATCTTAAGGTCATAATACTTTATTTAATACAACATCTAAGTGCCCATTTAGTGTTTATATTTAAAAAATGCCTTGCAACTGGCCTGGCAGCTCACGCGGTGCCTATGCTAAGTGTACGTGCTTCTCAATTGCGTCTGAATTTAAATCCATATGTCTTTTACCTACCTTGTCGAACGTCTTAGAAAAAATTGTTGCTGACCACTTAAATAAATAATTATCCTGTAATAATGTTTTACTCAACCAATCCAGATTTCGATGAAATCATAGTACCTCAACAGCTTTGTTGAAAGTAACCGACGACATATTTAGAGCTCGCGATGGTGGTCAAAATACATGTCTTGGGTTGCTACATACTGTCATTAATAATGCAAAAAGGTATGCCACTGTTAAATTAATAAGGGAGGAAATTAACAAAAAGACCGCTAGTGAAAAGGTGACTCAGAAGGTGGCAGGAAGAATAACAAGATAACAGAAATAAGAGTTTCTGGACACATAAAATGATACCAAACTCAGAAATGCGGGTTAACCCTGCGTTGCTCGCATGGTGAGCGCGGCGCTCACCTTCTCGTTTTTTTGGTCACTACAATCAGAGTTTTGCACTAATTTACCCGCGCGCCCGTCTTATCCCCAACAGACGTATCAGATACAAGTGCACTTAAGTGATTTTGTCGATGCAATATGCAATGAGTTTAGGAGTTTAGTTCTACTGGAAGCTTCTTAGTGCGTGTATGTCGGAAAGTGAGCGGAGTGTTCACCTGCGAGTATCGGCATCACTCAATTTTGTCATAGTCTGGTGAGTGTAAACTAGTTATATTTT